>QEOT01005748.1:295689-371665 GCA_003123785.1 Pterocarya stenoptera | reverse complement strand
AAAAAAAAAAAAAAAAAAAAAAAAAAAAAAAAAAAACAAATCCGGAAAAGACTTTCAGAATTTTTTTCGAAACTGACCAAAATTATACAGTCACGGAGAAACGTTAGTCGACTCTCCAAAGCTAACTAACCAAAATCTCCAAAGCCAACTCAAAACCTACAGTGTAAACTGTCAATTGGAACCCTAAACTAGAAATCCTCAACTCCCAATGTAGATTCTGAATGAGCTGAGCTCGTTTTGGCTTTCTCTGTATTTTTGGGTGAAGACGATGACTTTGGCGCTAGTTTTTTCCGTTCCGAACATCCCTTCTTCGTGCTATCAATGTGGAATTAATGGGGATTGCAAGTCTCAGAAGGAAGATCTTAAGGTCTCCGTTTTGGCTTTGGCTACTGCAGGAAGCTCTAATCTCGGGCTCTCTAGGATTTCGATTGGGTCTCATCTGTGGAGGTCTGAAGCTCACAGCCGGCGGTGGCGATCCAACGCCGTTGACACCCGCATTGTCCAGAATGCACCCTCTCGGACCACTGTCGAAATCCCCGTTACCTGTTACCAGGTCACTTTTAGTAATCTCTCGCTCTCTACCACAGTATGTGTGCGTGTGTATGAGTGTAGGTCTTTTTAAAATTGTTATGTTAATGTGTTACTTAATTCTTTCTCGGTCTATTTTATCGAATGATTTGGTGCCCTTTTTGCTATGAATTTCTGTTTGGTCGGTGAGAAAATCGATAGGAAATGAGAAGGAAATTGAATTGAGGTTGTATGGTTCACAATACAATAAGCTGAATGATTGGCCAAGGCTTCGAATAGAGAATGACGCCAGCGTGGAAAAAGAGAGTATTTCTTGCAGTGCCGTTTCATCTTGTGATTACTGAGAAAACCTAGGCAAAGAGAACAAAGTGAATTAAAGATGTCTGGTTAAGCCTCTGGTTATGCCTAGTGGCGGAGATATACTTCTATGATTGTGATTATTGTTAGTAATAGTTTGAGCAGATTGCTTTAGTCTCTACTTCTTGTTTATCCTGGGTAAATTTGCTGAGGTATCTGTATGAAAGAATAATAATAATAAAATATCTGCATTCGTTTGATCATTTGCCCATTTCAAGAATGGTCATTGATCAACTAGGGATTTCTCATGTATGAGTTAGGCTAAATAGAATAAGCTGGTTAGGGTTGACCTGTGTACTCGATACAGAATGCAACAAATGATTCGTCTCATACTATTTGATCTTAAAAGTGATCCTAGAAGCAGCCCATGTACTTACAGTTGGTCTCTCGTATGATTTGTCCTGATGCATTGAATAATAAACACGCAGAGTCATTAAGGGGCTTGCAGATAAAGTCCATTTTAAGGTTTAATTGCTTGCACGCTTCATCAACTTAATCTGACTGTATGATCATGCATTGGCTTCTCAGCTTTGCAATATTAATGGGATTTGAAGTAGTAATTCTTATCCAAAAGATGGTATGTGAAATGGTATCGTAGAATTTAGTCGTATATGTACTTATCAAAAAGAAAGAAGAAGAATTAGTAGCATATGCTATCATGATGGCATTTTCATTGCATAAGAGGCGATTAGGTTAATGAGGAGAGGTATTGATTGACCACCTCTTTTACTAATAATCTGATCTTAGCCTATGTGAGGAGTTCTTGAGTGAGGTTTACTATGAGTTTTTTGATAAGTAAGGTTCACTATGAGTTGGAGATGATCATCTCGTGTTACTTAGTTCAAGGCAATTTTTTTATTCATGTATTGTATCATGGATATGGCTCTTTTTTTCCTTCAGATTTCTTGTTTGAGGGGGTCCTTGCTGGTTGTTTGCTCAGAAGAAAACTTATATTTCTAGCTGCTTTTTCTACATTTTTATCTGATTTCTTTACAGTAATGTCTGGAGTTGTTATGCCACAATTTCTAACATATTTCTCATAGCACTAGCTCAAGAACATATTGGAATCCAAGAATTTGGAACATTTAACTAAAATAATAATCTTTGGCCTGATAGTTTGATTTTGTGTGGGTCATAGCATGGCCTTGACATGTACCCAGGTTGAATATATAGAGTTAGTTACACTGTGGGGAGATCATTCGTGTATATGTACCGTATACATGGTCTTTTGCCTAGTCTTATGATCAATGAAAAAAATTTTACCGTTCAAAAAAAAAATTTTTTTTTGATAAGAAAATTTTATTAATCATGTAATTAGGCATAGCCCAGGTACATAGGAAGTGTACAAGAGGTGAACCTAATTACAAGCTTCGTTTTTTTTTTGATAAGTAAGAGATAAATATTATATATATGAATGAAATAGGCCTAGCCCATGTACACAGGACGTATACAATAGAACACCTAAAAACATTCTAAGAGCTATAAATTAAAGACAAGAAATCCTGAACATTGCCCCCATGCAAAACAATAGCGGAAAGCCAAGACAATAAAGTGTGGAACAAAAAATTCTTCAACTCTGCCAAAGTGCGTTCCTTATCTTCAAAGCATCGCGCATTCCTTTCCGTCCAAATGCACCACATGATGCATAATGGAATCATCTTCCACACTGCTGCCACTCGAGGACAGCCTTGCAGTTTTCTCCAACAACCTAGTACCTCCACCACCCTCATAGGCATAACCCAAGCCATATCAACCCTATGAAATATCTCATCCCACAGCGCCCTTGTTATCTCACAGTGTAATAAGAGATGGTCCACAGATTCTCCCATTTTTTTACACATGCAACACCAATCCATCACTATACACCCTCTCTTCCTCAAGTTATCCGTGGTCAAGATCTTCCCAAGGGCGGCACTCCAAACAAAAAAAGCTACTTTAGAGGGCACCCGAGTCCTCCAAATATTCTTCCAGGGAAATGGGGAATGATCTTCGGATGTCAAGATGTTATAATACGCTTTCACTGCCAAGTTCTTGTGATTATTGGACCTCCACTTCAATTTATCTCTCTGTACAGCAGGAGTCCCTGTGGAATATAATGTGCTGAAAAAATCAGCAACAATAGATAATTCCCAATCATGAAAATCCCTATTAAAAAGGATATTCCACTGATACGAACCATGAGAAAATACCCGCACCTCCGCCACTAATGCCTCCTTATTAATTGCAATACGGTATAGAGCCGGAAAAACCCTTTCCAAAGCTTGATCTCCACACCACACATCTCTCCAAAAACTGGTATGGTTGCCCTCACCAACTACAAAACGAATATGATTTGCAAAACATGGCCACCCCTTCCTGATAAACTTCCATAAACCCACTCCGTACCCCCCTCTCACTTCGTTAGAATACCAACCACCCCTAGTGGCACCATATTTAGCATCAATAATTTCCTTCCACAATGATCCCCCCTCCAAATGATATCTCCAAAGCCATTTTCCCAATAGAGCTTTATTAAAAACTCTCAAATTACACACTCCCAACCCCCCATTCACAACTGAATCACAAACTGTTTTCCATCTAACCAGATGAAATTTCTTCTCCTCCCCCATGCCTCCCCATAAGAATGCCCTAAAAAGTTTCTCCATCTTATTCACTACCCCTACAGGCATAGGGAACAAAGATAAAAAATACGTGGGAAGATTAGTGAGAGTACTCTTAATAAGAGTGAGGCGACCCCCTTTTGATAAATACACCCGTTTCCAACCAGCCAACCTTTTCTCTATCTTCTCCACCACCCCATTCCAAATGGTTCTACTCTTAAAAGTAGCTCCCAACGGTAGGCCCAGATATTTCATTGGGAACGAAGACACCTCACATTCCATGAGCCTTGCCAGACTAAGAATATTAGAAACCATACCCACAGGAACCATCTCAGACTTGCCAAGGTTCACCTTAAGCCCTGACACTGCTTCAAAGCAAAGTAACAATGCTCTTAGAGTTTGGATCTGGCTATTATCCGCTTCACAAAAGACTAAGGTATCATCTGCAAAAAGGAGGTGTGAGATGATAATGGGACCACCAGAGCCATTGCCCACCTGGAAACCAGTTAAAAAACCCCCCCCAACTGCAGCCTGCATCATCCTACTTAGAGCCTCCATCACTATAACAAATAAAAGTGGAGATAAAGGATCTCCCTGCCGCAATCCCCGCGAACTATCAAAAAAACCAGCAGGTGTGCCATTGACTAGTACTGAGAACCGAGCGGTTGAAATACAATGACGCATCCAAGTAATCCACCTAACCCCAAATCCACACCTCTCAAGCAAGTATAAGAGGAATTCCCAGTTCACATGATCATACGCCTTTTCCATGTCCAGCTTACAAAGAACGCCTGAACCTCCCTCCCGAAGTCTGTGATCCAAACACTCATTTGCAATGAGTACCGAATCTAAAATTTGTCTCCCCCGAATAAATGCATTTTGAGATTTGGAGATAATCTGCTCCAATACCGGGCTAAGTCGGTTAGCAAGGACTTTTGCAATAATCTTATACACGCTACTAACCAGACTTATTGGGCGAAAGTCCTCAATAGTTGACGCTCCGTGTTTCTTCGGAATGAGAGCAATAAAAGTCGCATTAAAAGATTTCTCAAATCTTTGAAAAGAATGAAATTCATTAAAAACCTGCATTAAATCTCCTTTCACAATGTCCCAACAAGTTTGAAAGAACCCCATTGAAAAACCATCCGGACCTGGCGCTTTATCCTTAACCATACCAGAGATGACCTTAAAAATCTCTTCTTCAGCAAAGGGTCTTTCCAAAACACTTGCACTCTGCGAGTCTATTGCCTCAAAAGGCAAAGCATCAAGCTTTGGCCTCCAAGAAGCCGATTCTGAAAAGAGGGTCTCATAGTAGTGAACTATATGGTTTTCTAATTCAGGGGGCGAAGAAATCACCTGCGAACCTGATTGAAGCGACTCGATGGCATTATTGCGCCGATGTGAATTAGCCACTTTGTGAAAGAACTTCGTGCACCTATCACCTTCTTTCAACCAAAGGGCCCTAGATTTTTGACGCCATGCAATCTCTTCTGACAACAAAACCCTTTCCAAGTTTGCCATAACCATGCCCTTTCTCAATGTGACTTCCTCCGACATATCTTCCAATAATTCTTTATCCTCTAGCTCTTGCAACTCCTCAATCAATGTAGACTTCTGATTGTCAATATGACCAAAAACTTCCAAGTTCCACTTTTTCAGGTCTTGTTTCAACGCCTTTAACTTGCCTGCAAAAATGAAACTTGGAGTACCAGTGACCTGATAAGAAGACCACCAGGCACTCACCATCTCAACAAAACCATCCGCTGATAGCCACATGTTCTCGAACTTGAAATACCGACTACCTCTGTGAATACCTCCACAATCTAAAATGATAGGGAAGTGATCTGAACTGACTCGAGCTAACCGTTTCTGGCTCACTTCTGGATAGTGTGCTTCCCATGCAGGAGAGATAAGAAATCTATCCAATCTCGACCAAACCCGCCCGTTTGACCAAGTGTACTCTCCCCCTACCAGAGGGAGATCCATGAGTTGCAAATCAAAAATAAATTCAGAAAATTCCTCCATGGCCAAAGAATTACGATTCTGCCCAGATCGTTCACTAGGAAACCGCGTAGTGTTAAAATCACCCCCCACACACCACGGTACTTCCCATAGTGAATATAAACCCGCCAACTCCTCCCACAGCCTTCTCCTGTCCCTATCCACATTAGGACCATAGGAACCTGCAAATGCCCATTCCCAACCATCAATTACATTCTTAAATAAGGTCGCAACTGAGAAATCTCCAATACACTCCTCAACCATCTCAACTACTCTTTTATCCCACATTAGTAAAACTCCACCTGAAGCTCCCAAAGAAGCCAAATAAGTCCAACCCACATACGAGCACCCCCATAAACTTCGCACAATTCTTCTATCAATGAATTGCAACTTTGTTTCTTGAAAACATACCACATCACACTTCCACATCCGCAATAACGATTTGATACGAAGGCGTTTATTGCGATCATTGAGCCCCCGCACATTCCATGATAAAATCTTGGGCTTCATAAAAACAATAGCTTGCCCCTCCCTTTCGAACGATCCCTTCCACCACTCCCTTCCTTTACATCATAGTTAATGGAACACGTAAGCCTTCTAAGTTCCCTATCCTGTTTTGAAGCTGATTTTGAATGGCTAGCTTCGAGTGCTATGAGAAGGGCCTTGAATTGTTCTTCATAACCTCCAAAAGAAATCCCAATAATATCTTGAATCTCCTCAACCTTCTTGAAAACCCAATTTGACGGATAACTCCCATAATTAGAACTGGGAGGAATTGTACATAGAGGAGTCAGCACAACCCCCTCCTCACCAGAGGTAAATAAAGACAATTCTGAACCACAAGTTAAATCTGGTTCTCTACTAGCTGCAACCAAATTTAATTGATTCCCCACTGGTAAAGCACCTAATGAATTCAGTTCCTCTTCATTCCCAAACTTATTCACGTCAACCACCAACTCCAGTGGTAAAACCGAAGGCCCCTGAAGTGGCAAACCACACCCTATCGTGTCCGACTGCCTGATAAGCACCTCTGAACCACCAACCATGGTACACGACTGTTTCTGTACCATTGACAGCCCACTCGACGACAACTGGAGATCAATACACGAACACCCAGCCTCGACTGGATCCTCTACCACCTCAACCTCCTCTGTGCCGGCATGTATTGACTGTACAACCTCACCGTGAGGATCAACTGTGACCGACGGAAGTTTCTGTGCTGGTGTGAAGTCCGGCGAAACACTTTTCGTAATTACCGTAAGAGGTCCGAAAATTTCTGTGCTGTTGAGACCGACGCTTGCCTGGGCCAACTGTGATCGTACAGCCTCTCCGTGATCGACTGTGACCATCGGAGATTTCTGTACCGGTATGAGGTCCGGCATGACAGTTATCGGGGCTGCCGGTGGTTCACGCTCTGCCTGGACCGAAATATCGGTCTGCATCCGAGACAGGCCTTGCGTCCGAGTCGAGGCCTTCCAAACCTGTGAACAACCATGGCCCTTAGCCATGACCTTTGAGCCCATCACCTTCTGAGAACCGAAATCCTGGCCCAAGCCCAGATCCATACTTTCCTTGCCCTTAACGCACCGTTTAAGGCAACAGATATCATCCAACAGCAGCCCGACTTTTTCCTCCATATTAACCAACATCCTTATCAACTTTTCCTCATTTAACCCCAACAACAGACTGCCATCTCCCCCACTCCTACGCACGATCTCTGTGACGGACGCAACTGGCTCCACTGCAGGCCGTGCCTTCTGCAACACCTCCCTGTACGATCTTGTTCCCTCTACCATGGACGATGGAGCACCACCATCACCCTTACTCCCCTTCGGCTTCCCTGCCTGAGAATACCATGGAACCACATCCCCTCTGTTTCTCAGACTCGAAACAGAGGAAGAAGAAGAAGAAGCCAACCCCTTTACAGCTTCAATGAAGTTCCTCCACCCCTCTCCCTTCCTTCCTTCCGGTACTACTATCATACCTCTCCTCTTGTTATGCCCAAACTCCGAAATGGAGAAGAAGCTGCCATTATGGTTGCCTCCCCTCTGCACCATTAACACAGCATTCCCAGTTCTACGAGTTCTATAAAACTCAGAAGAGCCCCACGACACAGCACATTCTTTCACTGTAAAGCCCAACCAACCCAAAGCTTCTTGATCCAAAGATATAAATTTCATCCCACGACGACTACTCTCAGTGATTCTCCACCACCTTTCATTCTCCTTTGTAAACACAAATGACTTCTGTTCAATAAAAACATCTCTACGTGTTCCCATCGAAACCCACCACAAAAACTATCCCTATAATCACCACTCTAACCTTCACACCAAACTAGACTACACACTAATCACCAACATGAAAAACACCATTGATAACCAACTCAAACAGCAGAAAACAAAAAACGCAGAAAGTGTACGGAGAGAAAAGCAGAAAGCTGTCTCTCTCCTAACCTAATTACAAGCTTCGTGCTGTGAAAATCAGCATAAACCAATAAAAAAAAATGTTAAAACTCTCAATTGGATTTATTAGTCCTTGGGATTGATTATACCTGTATCATTTTTCCTGTTGTGGTTATTTACCTTAATATGTGTGCAGAAGGTAGTGTAACAATGTGTTGTTCTGGTTTGGTCCATAATTATTTTTTGTCGGTTTTTTTCTCTTTTTCATCTTTGTGTGTGTTCCTGGTTTGCAGGAGAAAAGGATTTATTTGACATTCTTTCCTTCTGTATCCTGCCTTTATTATTATGCTGCCTCCCAGATCCTGAATCTTGGCTTAATGTGCAGCCTTCTTCATGTTTTCCCACACCTTTGTTCTAGTTTATCAAGTTATGCAAAGTTTTCATAGTTTTTACTTGACTATGTAATTGTCAGATATAGAAAAAAAAAAACGTTTGTGAAGTGTGCTCCTTGAATCGCCTTACTCATATTTTGTCCACCTTTCATTTGTTTGTGTCTGCGTGTTTAGTAACTTGCTTAGTGCCAATGGTTTTTATATCACAGCTTCTTGGTGTTCACGATCGAGCTGAGAAAGATGAGATAGTTAAGTCTGTGATGAATTTGAAGATTGCTGAGATTGAAGAAGGTTACACCATGGATGCTGTCGTATCTCGTCAGGTAGAGACTGGACAGGAAATTATGTTGTCATTTTGCTGATTCTCATTGTTCTTTTTTTATATAGCTGTTTTGTATGCTATTTTTGAGTTTTCTTTTTCTTTTTTGGATTTCAGGATCTTCTAATGGATGTGAGGGATAAGCTTCTTTTTGAACCAGAATATGCCGGCAATATGAGAGAAAATATCCCACCTAAATCTCCCCTTCGAATTCCTTGGGCTTGGTTGCCTGCTGCTCTTTGCCTCCTTCAAGAGGTACAGACTTCTGTTTACATTTTACTTAGTAAGTAGTTTATAATAGTTGTGCTTTAGGATTTGTTTTGTATTTCTATGTGTAGAGGAATTATATCCTTTTGTAGGTTCAGTTATTGCAGGTTTTGTAGCGAAACTTCTATCTTGTCCTGCTTGTGAGAGCTTGTTCTTTCTTTATGCTAACATATCATCATCCCCTTACAACGTCTCTCAAAACTGTGGAATATTCCCCATTTGAAACCAAAAAAAAAAAAAAAAAAAGAATAAAGCAATGTAAATTTCCCCAATCTAGGTTGGAGAGGTGAAGCTTGTGCTGGATATTGGCCGGGCAGCTCTTCAGCATCCAGATGCTAAGCCTTATATTCACGATTTGCTTCTTTCTATGGCTCTGGCTGAGGTAAGGCATTTCAGCAAAGAAGTCAGGAACTTTTACCATCTTTTGTAGCAGCCTTGTTATGCCTCCTCGTCTCATCCTAGGTGCTTTCTTGAAGTGTGCAATTGCAAAGATTGGTTTTGAGAAGAACAAGGTGTCCCAAGGATTTGAAGCACTTGCTCGTGCTCAGTGTTTTCTAAGGAGTAAAATATCTCTTGGAAAAATGACACTGTTATCGCAGGTAATGTGCATTTCCTTGTATGCTTTTGCATCTAACTTATTTGTTCAAGAATCTTTGAAGCATTTGCTTGGTTCTACATACAGGAGGGATTTCCTTCTTTGCTTTTGCCATATCTGAAAACACTGATATTTGTCAATCTCTTGGTTACATATAAGAAAAGAGAAAACAAGATCCAAATAATTATTGGAAGTGTGTGCTGATCACATCATAAAAATAGAGGGTCTACTACTCTTATGTGGAAAAAATGGCCCTAGAAACTTTGTGGAGGGGATAAGTTGTGATGGCATTTTATTATGTTCTGTACTTGCTTTAGAGTAAACTCGATTTCCTACAGCTATGATAATTCTTTGGCATTGGTTCTTAGATAGAAGAATCTCTGGAGGAGCTTGCACCTGCTTGCACGCTGGATCTATTAGGCATGCCTCATTCACCCGAAAATACTGAAAGGAGACGTGGAGCAATTGCGGCCTTGCGTGAACTGCTCAGACAGGGCCTTGAGGTGGAAACTTTGTGCCAAGTCCAAGACTGGCCATGCTTCCTGAGCCAAGCTCTTAATAGGCTAATGGCTACAGAGATAGTTGATCTTCTTCCATGGGGTAATTTAGCTGTTACACGAAAGAATAAGAAATCACTTGAGTCACAGAATCAAAGGGTTGTAATCGATACCAGTTGTTTCTATGTGGTGTTAATAGCCCATTTAGCACTTGGATTTTCAAGCAAGCAGACAGAGTTGGTAAGTCCTTTCTCTGCAGCTTAATTTATAGACTGTTATACCCACTCCCCTCTTATACCCGTTGTACTGGATGCGCCTTTTGTATCATTTAATGAAGTCCTATTACTTATATATATACATACATACATGTATATAAGTTATCCCCAGTCCTCTCCTTACTCTTATAATTTCTTAGGAAAAGGTTTTTTGTTTTACTTACCAAAAAAAATCTAAGGAAAAGGCTTTTGTTCATTTGGTGTATTTTGTATGTATCTTACAATCATCAACATTACCATTGGGTTCCATTTCTTTAAGAGAGGGAGAGCAGAAGGGTTGATGCCCTCCATTTATTACTGTGTTTATTTTATTTTCATGCAGATAGACAAAGCAAAAACTATATGCGAATGTTTGATAGCATCAGAAGGAATGGATCTGAAAATTGAAGAAGCTTTTTGCTTGTTTCTTCTTGGACAAGTACAGTACTCATTTTGATTCTGTTCCATTTCTAGCACTGACTTCATGAAAATAGGAATTGTTGTCTTGGTTTCAGCAGAGAGAATTTCCTTTCCCTTTTCTACTTTCTTCTAGATTAAGAACTACTTTGACTGATGTATTGGTGTCTAGGGTACTGAGGTGGAGGTTGTTGACAAGCTTCAACAGCTTGAATCGAACTCGAATCCTGCTGCACGAAGTTCAATCTCAGGGAAGGAAATAAAACATGTTTCTGGTGCAAAACCATCATTGGTGTGTCATCTCTCTCTCTCTCTCTGGCTTCCATTTTGAAATTTTTATTTTTGCTGCCCCGACAAACATGTTTCTGAAGCTGCTTAGGTGGATGGTTCAATTTGGGGGAGCCCAGTTAATGAATGATGATATATGGCAATTAACTTGAGCATTGATCCTACTTATCAAAAAAGAACTTAAACATTGATCCTAGATTCCTAGTCTTCCTTGGCAGTATGATGCCCGTGTCTGATTTTTGTTTCTTTTTTTGACATAACTTGCATTATATCATGGGTGATTGAATCTTGTGTATTGCCTTCGTAAACTACTAATTTTTCTTATTGAACCTGTCAGCGATTGAGGGACACATGTAGTGGGCATGGTCATACTTCAGTGGACCAGGGCATCTATTGGCACTTATTCTCCTTTTCTTGTTTTCTTTTGTGGTTGAAGAAAAGCGAAATGGTCGTTTAGGTTTTGCCCTACATTTTTTTTTAAAATTTTTTTTAAGAGGACAGAACCTCAATTTTATTGATTGCCCTATAGATAGATATGACTATTTTGTTAATTGCACTGTGTTCTGAATGATGCCATTTTTCACTTCCAATTTCATGCTTTGTGGTTGATACCTTCTTGTCATACTGCCTCTCCTCTCGACCAGGAAATGTGGCTGAAGGATGCTGTGCTTGCTATCTTTCCAGATACACGAGATTGTTCACCGTCGTTGGTAAGGTTCATGATCGTGGATACAGAGTAGATAAGACCTTTAGTTTTTACAGGAAGTCATCAGAGATGTATGTTTATGCAGGTCAACTTTTTCAGTGGAGAAAAAAAATCTCCTGTGAGCAAGAAAAGTAAAGTTCCGCAAACTGTGCGTACGGTATGCCACAGACCATTGGTCTCTTCTCCCCTGTCAGAGCGGAAGAGTTTTGAGGAATCTCTTCCATATGCAAGTTCTTCTCGACTTCTTGGGTCTGCGGTTAAGCAGTTGGCTCCAGATTTGCAAAGTCCATTGATATTGGACAAAGGTAGTAGCAGAAGCAATGATAGTGGGTCTTGTGAATCAAACAAGAATCCTGGGATGCACCATAATAAAAATTGGGAAAGTTGGTTGCCCCAAAAATTGATTGGAAGGATAACTTCTGTTGCTGTACTGGGGTGCATTGTGCTTGTTACCTATAAATTATCAGGCATGAATTTTGGTAAGATGAATAGAGCTTCTAAGTGGAACTCCAGTACCCCAAACACCGAGACAAGTTCTCTTCTTCAGACAACAGATTCGACAGTGGATTACGGGCTTGATTATACTCAAGGAAGTGGTATTGCTGGCAGACTCAAGAAGTTTCTGGTAAGTGCTAATATCCAGTTCAAGAACCGCCCAGATGCTGGAAATCCTTATGTTTTATCCCCTGCCGCTAGTCTATCAGCGACTATGACTTCCATGTACAAGAGGGTAATGCCTATGGAAGAAGCTGAAGCCCTTGTTAGGCAGTGGCAAGCAATTAAAGCTGAGGCTTTGGGGCCTAGCCATCAAGTTCATAGCCTCTCTGAAGTCCTTGACGAATCAATGCTTGTTCAGGTAAAATGCACGGATTGGTTTTCACATCTTGTCATGCCATTATATTACTATCAACATTTAACATTATTTTCTTTTTTATTGGCACCGGGTGTCCGAGAAAAAAGTCCTGACTAATCCCGGTGGTGCACAATATATTCAAACACTTGAGTATATTTTATATAAAATATCATTGTTTATGATTTAGGTATGGGTCCTATATTTAGGAAAAAACCAAATCTCAAATTTCATAGTAAACAAATTATATATAAAAAAATGAATTATATTATATGATCGGATAGCTGAAGTTGTGAGTAATTTGATGATCTTGATTCAAAGAAAAATAAAAATCTTGAAAGGTCAAAATTTCTTGATGAAAATTAATTCAATGCTAAAAGCTTTATGGAGGGGAGTGATGACTCTAGTACCCGCAAGATTTATGTTGGCTGAATACAAGGCTGAACTTTTCTTGGCAGAATAAGCCTAAACTTTGATACAGGCCCTTACTTTTCTTCATGTAGTGGAGAAACTGTATTGACAAAATTAGTGACAATTTTTCTTTCCTTGACGTCACAAGATTAATGCTCATTATTATGCTTTTGGGTGTTTTTTGTTCATGTGATGGTTTGCAGTGGCAGGCTCTGGCTAACATGGCAAAGGCCAAGTCTTGTTATTGGAGATTCGTTTTGCTACGGCTGTCTGTTCTGCAAGCTGACGTTATGTCAGATGGGATTGGAGCGGAGATGGCAGAAATCAAGGCTCTTATAGAGGAAGCCGCAGAGCTTGTTGATGAATCTCAACAAACAAACCCAAATTATTACAGGTAAATGTAATATAACGTTATGCATCAATTTTTAGTGTTACCAAGAATCAAGTTATGCATTACTCATTATTCATGTTTAGTGTAGAACATAGATCTTAGCCGCTTTTTACAACTTTGAGTGTCCACATTAGATTTTTATTATTAATTCTATCCATATGGATCATTAATGTGCGAATACTCCCTACTTTGAAGATGATTCCGAAGATAGTAGTTATATACATACATATATATATATACATAGGTAATTCCGAAGAAATAGTTGTAATATCTCTAGCAATGTTCCTAAATTATCTTTTATTCCTGGCTTTATTTATATTGATTTAGTAAAGCAAGCAGCATTCACAACTTATTCTTTATCTCCTTCAGACTCAAGTTTGGGATTTTTTGCCTTTTCTTTTGACAATCTTTTCTTTTACTCGTCTCAACTTAATAATTGCAGCACCTATAAAGTTCGTTATGTTCTAAAGAGGCAAGATGATGGTTCATGGAAGTTCTATGAAGCTGAAACCCAAACACCATCATAATATTCAGCCTAAATATGGAAACATGAGCCATCTTCAGCTAACTTGGTTCTTCGCATCTTCAACTTTTATCTCGCTGTGGAGACCTGTAAAAATGAAAGAGGATATCCGAGGAGGGGGTGAGAACCTTTAACAACTGGTTAGATGTACATCATGTGAGTGGGGGTTTGCTGCTTCTTATAGGGTGGATAGAATAGGTGCATTCAAAGGAAATTGGAGCTGAATAATTTGGTTAGTTCTTACGAACTTTTGTAAAAAGTGTCAATGACCTAATTTGGAATCTACATTAATTTTTAGTATTATTAATGTGAGCCCTGATTCTTTACTGGAACTTCTTTTTTTTTTTTTTTTACCTGAATGATGTGAGTGCTAATCGAGCAAGGCCTACGATGAAACCTCTATGCTGTGTCCAACATTTGTCAACCGTCAACAATTTTTTTTTTTTTTTTCATTTTCAAAATTTTGACATTCGTTTAAGAAAATTCAAAAGATTTTGAAAAAAAATAGAAAAAATTGATTTATCATTTTCCTTGTAAACAAACTGTGTTTGATAGAAATCTTGGAAATCTTTTTGAGAAATCTTGGAATGCATTTTCTGTTAGTTTTGATGGAGGTTGATTGGAAAGTTTGAATAATTCTCTTTAAAAAATGTGTATTGGGATGTGTGAAAATGGATTGGTAGAGTTGAAAAGTGATTTAAATACCATTGTTTTGGGGTATTTTCGTTTTAGATTTTGTAAAATTTATTATTTTTGTGTATTGAAATTTTTATTGAAATATTCTAAAATGATTGGATAAGAAATTGAAAGTGCGAAATAGAAAATTATTTTGAGATTGAAAATGTGTTAATTTTTTTTTTAAAAAAAGGGAATAAGCCAAACAAGGCTTAAAAATTGGAGAATAAAACAAAGATTCTTTTGAATGAAAAAGTGGTGCGAAATTCCCATCTCCACCTACGGTAGGGCTAAAACAAAGAATTTTTTTTAGGGTAGGTTTGGAGAGAGATGAGAGTTTTTGGTTTTAAATGAAAGTTTAAAATATTATTTTTTAATATTATTATTGTTTTGGGATTTGAAAAAGTTGAATTGGAATTGAAAAAGTTGAATTATTTATTATATTTTGTATGAAGATTTGAAAAACGTGTAATGATGAGATGGGATGAGAATTTTATATTTTGTCTTTACCCCCAAACCTGCCAGAGGTGGAGGGAGAGTTCCATTCCAAAACACTCCAAAACCCTTGTATGAAGGCGGGAAATGTCTCAACCATTTACATAATAACTCAAAGAATTAAGACTAGCCCTCGACTCATAATGGGGCTAAGAATTGTTTGCTTACCTAGTACAGATGAGATAAGATGAGATAAAAATTAAAAGTTGAATACAATATTATTAGAATATAATTTTTTAATATAATTTTTATTTTAGAATTTGAAAAAGTTGAATTGTTTATTATATTTTTGTATCAAAGTTTAAGAAAATTGTAATGATGAGATGAGATGGTTTGTGAAAACAAACGAGGCTAATCCCCCTTTTATTAGTGGGGCAGAGGGAGAGCTCCGCTCCAAAACTTTGGTTGACCGGACATGATGGTTTGAAATATCTAGGTTGTTAAATAACTCAACAGAATTGAAATTAGCTCCCCACTCGTAGTGGCACTAGAGGATGTTTCGAAACAATTTTCATCTCATCCTATTTCATTTCATCTCATCTTACTTTATTTCCAAACATCATTAAAAAACAAATACTTTCAAACTAATCATTGCAATTTTCTAAACTTTCAAACAATTCAGCTTTTTCCAATCCCAAAATAAAAATCAAATTAAAAAAGTACATTATAACAATATATTTTTATGAGTAGAAGGTGCAGTTTATGAGTAGTTTATGATATATAGATACCCTAACTTTATGGGAACTGAAGGACCTATGAGGGCCAACAAGTGGTTACTCGATCTCGATAGGACCTTCGAGATCAGCAGCTGCACTGAGGAGCAGAAGGTGCAGTACCGGTACGCGGGGCATCTATTACAAGGGGAAGCTAGTATCTGGTGGGATACCAAATGACAGTTGTTGATAAAAGAGTAAGGCGATATAGCTGCCTTGATCTAGGAAAGGTTCAAGAAGGAGTTGATAATCGATTCTTCCTAGAATCGATGAAGACTCAGAAGGCGCAGGAGTTCGCCACTTTGGTGCAAGGGAACTTCATTGTAGAACAACATGTTGCAAAATTCATGGAACTCGAAAAGTTTGCTCCACACTTGATCACAACAGAAATGATGTAAGCTAGGGGTGACAATATGTGATATAACTCATTAACCCAACACGACCACGACACGAAATTAGCGGGTTTGGATTTGATGCTAACGAGTTTGGGTCAAAATGGGTTGACTCTTTAAGATACGATTAATTAATGGGTCACTAACGGGTCAATCCGCTTAACCCATTATTGACCCATTAAAATTTTTACTCAAAATTATAATTATATTCTTTTAAACCTAAAAACAAAAATACCCTAACCCTATTTCATATTTCCTAACTCTCTCTCTCAGTTTTCAGTTGAGTTAGTTCTCACGAGTCACAACCGCTTCCCACAGTTCATCTGGATTGTAATTTTGGTGTTTTTATTGTTTAGAATTTGGATTGTAATTTTAGACTTATATAGTTAGTTTTATACTTTCGAGAGATATTATGATTTTAAATTTTATGTGAAATTATATTAATCAGATCAAATGGATTATTTAGGTCAATTCAACCAATTTACATAAATGAGTTGAAATGGGTTGAAACGGGTTGTGTCGTGTCGATATATTTTTAATTAATTCATAATAAGTCAAAATGAGTCATCTTGTGTCAACCCAATAGGTCATGTTAGAGTTTGAAAACCTAACCTATTAAGCTTAACAGGTCGTGTTCAAGTTGACCCATATTATATAATATACACGACTTGACACGACATGAACACGATTTGCCGCCCCTAAGCTAAAACATTTCAAGGCGGATTACAGCCCCAGACTCGTAGCCATGTAGCTTGCTTCCACATCAATAACTTCCAAGAGTTAGTTAATGTAGCCTCAATAGCTCAAGCGGAGCAACGAAACATCGCGACTCAGAATAGCCTAGAAAGGAAGAGGGCTTCTCCCTTCACTACATAAGTGAGTAACGCTAAGAGGAGGATACTACAAGAAGCAAACAAGGACAAGGGCGTCGTGCCAACCCCACCTACTACCTGCCGGAAGTGCGGGAAGGTCCATGGCGGAGAATGCTGAGTTGGATTAGGAGTATGCTTCATATGTGGTCAGCCAGGGCATATTACTCTGGAATGCCCACAAAATAAACAAGGAGGCAGAAATGCTCCTAACAACATACCTAATCAAAGGAAGTAATTACTGGTATTTTCCCCTAGTACCTCTCACTCTCTCTCATACAACTTAGCCCTTTCAATTTAGTTGCAAAGTATATGGTAGTTGATGACTGTGCTTTAGGTAAAATCGCGCTATACATGTATATGGCATGTGCCTTGTTTGACTCAAGCGCAACTAATTCTTTCGTGTCAGCGGCATTTGCATGAATGTGTAACTTGCCAAAAGAATAAATACCTCAAGCAGTAGTAGTCACAATTCGTAAAAAAAGTACGGTCACTTGTACTCGAGTTGTTAGGAACTGTCCTCTAAGTTTAGGTGAAAGGATTATCGAGGCAGACCTGATTATCTCTAGTCTATTAGAATTCAATGTAATATTAGGAATGGACTGGTCATCCAAGTATTACGCCAAGATAGATTGCCAGGGTAAGGAGATTGTTTTTGATCCACCAGAAGTTAGTAGGGTTTGTTATATGTGAGGAACTGTAAAGGATACTCCCTCTCTAATTTCAGCCTTGCAAACTAGAAACTGCATCGCTATATTAGAAGACTCTCATGAGGCTAAGGAGATTCAAGGGATACCTATAGTTGAGGATTTTCCTGACGTTTTCATAGACGACCTACCAGGGTTACCCCCAATAGAGAAACAGAGTTCGTTACAGATCTTGAACTTGCTACAACCCCCATTCATAGAGCACCATACTGTATGGCCTCGCTAAAGTTAAAGGAGTTGAAAGATCAAATAGAGGAGCTTCTAGAGAAGGGATTTATTCGCCCTAGTCTATCACCTCGTGAAGAAGAAGGACAGGTCATTAAGGATGTGTATTGATTATAGGAAACTAAACAAGGTAACCATAAAGAACAAGTATACGTTGCCACGTATCGATGACCTATTAGATCAGTTGCAGGGAGTTTCGATATTTTTGAAAATAGACTTGAGGTCAGGGTACCATCAGCTTAAGATTAGGGAGCAGGACATCCCTAAGATAGTTTTTCGAACGAGGTACGGCACTACGAATTCTTAGTAATGCCCTTTGGACTGACCAATGCTCCTGCCACATTCATGGATATGATGAATAACATATTCAGACCCTATCTGGATAGCTTTGTTGTCGTATTCATTTATGACATACTAATCTATTCTATAAGTGAGGAGGAGCATAAGCAACATCTCTACTTGGCGCTGGAAAGATTAAAGGAGCATAGGTTATATGCCAAGTTCAGCAAGAGTGAATTTTGGCTCAAGGAGGTGAAATTCTTAAGGCATGTTATCTCGAGTAAAGGAGTAGCGGTTGTTCCTAGTAAGATCGAAGCAGTGGTGAATTGGCAACGTCCTACCAATGTACACGAGATCTGGAGTTTCTTAGGACTAGCTGATTACTATCGAAGGTTCGTAGAAGGTTTCTCTAAGCTATCAGGACCACTCATTGCCCTAACCAAGAAGAATGCCAAGTATGTTTGGACAGACAGATTTGGGCAAAGTTTTTTGGAGCTCAAGGAAAGGATGACAACTGCACTGGTTTTAGCATTGCTAGAACCACATAAGCATTACGTGGTATACAATGACGCGTCTAAATCAGGACTTGGATGCGTGCTTATGCAAGAAGAATGAGTTGTTGCCTAGGCTTCACACCAGTTGAATAACCATGAACAGAATTACCCCACCCACGACTTAGAATTAGCCGTTGTAGTTTTCACTTTAAAGATTTGGAGGCACTATTTGTATGGCAAATCTTGCAAGATTTTCACCCACCATAACAGCCTCAAGTATTTTTTTTTGGCCAGAAGAATTTGAATATGAGGTAAAGAAAAAGGTTGGAAATAATTAGTGACTATCAGTGTGAAATTAAGTATCATCCTGGGAAAGCTAACGTCGTGGTAGACACACTAAGTTGTCAAACCCAAATGGAAGGTTCTTCAGAATCTACTCCAGAAATGGATGAGGAGTTTGTTAATTAAGGATCTCCATCTGGAGGTAACCATCGATGCATTGCAATAAATTGTACCTATAGAATGGGAAGAAGTGAAGAAACGCCAGATGGAAGATCCCAAAGGGTCAGATGTCAGGCAGACTGTAACAGCCTACTAGAAATTCAATGGTGGAATTTCTATAGGCTTTAGGAACCTCGTTAAAACATTGTAAGTTTTCACGATTCGACCAATCGCGTAGGTTTTAGTCTGTCATCATAGCCAGAGTTATCACTCACTATGGTGCTAGAAGTGCGATTTTATTTATTTGTTGTAGTTAGAAGTGTTAAATTGAGACATGGTTTATGCCATGAGACTTAGTTGTTTATTTAGAATTTTATGGCATAATAATCTCATTTTTAGTTTTTGGACGAAATGCTTGTTCAAAAACATGTTTTGCTTATTTCGAGGCACTTCGGGATTGATTTTCGATAAACAAATTACACAGTTAGGTTTGTATGAATATTTATGATTTTACAATGCAAAATTTATTTTTCACTTTCCTAAAGTGAATAGTAACCCCTATAGTAGCATCTAGTGCAGTGTTTTCAAAATCACAATGTGGAATATTCAAATTAGGTTAGAGAAGTTTTATTTGGACACTTGGTAGGATCTTAGTCACACTTGGTGAATAGGATTAGACACTTGGCACAAAAAGGAACCATGAGATGGATTGTGAATGAATCAAGGTGTGAGATCATGCCACCTAAGTGAAACCCTATTCTTTTTTCATATGATCAACCAATTTGTGCTAGACCAAAGAGGCTTTCAACCCTCGTGAAACCCTAAATGGTTGGAATCCAATTGAAACCCCAAAAGCTTGGTTGAAATCGAAACCCTAAACGGTTTCCCCAAATCCTAAAGTTGGCCTCCAAACCCTTTTTGATCCGATTTCTAGCATTCTGTTTAATCACTTGATTCAATTACTTCCACATGCTATTAATTCATCAAATTATTGTTATAAAATCATTATCCAACCTTTTAAACCTTGGAAATTTGATTGGGCCAAGAAAAATTAAATTTGGGCTTGATAACATCCCAAATCCTAACCAATCTCCTTTAAACCCTAAATTGATTCCCATTTGGTTGAGGCCCACGAATTTGGCCACCTTGGCAAAAATTCTTGATAAAGTTTCCTCTCCCACATAGTAGGCCATCCACTGCCCTTGGTTGCACCCAATAGTGCCTTGATGTGAGATGGAAAATCTATCTCATCACCCTCCATACCACACGACAGAGCAGGCAGTCCTTTCCCCTCACTATTCTTCACTTTATGTGACATAGGCACCTCAAATCAAGGGTCATTCAAGCCCATACCTCCCCCCTCCAGAAGTCTAAAGTCATGCTAGACACATTTCACTTCATTTCATCACTTCTTCACCCCGTTCTTAGAGAGAAATCCAAAAGAGCTCTCTCGGGCAGATTTGTGAGTCATCTTGTGTGGAAAATTTTGACCCTTTGTAAGTATTTTCTCGTGACGAATCCTTCATGAAAGTTGTTCTCCTTTGAGCGTACTTTCTATGGATATATTATTCGTTTATTTCATGGTCATTGGATTGGTCATAAGTATTTTTAACCATGGAAAGGTCATTCTGGACGTTAAACTGGAGAGTGTGCTATATTTTGGAGTTTTTGACCAAGCTAATGGACACATTTTGGTCCGAAATTTTTATGGAGTGTTTTCAACATGTGTATATGAATGCTCATTGAGGATCTGTTGCATGACTAAAGCTTTTGATAATAGATTTCCTTAGATATAGAAACTTGAAAACTGGAAGTGGAAATACAGTTTTTGTTTGAGAAAATTTGAATATTTCGTGGTTTAATCTTACTCCAAAGACTTTGATATTTTTATTTGATGATCCTAACCATTTTCTATGCATGTTAGGATGTTTGTTTGAAGATATTTAGTATTAGTTTCAAAGATATGATTTTTCTATGCAAAAGGATTTCGGCTAGGCATAAGATTTGATTTTTTGGGTTAGATCCATGTTTTATTGATTTTTAGCCATGTGATTTTAAGTTTGATGGATGGATCTTCTTTAGGACACATTTTAAAACCATTTGATGTTTTAGTTTGAAGGTCTCATCTTTTTAAGCCATGGATCAAGAGATTGATCAAAGCTAGCTAAGGAAAAGTTTCTGTTTTTGGACTAAGTGTAGAACCGAAACCTCCAAGTGTTGTTTTTGTGATTTTTGGTGACTTTTTTTTGATTATTTAAAACATGGTTGATCTTTACTATGAATATGTTAGATGTAAGATTTGATTTTTAGAATTCTTGGAGATGTTTTGATTAAGGTCAAAACTTGTGATTCAATGGTTTGCTTTTTTGTTAAAAAGTTTGGGTCATTTTACAAAAAATTTGGTGTTGATGATTAGCTTTTCCTTAATAGATGTTTTAAGTATGTTTTTAAATTTAGGATAGGAAGATCCTTGTTACAAAATTTTGTTTTAATCATGAGTTTTGAAGTTGAAAGAAATTGCAACAAAAATCAAGATGAATGATCTATGAATGTTTCGGCCATAGCGAGTTTCCCATATTTGTGAATTGTTTAAATTTTTTTTGAGTTGATATTTGATTTTAGGATAAAATTTACATGAGGAATGTAAATTTTGATAATTTTTGGAGTTATGATATGAAATCCTTAAGTTAGGGGTAAAATTATTATTTTCCCATATGTAGAGGGTAAAATGGTAATTTTATTCTAAGTTGTCTCTTTTTCACGTTTCTAATTATTAGTAATTAAATTTTTAACTATTAGAATACCCTTTTATAGTTCCTCATGTTTCGTGCTTTATTCTGGTAGAACGCGACAATCGAGGTACTTTAGCTCTTAACTTAGTATCAGTTTATTGTATATATGCCATGTCATGCCATGTCTTTATATGTTTATCTGTTACACATGATGTATACTATCATGAAACACTTATCTATTACATAATAAATTATGTCACATAGTAATATCTGTTGCAAGTATGTCATGTTACATATGCCATATGTTACATGTATGTCATGTAGCATAATATTCACTGTTACACAAGTATCTCATGTTACGATATGTTGTCTGTTATATGTTATGCCATGTTAGAAATGTTGTCTGTTATATATTATGTCATGCTACGAAATATTTTCCTTCAAGTACATCATATATTTTATTTTGCTTTCATGTTATGTTACACTACGTCAGGACTTCTATCCTTTTGTATTCATGTCATGTTTATTCACGCTGGAGTGTTTAAATAGGTGTGAAATTTTCTAGGTTAATGAAATACAGTCAACAAGTTGTGAATGTAGCCTAACTAGCTTGTCACCGTAGCGCGCTAGGCACTAATGCCGATGGAGCCATATTTTATTTTACTTGTGTCCATAATAATTGTGGCTCAAACAATTCATGGGACCACAACAACTGTGGAGCATACACTACGTGAGATACAACAATTGTGACACGTAAAATTCGTGGGGCCACAACAACTATGGAGTACGTATTAATGCACTCATAGTTGATGTAGATACCTGTATTGTGATGCGGTAATTGGCAGGGACACATGGCTCAAGGGTCCACCAGTGTAGCACCCGTATGGTCACTTTATTAATTAAGTCTATTGAACAAGATTTCAAGTTCATGTATTTCACGTTCAAGTCATGTCTCATGTTATGTTATGTTCAAGTTTACGTGCATGTCAAGCTTCAAGTTCACGTCCATGTACTGTTTCAAGTTCATGTCACGTCAAGCCAAGTTTCAGTTTTAGTTCAAGTTATGTAAGCTCATGCCATGCCATGTTATGTCAAGTCACGTTATACTTATTATTTCATGCCATGCTATGTCAAGTTATATTATGCTTATTATTGACTTTGATTATGCATTCATGCATTTATTGCCATGCATGCATTATTAACCTGTATGGAAGTTTTCTACTAACTTGTAATCAAATCTCACCGTGGTAGTCCCAACTACCATTCCCCCTAAATGGTAGGCGATGTGTCAGGATCAGAGTAGGGAGCATACATTGGCAGACTGGAGGAGGTTGACTAGACGCCATAGATGCGACGCAGAGCTTATAGCTTCCATAGTTAGGTTTTTGGACAGAATTCTAGTCTCGTTAGTCGAGTTACGTGAGTTACTCGACGAACTGGCTCAATAGTGTATTTTGGCAATGTAAACATGGAGCCCGATTTCCCATGTTTTGAGATTATAGTCTTTTGAGACCTGTACTGTAATCATGGATGTTTATCTTGTCAAGTATTCATGGATTAAGTTTTAATTATTTGAGATATTATCAGTTTGGTGCATAGTATTGCTCAAGAAAAAAAAATTATCCGCTGCGAATATTGCATAATGCTAGATGCATGTTAGGAACATTGCATCTTATATGTCATGAACGGGGGTAGGTAACCTTGTGTTGCATGTATCGACGCCTCAGATGTCCGTCTGATCCTAAGTGAAAATTTGGGGGCCTCACACAGAGAGTAGAAAGGAAGGAAGGACGAAGAGTGTTCACAAATCAGAAAAGATGGTTTATTCTACTATCAAGACCGGAAAGTGATCCCAATTGATCCTGAGATCAAGGAGAAGATATTAAGGGAAGCACATCAGACTGTGTACACTGCTCATCCGGGGAGGATAAAGATGTATCAGGATCTGAAGCAATACTTTTGGTGGGAAGGCATGAAGAGAGATGTGGCAAAATATGTGAATAAGTGTTCTGTATGTAGGGTAGTCAAGGCAGAGCATCAAAGGCCCGCTGGAGAGTTACAACCACTTCCAATCATTGTTATGAATACTGTACCGTACCAGCCACTGGACTGGTACAGGTACACCATATGTTTCGTACCGTCCGAAATACCGGCCGATATTTCGGCCTGTGTACCGGTCTGTACCAGCCGATTTTTGGCCTTACTTTTTTTTTTTCATATTTTCAAACTACAAGTTCATTTTTTGATCCCTAATTCAAACTAGACTATTTATAATTTATATATTTATGTATTTATATATAATTTATTTATATATAGACTATTATTTTGAAATATAATTTTTATATATAATTTATTCATATACCGAAATGTTATTCCGAAACGGTACCTGTACCGAAATATTTCATTCCAGTGACTCGATCGGTACGGCATCCGGTATCGTATTCAAAACATTGCTTCCAATCCCAAAATGGAAATGGGAGGATATTTTAGTAGACTTTGTTATCGGGTTACTAAGAACCTCAACGGTTCATAATTCTATATGGGTCATGGTCGATCGCTTAACAAAAAGTGCCCACTTTTTGCCTATAAAGAATACTGATCCTATGGAGAATTTAACCAGGTTGTTCATGGCAAAAGTAGTATGACTGCATGGAGTTCCTAAAATGATCGTATTAGATAGGGATGCGGGTTTTACCTCTCGATTTTGGCAAGGTCTTTAGGCCGCGATGGGCACCAAATTAAAGTTCAGTAGTGCCTATCACCCCCAAACCGATGGGCAAACTGAATGAACAATTAAGACTTTAGAAGATATGTTAAGAGCCTGTGTCTTGCAAGGAAAAAGCGATTGGGAAAAGCACTTGCCACTAATAGAATTTTCTTACAACAATAGCTTCCGGACCACTATTCAGATGGCACTATATGAAGCTTTGTATGGAAGAAAATGCAGATCTCCCTTATATTGAGATGAGGTAGGAGAAGGAGAAGTATATGGTGTAGAGATACTACAAGAAATGAAGGAGCAAGTTCTATTAATTAAAGAAAGGATGAAGGCAGCTCAAGATAGACAAAAGAGCTATGTCGAACGAAGAAGAAGGAGCCTTGAATTTGAGATTGGTGACTGGGTTTACATTAAGGTATTGCCTATGAAAGGAGTGGTTTGGTTTGAAAAGAAGGGCAAGCTAAGTCCCAGATACATAGGACCATATGAAATACTGGAAAGAGTTGGTTCAATTGCATATAGGTTAGACCTTCCAGCTGAATTCCAAGAAATTCATGACGTGTTCCACGTATCTTCCCTTAAGAGAAGTTTTGGGAAATAGTCGGTAGCAATCATAAGTGTGGAGGACATTTTCTTTACAACCCAATTTGACATACGAGGAAGTTCTTGTTTAGACTATGGATTGTAAAGAAAAGGAACTTAGCAATCGGAAAATTTCTCTAGTAAAGGTACTTTGGTGGAATCAAGACATTGAAGAAGCCACTTGGGAAAATGAGGATGAAATGAAAATCAAGTACCCTTATTTGTTCGTACCTTAACTTGTGTGGCATCACATCACCTCATAGCATCCGCATCCATACATGCACTCATGGCACCATTTATTTTCACGCATGTAATCCGAATTCCCTTATTATTATTTACAGCATCAACATGGCTTGAAGCAAGAGAGCGGCACAACGATTTGGTCTGACTCTTAGGTAGGTATGGGGGCAGAGGGAAGAACATAGAAGGATGAGGTTAAAAAATATGGTTGACTCTTATTAGACTCAGCGGGAGTGATTAGAGTATCACAGGACCCACATTTTGGATCACGACGGTCAGGATAATATTAGGACTAGGCGGGCATTACCCTATAAGGAGCTCCAACCACCTCTAGATTCTGTTGATTGGATTAGTGAGGCTCGGACCCGCTAGCTTCAACACCAAGAGGAGGGAAATAACTCGACCAACCCGACACTAAGGGATCTATTGGAGTCGAGTCGAGCAACCAAGCATCGATAAGCAAACCAGGAGTTGCTATATCCCGCTCTCTCTTCCATAGACGTCTCAAAGTTATTTGAATCTTCCATGCACTGTGTACGATTCCATGAGAAGGGAACTCCAGAAATAGCATCAACTGAAAATTGGAGGGAGATGGAACAGCGAGTCATGCGAACTATGACTTGGAGGAAGATAAATTTTTCTACCATACTCAAGAGGACCTGTCAGATGATGTCACTGAAGACTCCTCATTTAGTTTGGGATTGTAGAATCGTTGGTAAGTATGTACATAGTACCTGTGCATTGTATGCATTTTTCTTATTCACACTAACGCATACCCCAATTTTGAGGACAACACCTTCTTTTAAGGGGGGAGGATGTAACACCCCACTTAAAAATACCTTAGGACTTGACCTTAGCACCTAATGTGCTTAATTTTTATACAAGTTTTGTCATACTTTTACTCTTAATTTTATGCTAGTTTGTGTTTCATTTTCTTATTTATTAGAGTTTTTATTTATTTTGTTTAGGAATAAATAAATTGAATGAGTCATCAAGAGAATAAGAAACGTTCATTTTTTGAAATTCCTGAAGTAACCTTCGGTATTTGGAGGATAAATTTTGCTAGAAAACTCCAATAAAGGCAATTTTGGTGTCTATAGAAATCCAAGAGAAAACCCTAGAACTTTTGTGTTAAAGCCTTGGCCGAAAAAAAAAATCTAGAAGGCGAAAACGGTGCATCAAGCCAAAAGTCGCAAAGCTGCTGAATTCCTGAAATACCCTTCAGTATTTGGAGCATAACTTCTTCTAGAGAACTCTAATAAGGGCAATCTCTGTGTCTACGGAAAGCTGAGATAAAAACCTACAACGTTTATGTTTAAGCCGGAGAAAAATACAAACATATTTAGTGAGGCAACGCTGCATCAAGTAGGAGGTCGAAAATCTGCAGAATTGGAGTTCATCAACGATTGAGATTCTCGATCTACATACAGTTTCCTTCTTAACTCTTTCATCTTCTCTTTGTATAATTTTCATTATGAATCCCAAAATTATTATGGTTTGTTTTTATTCTATTATGACCTAATTTCTATTGCTAAGGCTACGATGTAGCCTCATCATGACAATCCCGAATCTTATTTCTATGTGATCATAATTTTATCATTCCTTCTGAGTATACATCATTGAGTTTAATGCTTTCAATTATCTGGCCAATAGTTGAATGATTTGTTGTGCATGTTAATTCGAGAGATGATGCATGTAGTTTAGCTTCGTAGATGTATACCATGAATTGAACTAAAGACAGGAATGTGCCAACGTGATTTGTGTGGCTTTTATGAGCAATATTATTAATCTTAATGTGCTCAAATGCTTTTAAATTCGTATAGACATATCGCGGGTTATCGTATGTTGAGTAATTCTAATTCTACTCGAGAGAGTTGATTGATTGTATGGTTAAGCTTTGGGATTGGATTGGTTAGGTGAGTCGGATGCCTTAGTGTTTTCTTCTTGGGTGAAATCTTCTTCTTTTCAAGTGCTTGGTCAATTTGTCATTTGTTGTTTTAATTTAATTTGTTGCTGTTTTTCAAATTCAAAATCCACCACTTTTCTTGATTTTCAAATAACTTAAAATTAGAACAATTTCAGCAGTTAATCAATAAATAATCCTCATGGGTTCGACATCTTTCTTTATCACTATATTACTTGGTACGATTTCGTGCACTTGCGAAATTTCACAACAGCACCCATAATCCTAGCTAGTGCAAGTCGTGCTTTTTTTTTTTGGAGAAAGAAAATTTTAGAGTTTGAATTGGCATAAGAGCTCGCACCTTTGGATTAGTTAGAATTATTAAAGATTTATTAATTTTGAGGATAAATGCCAAGAGGTCAATGGAAGAATGACACATGGCATATTAATGGGCTAGGCAATTGGGTTAAAATTTGGAAGATTTAGAAGAGCCCAAGAGTGGTTTATTAAGGGCCCTAATTTACTAAGATGAGATGGGCTAGGATAGACTTTAAAAGCCTTAGCCCAACTTGGGAGATATAAGACTTTAGGCCGTACATAAAGGATACAAGACATTAGGCCCAACTTAGTGGATATTAGACTATTGGGCCCAACTTAGTGAGATCCAAGGCTAATGGCCCAATCTAGAAAAGACCCAAAGCTAGGACCCAACCAAGTGAGCTTTTGAGGCCAAGGATAGGCCCAATAAATCTGGATATAAGACCTATGGATAAGTCCACTCTTAGGCCAACAACCAAGGCTTGTTCATATGGCCCAATAAAAGCCCAACCCATGAAGCCCAAGCCTTGTATTTCATTTCACTCTTCCAAATGGGACCCACATACACTATACTATTGGTTACCATTTAACCCAAGCCCCAACCACACGCCCCTAGGGTTCCTCTTCAACCCTGGTTTAAGTTTTTTTCATACTATTAAGCATGAAAAACATTACAAATGTCTTTTGTCAAGCCAAATAGCTTGAGAAACAACAGAGGGTACATAGTCCCACCACACCTCAATATTGTCAACATTCTAAGCATATCGAGCAAGGCAGTGGGTAGCTTGATTCCCTTCTCGATTCATATGTTGAATTATGGATAATCTGAAAAACTTCATGAGCTTTTTTGCTTCTTGTATAAGAACCCTTTGTGAAGAAAGGGATTATGTCTCACTCTGAAGCTCCTTAACCATTAGTAGACAGCCACTTTCCAGAATGATTTATGCAATTCCCATAGTTGCACAAAGTTGTAGACCTAGAAACGTGGCTAGAATCTCAATAGTTTTTGGGGCTTGGACCTCATTTTCCAATTTACTAGTAGCCATCACCACATCTCCCTTCCCATCTTTGAGCATTATTCCAAACCCTGCCTTTTTTGGATAAAAAAACACAGCTCCATCAACATTGAGTTTCAGAGAATCCCTACAGGGAGAATGCCATCTGATATAAGAAGTTAGATTCAAGGCTAGGCCAGTTTTCAAATCCTTGTGCAACTTTAACATAGACAATGCATGCTCAATCACTTGGGTAGGGGCCAGGCATATTTTATCATGCAACATCTTATTTCTTCTATACCAAAACCCGTATACCAATAGGAAGAATTTAGCCAGGCCATCACTAGAGCCTTTTTCCTTTACACGTAGAGCAATGTCTCTCACATTCCAGTGCTTATGGAGATCTCTCATTAAAGGTAAATATCTCTCCCAATATTCTTGAATGGTGGGGCAGAAGATGATAGCACGTTGGAGGTCTTCTATATGATTCTTACAAAAACTGCATTGGACTTCTATATGATTAGGTATGGTTAAGTTTTTAACTTGAGTTAAAGATCACTATTCATCTCACCCATGAATGGTAACTCAAAGCACCATGACTTGCATACTTTTCTTCATTGTATTTTTTCTGAAATTTTTGCCTTTTACACTTGTTTTGCTGTCCGCTTAGTTAACCCTTGAAAGTTAGAATTTAACTTAACCCATGTCCCTTGAAGCCAAGGTATGTCATGCCACCACATTTCCACCAATCAGCACCCTTGGTGCAAACCGAGCAACCCATCAACAAGGCTCCAAACTAATGCCTCTCCCACAAGATTTTCCAGAGGATTTTTACACCATTCATACCTCATTATTTCACCTAAAATAGGACGTAAGAGTTGGCCAAAAATAGTTCCATAAGCCAAGCCAAAATCACAACTATTTGCATGGAAATTTGAAGACTTGACTAGCCGACTGCACCTTCATCTTCAAGAAATTTTCTACGCCAAAAAACCACCTTTCCCACGCCACCACCTCTGCCATTTCACCCTAAGAAAGTGCTTCAAAGCACTCAAGTTCTTGCTTGTCCAATTATCTGCCAAAGGAAACAAAATTGATTGGCAAAAGGAGAGGAATGCATAGGTCACATGGCTGAAACCATCACCAATTCACCTTCCTTCATTTTCTGTTCATGCATGATCACATGACAACCAATCACCCCTCTCTTCCTCACCTGAAAAATCTACCATTTGAGGTCATTATACCTACAAAAAAAATCACAAGTTAGGACAAAAGGATGATAACAAATCAGGCAGTTTTGATACCCATCCCGTCAGCCACTTGTATGATTTCACCTTGGAAATCATTTTGATTTTGTTTCAATTTCTGAACCAAGGCAACATTTGCAACTATAACACACTTCTAGCCTTTGTCGATAAGGTCATCAAGTGATTTCGGGCACTATTCATTTGAACCATAGCATGACACAACTGAAAATCCACTCAACACCTCCATCGCCCACCTCCACCACTCACAACACTTCCCTTTAGCCAAGACCAACGCCCCTCCTTGCCTCTCACCCTCCGACCTATAAATACCTCCCTTTACCCCTCACTTCTCCACACAACTCCCTCTAACATTCTGTTAGTGTTCTTAAGAGCAAAACCTTCCTAGTGTGAAGAAAGGGTGAAGCTGAGTAGCGAGTAAGGGTTCTTGAAGTGAGTTGAGTTTTGGAAGTTCAAGGGTCACGATTTCTATAAGTAATCTTGCCTTACCTTTTAAAGTAATCTTGCCCTACCTTTTATTGGGTGTTAAAATGACATGTTAGACTTTGAGTTATGGCATGAGAATGAGGATTTTATTGTTTTACATGAGGTTTAATTGAAAGAGATGCATATCGGTTTAGATTTGAAGTTTTCTTGTGTGAATTATTTTGGTATAACATTTTAGCCATTACATGTTTTGATATGATCTTGTATATTTTACTAATGTCTTGAAATAATTTTTGAAGGTTTAGATTTGAGGTAAAAAGAATGTCATGATAGGGTTATGAATCCATATCTTGTGTTGATAATCAAGCACGTTTCGATTTTCACTTAATTGAAATATATCTTGTGAAGTCTTGGCTAGGTTTCCAAAGCTAGAGAGTTAAACATTTATAAAACCTTGTGATTGGGATAAGAATAAAAATGCATAATTCATTTAGGTTTCTAAACCTCTCTTTGACATGGAAAAGCTAGAAACATCATGCATATACACGGTTTGATGGTTTTGTGATGATTTGGTTTTAATCAATGCATAAGTGTTGGGATGATTTAATGAGACCTAAATCTAAGTTATAAAAATTTCCCTAAGATCATATTCTTGGTTGCCACTTGATGGAATTTGAGCACAGATAGATCCATAAAGGTTATCGACTTGAGATCACAAATAGGCCCACAATGATGCATGCCACGGGTTGATTGATTTTGGCATAACTGTGACTTGATTCTTGCAATTCTAATGTCATAAATGGTTTTAGAACATAGAAAATATGAGATTTGTGAAATTTGGTGTAATTTCGGTCAAATTGCAAATAGTAAAAATCTTGGGCCTAAGTGTCAATTTTGGGAAAATATAGGGGCAATTTTGTAAAAACTGATTTTGAACCCTTTTGATTATGAACATCTTCCTTAGTTGTGCAATTCCTAACTTAGAAAAACTCTTATTATAGCCGCACCAATTTCCTAACACCTAGAAAGTTTGTAAGCTTCTAACTTACTCTTTGATAATTTATTTATGATTTATATATAAATGCTGCATTCATGATTTAAATATCATCTTGCGCACGAAACATCATGTGATATAACATTGAGCATTTTGATTACTTGCTTATATGACATGTGAAATTCTCACAATTTTAGCATATTGCATTTATAAATGTCATTTTTCATGAAGCTTATAATATATGCACATGTCATGAAATATATTTTTCAAGCATTACATGAAAATAAATTTTGTCATGACCCCAAAGACTAGGATAGAGAATTATCCTAGTGGAACTTCTCTATCCATTCTGGAGTGAGTAAAATGGAGTGGTGACCACTAGGTTGACAAATAATCATTAATGGGCTTAGAATGGATTCTTTTTAAAGAGTGCTAGATCGAAGTCGTTTATGGCACCTAATGTTGGTGGGCGCATACGTTATGATGAAATGTTATGATATTATGATATGATGAAACGTTATGTTATCAATGCATTGAAAACAAGTCTCAGACAATATACTATTAACATGAGTTGTAATACAGTCACCGGTAGCTACTCACAGTGCATATAAGGGAGTTGTGATGATATCATACATTATGTTATTGTTAATGATGGGTTTAATAACAATGAAAAGTTATGTCTTGAAAAGACAAAGTGAAAAATGTTCTCTATAAGAAAATGTGCATTAAAGTTTGCTTGGAAAATGTTGAGGAATCTCGATGGGAGACAAATACAGATTTTTTGTCATGCATCTTATGTGTATCGTTAATCATGCATATCTTATCTGTGTGCAAGTTTGTTGTTTAGTTTATTGAGATTTCAAGTAAATCTTACCCTTGTGGACCCACTAACATTTCCTAAAATGGTAGAAGTTGTGCCAGGACCAGCTTACGACAAGCAGGATGTACCGTTGGGTTTAGATGGTTGAGGATGAGCCCAATTTAGAGAAGGTTGGACCTGATATTAACATTCATAGCATTGACTTTGTATACTATAGAGCGAATGAGAGAGTTGATCTGACTATGTAGTTTTTTGTATTATGGAGATTCTATCTCCCACTTTACGTTGAACTTATGTAGACTTCTTAAGTGAGAAAGTGCCTATTTATGGTTTATTAATCATTGGGATATTTAGTTCATTTTGGCATTGAATATTTTTGTCACCTTTATTTCCACTACGATTATTGCATATTGCTAGTTGCATACTATGATACATTGCCTATTAACTGTCATGAACAGGGGTATGTAACCATGTGTTACATGTCCCGATGTTCTAAGTCTTTGTTACATCCCAAGTGGTGAGCTGGGGGCATCACATGAGAAGATCATGTTAGCAGCTTTGCTAGGGGGAATCTGGCCAAGAAGCTCTTTCATGGCTGAACTAGCAAGAAAAATCACTTCCACTCTATGAGAATTCATGGACAAGGCTAACAGTTTCATCAACGCCGAAGATACGTTGCTAACCCTGATAGCACCTGCGAAATTGGGAATTGAATGACGAGGAGTGGGAAGTAAAAAGAGAGTCAAAGAGAGACCGGAAGGCGGCCTGAAGGCGAGGAGAGGCCAGTACGAAGGAAGGCGAGGAGAAACAACAGCTCATATGGGCTGCCACAATGGCCTTCATGTGCCCTAATCCAGCGTGCATATCCAAGACAAGGCATGAGAAACCCGACGAAATGAAGAGCAGGGGCGCCAAACACAGAAGTTTTGTACTTACCACAATGCAATTCGACACAGAACTGAGTACTGCCATACTTTGAAGAAATGAGGGGCAATGGCGAGCTTAAGCACTTTTTTTGCTTGAAACACCATTCCACCGCAGCCCCTAGGCGACAGGAGGCAGGTTCGGAGAGTAGATGCCAATAGAGTGAAAGCTCGAGGAGAAGAGGCTCATCGGGAAGAGGAAGGAGGTCCCAAGAACCACAAGACCGATCCCCAAAAGGAATGTAGACCGAGAGAGCCCGCCATTAGGCGAGATACACATGATCGCTAGAGGGGGTCCCACTTCCTCCCGGCGAAGGGCATACGCTAGGTGGGTGAGATACGAAGAAGCCTACAATGTAGGGAGGCCAGTGAAGCAGCCTCAAATACAGCTTTCACCAACTATCTCCTTCAATAAGGATGATTGCAGAGGGTAACTTACCCACATGATGATGCACTGGTCATGATGATCCTAGTGGCAAATTATACTACACAAAGAATACTGATTGATAATGGAAGTTCAGCAAACGTCCTATTTTGGGACGCGTTTATGAAGATGAGAATAAGCTTGGAGCAACTGCGTCTAGCACCAACCACCTTGAAAGGGTTCATTGGGGAGGCAGTGCAACCCATGGGGTCTGTCACCTTACCAGTATCGATAGGAACAGACCCCCACATCACCACCACCATGATGGATTTTCTCATCACCAAAACACAATCGGCATACAATGCTATCATCGGTCTGCCCACTCTGAATGCTCTAAGGGTGATCACCTTCACCTACCATTCGAAGATGAATTTCCCCACAAAAATGGGGATAGGAGAAATTCGCGGTGAACAGGTGGTCGCCGGGAGTGTTATGTACAGGAACTCAGACAAGGGGAGAGGGATGTGAAGGTGACTGAAGTTCAGTCAAGGGAGAATGGAAGGATGATCCCACCAACCCCCCCCCCCCAAAGCTGGAAATACTAATCACTAAAGCAGAGACAAGGGAAGAAAATGCTATAAAACAAGAAAAAGCCAATGAGCCTTTGGAACTCATCACTCTCGACCCATCCAATCCAAAGAACACTGTAAAGATTGGAACTGGGATGGAGAGTGAAGAAAGGCCATAGTAACTCCTCATCGAGCATAGGGATGTCTTCGCATGGAGTCACAAAGACATGCCTTGAATTGAGGAAGAAGTTATAGAATATCGGCTGAATGTCAGCCCAAGCGCAAGGCCGATTAGGCAGAAGAAATGGAGTTTTAGCTTTGAGAAGTACAAGGTGATTGTGGAGGAGGTAAACCGAATGCTGGCCGTAGGATTCATTAGAGAAACCCAGTATCCCGAGTGGCTTTCAAATGTGGAGTTGGTAAAGAAATCCAATGGAAAGTGGTGCATGTGTGTAGATTTTACAGACCTTAATAAGTCTTGCCCGAAAGACAGATTCCTCAATCCACGGATAGATTTGATTTTTGATGCTACCGTAGGTCACAAGATGTTAAGTTTCATGGATGCCTACTTCGGATATAATGAAATCCAGATGAGTCGGGTCGACTAGGAGAAGACAACTTTTATAATAGATTGAGGATTATTTAGTCCCAAGGTCATTGCCTTTCGGCTTGGAAGATACAGGAGCAACATACTAGAAGGTTGGTGAATAGGATGTTCAAACAACAAATAGGCCGAAATATAAAGGTTTATGTAGACGAACTGCTGTAAAAAGCATTGAGGCTTTCAGAGTATTACACCAGTACAAGATGAAGCTCCACCCAATTGAATGTGCATTTGGGGTGCAATTTAGAAAATTTCTGGGATTCATGATGTCAGAAAGGGTCATCGAGGCAAACCCTAAAAAGCTACGGGCAATCATTGAAATGAAGTCACCCAAGAACCTGAATGAGGTACAGAAGTTGGCTGTAAATATAGTGGCACTCAACAGGTTCGTGTCTCGGTTGATGAATAAGTGTCAACCTTTATTCATGGTCCTGAGAAAAGCCCAGTACTGGGACACCAAATGTGAGGAAGCATTTATGCAGTTGAAGGAGCACCTAGTGCATCCTCCGTTGCTCACCCAGACTAAGCATGGGGAGTGTATCTAGCTGTGACCCCAGACGCTGTATTCGCCACACTAGTGAGAAAGGAGGAAAGGCATAGAAATGTGGTTTGATCGCCTTTGTAGTTGTGATAGCTGCATGCCGACTATGACCCTACTTTCAAGCACATCCTATAAGAATCGTTATGACAACACCCTTGTAGAGGGTGTTACAATGACCAGACACCTCAGGCCTATTAGTCAAATGGTCAATCGAACTAAGGGAGTTCGACATAAGTTATATTCCTAGGACCGCCAAAGGACAAATCTTGGCCAATTTTGTAGTAGAGTTCACAAACTTTCAAGAGGAGATGCCAAAAGGCCCTAACGGGAAACCTTGACAAGTGTATGTGGACAGATAATCTTGTCAAACAGGAGGGGGAGTAGGTGTGCATGTGATAACAGGTGACAGAGTTGAGGCGCACCATGCAATAAGGTTAAACTTTAAAGTAAAAAATAACGAGGCCGAATATGAAGTAGCACTCGTAGGACTTGCCATAGCTAAGACCTCGGGTGGAAGAGAAGTTGAAATGAAGGCAGACTCGCAAGTCTTGGTTGGCCAGGTAATGGGGGAGTACTTGATGAAGAGTGAAAAGTTAATAAGATACCTCCATCAGGTACAGGAGGGGCGCAATCACCTTCTGTATTTCCAATCAAACGCATCCCGCAGTTTGACAACAGAAATCTGACTGATTAACACGGGTAGCTTCAGCAAAGCAAGAAAAGGCTCTATCGTGGGAAATTAACACTCAAGCCATCGACATGCCAGTTATAGGAATTAAGGTTCTAGATGTGGGGAAATGCACACTAGAGTGGGGGGAAAACATAGTTAGATACCGAGAGACCGGGAACCTCCCCACCATCCGAGAAGGGGCAAGGAAGGTTGTAACACCCCACTTCTTTATCCCATTAGGTTAACTCTTAGGTTAACCCTAGATTTTAGAAGGTTAGCTCACTTACTTAGAGGACTATTGACTTTCGCTAGGTAAGCTTAGTTCAATTTCTTTCCTCGAGCTTTGATTCGAATTTTCCTTCTTTGATCATCCATTTCTAGCACTCGTTAGCCATACTTGCATTTTTATTGAGCCTTAGTACATGTCATTTTGTGTGGTGACATGTCAAACCCTAAAACCATTTCGTTTGGCAACCATGTGTACTTTGTGTGCAATGGACCAAAATATCCTTAGCTCTACATTTTCTTCAAGGATAATTCTGTTTTCTATCCCATGAGTTATCTATGAAAATTTCATTGCAGCTGATTTTGGAAAAAAAAGAAGAGAAAAACCTTAGCCAAAACCCTAAATATTTTAATACTAATTTTGTCCTTAGGAATTTCGGCCAAGCCCTTTTATTTTATTTTTCCTTTTTCTTCCTCTATTTGTTTTAATTTTGGTCATCTCTCCACCGTCCAATCACCACCATTAAACCACCTTAGATGGCACTTGAGTATGCCTTACATAACCACTAGAAGCCAAGAGAAAAAGACGAGAAAAAGACGAAATTGCAAACCCTTGTGGGAACCCTAAACTACTAGTCATTAAGGGTTAAACCTAGCATTAATTGCACCACCTTTTCTCTCTCCACCACCCACACAGCAACTCTCTCTCTCTCTCTCTCTTCCCATTTGGTTAATTTTTCCCTACAATCTAGACACCATCATGCTAAGCTACATGGAAGAGCTAAGCTTGAGAGCCATCATGAACGACCACCCAAACTGCCCAATGAGGAGCCACCCAAGCCCAACGCCACCCTCATCTCCATGGCTTTATAAACCCTTCTTCACCTCACTTCTTCATCACTCCACTTCATTGCCTCTCTTCTCTCTAAAGTGTTCTTGAGTGTTCTTAGAGTTTGAGTTTGAAAGCTTAAAGGGCTCCAATCTTTTTTGAGTATTCCCTCTCTTGATCTTAGTTTCATTGTTAATTTATGTTTTGAAGTGTTAGTAGTCATTTTTAGCATGATAATCCTTAGTAGCCGAGTTTGCATATTTAGGATAAGGTTGAGATCAAATGCACCCTTTTTTTAAGGAAATTAGCTATGGCATGATTATTTATGGTATAGTTTGATCATAAGATTATTTATGGAGGTTCAGATCGAGATGAGAAACATGCCATAACTAGTTTTGAATTTCTATCTTGTTTTGATCATCAAAGCATTGATGGTTTGACTTTTAATCATGCTTCATTTAAGGAAATTAGTTTATTTTACTTAGGCTTGAAATGTGAGCATTTAGAAGGCCTTTTGATTGGGATAAGAAGAATGTAGGATAATTAGCATGTCACCGGTGATAGGATCATATCATCCATCATTGAGATTTAGTTTGAAGATTTCATTAGGCATGACTAAGTGTTGGGATGAACTTGCTCAAGCTTAGGATTTAAGTATGTCCTTGAGGATTCTAGTGAGCATGTTCCTTGGAGGTTTTGCCTTGCCTGCGCTAGTAAGCGTCATTAGTGAGTTCATTTAGGCATTAACTAGAATGCATGCCATGCATTTCATGAGATAGGTTATTGATTATAGATAGCATACGTCATTTAGATGTCTAAGGGCATTTTCATAATTTCCCTTCCCTTCCCTCCCCTTCCACGTCAATGTTTATTTTTTTCTTAAGTTAGTTAGATTCTAGCTTATAATTTATTTCACTTCCAACACTTCACTTATAGCTTCAACAGTCTGTAAGTTGATCTCTAACTTACATTTTGATGATTATTTATGATTTATTGATAAATGTCGCATTCATTTTATAACTTTCATTTTGAACATGAAATGTCATATCTTATATTCTATTTTTTATTTCGCATATAACTATCATTTTTTAATTGTGCCACATGCATGCATAACATGAAAAGATTATTTTATCACGACCTCAAAGGCTAGCATGGGAAGTATCTTGGTGGAACAACTCTGTCCACTCTGGAGTGATTAAATATGGAGTGGTAATCCCTAGGTTGACGAAGAATATTTAACAAACTTCGAATGGGTTCTTTTTAAAGAACGTCGGAGTGAAGTCATACGTTACAACACCTAATGCTGGTAGGTGTACATATTATGATTATTACGATGTTATGTTATATTACCAATGCATCGAGAACGAGTCTATAGACAATGTAGTTTCAACATGAGTTGTACTATGGTCACCGGCATGTACTCACAGTGCATATGAGGAACTGTGACGATACCATACGTTGTGTTAATTCCATCATTTTATATGAAAGACTAAGTTTTTACGACGAAAGTGAAATTATGTTCTCTGTAAGAAAATGTCCATAAAAAATCTATTTTCCTGAGAAATCTGAATGGGAGACAAATACAGTTTTTCTGCATTGCATGTTTATCATTCTTCATGCATATTCTATCTTTGTGCACGTTAGTTGTCTAACTTACTGAGATTTCAAGTAAATCTCACCCTTTGTGTATCCACTATCATTTCACTCCAAATGATAGAAGTTGTAGATGCAGATGAACCCAATGGACCAGTAGATCAAGAGGATTGAGGAGGAACCAGACGTCGATAGGAGGCTTGCTCTTATTTTGATATTTCTAGGCCTAACCTTTCGTGCCACAGCTATTTTAGATCCTTTTGGAAAACTTGAGATTTTGTACGAAGATTAAGCTACCTGATGTTTTGAAACTTATGGTTCAATCAATATTATTGGGATTATTTAGTTATTCTGGCATAATTTCATTTTCACCCTTATTTTCCGCTGCGATTATTGTATATTGCCAATTGCATTTCTAAGATGCATTGCATACTAACTATCATATACAGGGATATGTAATCTTGTGTTCATGTCCTGCCGCTTTAAGTCTCTGTTACATCCCAAGCAAAGGTTGGGGGCGTCACAAAGGTCAAGAGTAGGGTCACCTAGTTCACCATGATGGATGGGATATTAGATAAACAAGGGTTCTTGTTGCCACTCTTAAGTGTATTTTGAAGGAAGAAACCAACTATGTCATGGGGGAAGAACACGAAGGAATATGCGGAAACCATTCAGGGGGGAGAGCCCTTGCAGCCAAGGTCATGAGAGTGGGGTACTACTGGCTAAATGCCCTAAAAGACGCTAGGAATTTATCAAAAGGTGCGTCTAGTTCTAGCTGCATGTGCCAATCCCGAGTAGTTCACTCGAGGAGCTGAAATCAATAACCTCCCCTTGGTCGTTTGCTCAGTGGGTTGTTGATATGGTCGGCTCCATGCCACCAAGTAAATCATTGTCATTGACTACTTCATGAAGTGGGCAGAAGCCAAGGTAACGACAATAATAACCGCCCAAAGTGTTACAAAGTTCCTGTGGAAGGCGATAATATGTAGGTTCAGGATACTGCGGAGCGTTTTCTTTGACAACGACAAGCAGTTTGATTCCGAACATTACCACGGGTGGTGCGTCGAACTCGGGATCAAGGTAAAATGCTCGTCCTTAAGGCACCCACAGGCGAATGAGCAAGTTGAAGTAACCAACAAAACTAGCGTAGGAACATTGAAAAAGAAGGTGGGAGAGAAAAAGGGGGCCTGGGCGGACGAGCTCCTCGGGATATTGTGGGCATACTAAACAATGGAAAAAACCTCAACCGGCGAAACACCTTTCGCCCTGGCCTATGGAAGTAGGCAATAATACTAGTTGAGGTCGAGTTACCAAGCCATAGGATGAAGAATTTCAATGCAGAAGTAAACAACAAGACGTTGGAAGAAAGTTTAGATTTATTAGAGGAGGTAAGGACAGATGTTGGAGCCAATGAACCATCAGGCTGAGAACTTGATGACTTGCGAAACTCAGTGGATCAGAAGGACACGTCGGCAAAAGGTACAAAACCTTCTGGAGGCGAAGATCTCTATGTAAACAAGGGAGAAGCCGTGGAAGGATTAGGGATACCATAAGGAAAGGTGCTTCTACCTGAGTAGATGTCCCCACTCCATCGGGGGAAGACTAATGAGTAGGAGGGACCAAGGTGTCTTCCCAATCAGGTGACGCCCGAGGGAACTTGGTGAAAAGATGTTAAACTAGGAAAGTCAGCGAGGGTCTACTACCTTTTTTTAGGGAAACATTGAAGGGCGGAGAAGGAATTGAAACCCTACTCCCACTTACATCGACCCCCAAAGATCCCATGTGGAAAAGAGTGGGAAAGGTGAAATGCATCTTGGGAGTGATCCTACCCGAGATAGTTGAGGCGACAGGCAAACCGGATGAAGCTAGAGTGGCCCTTGCCGACGAGCCCTTAGTGTCTTCAACTTGGAAAGACACCCTGAAGGCATCAAAAGGACAAGGAAAGCCGCTTGACATGGTAGGAGGAGCTCCCATGAAGTCTGGATTTAAGGTTGCGATGACCTCCTCCTCATCCAGGCTAGCATCATCCGCTTAGGCCGTTGCATGGGGGAAAGTCGGCGGAGTAGCCTTGATTGGAACCCCAGCGACATGGCAGACTCGACCTCTATCACCAATTCCAAATTGGCCACAGCTTGGGCCATAATCTCATCAAGGGAATTGGCCGTAGATGCTTAGGGGCATTCCAAATATTTTCTACCGCCCGTTCGAGGAGGCGACGAGGGTCTACCCATGGTAGAGCTTGTAACAGCCTACCAAAAATTCAATGGATGAATTTCTTTAGGCATTAGAAATCTCGTGAAAATCTGAAAGTTTTCATGAACCGACCAATCGCATAGGTTTTAGTCTATCGGCATAGTTAGTGTATTCACTCACTATGGTGTCAAAAATGCGATTTTAGTTATTTGAGATAGTTATAAGTGTCAGTATGAGACATGATCTGTGCCATTGGGCTCAGAGGAATATTTAGGATTTCATGGCGTAATAAACTTATTTTCAGTTTTTGAACAAAACATCTGTTCGAAAATGCATTTTGATTATTTCGAGGCACTTTGGAGTTGAATTTAATAAATTATTTGTATTACGAAGTTAGTATGTATATTTAGGATTTTATAGTGTAAAGTTTATTTTCACTTTTTTCAAAGTGCATAGTAACCTCGATAGTAGCACCAAGTGCAGTGTTTTCAAAATAACAGTGTGGAATGTCCAAATTAGGTTAGAGAAGTCTTATTTGGACACTTGGCAAGATCTTAGCCGCATTTGGTGAATAGTATTGGACACTTGGCACCAAGAGGAACCATGAGATGTAAATGTGAAGGAAATCAAGCATTGAGATCATGCCACCTAAGTAAAACACTATTCTATCCAATCATCCAAATTGTGCTAAACCAAAAAGTGATTCAACCCTAGTGAAACCCCAAAACTTGGAATCCAATTGAAATCCAGCTTGGTTCCCCAAACCCCAAACTTGTTCCCAAACCCTAAATGGATCTAGTTTCTAACTTAGTATTTAATCATTTGATTAAATTACTTCCACATTCTATTAACCAATAAATTTATGTTATGACATCATTATTTAACCATTTAAACCTTAAAAATTCTATTGGGTCAAGAAAAAATAGATTTGGACTTGATAGCATCTCAAACCCTCACCAAACTCTCTTCAAACCCCAAATTGAGGCGCATTCGGTTATCAATGAAATTGGATCGCTTGGCAAGACTTGTGGAGAAATATTCCCCCCTTCTATGGCTGACCAAAATATGCCCAATGCAGCCCCAATTGTACTTGATTTGAGGCCAAAGCCACCTCACAAACCAAGTCCCACAAGACAGCTCTAGACAGCCAATATCATGGGCTGGTTTGCCCCTTGTTTTGGTCAAAACCACTATCACTAAAGTGTCACTCAAGCCCTATCTTCACCCCTCAGATTGTGTAAGAGGCTTTCAGACCATTCCCATTTCATTTCATCCCTTTTCCCACACGTTTCTTGGAGAGAAACTTAGAAGCTCTCTCGGACAACTTTCCTGAGTCTTTTTCCTCGCCATTTTCGAAGCCTTTGTAAGTATTTTCTCACAACTATCCCTTCACTAAAGTTGTTACAATTTGAGTCTAGTTTCTTTAGGTGCCTTTTATATTGATTTTAATTGTCATTTGATTGGTAAAAAGTTGTTTTAACCATGGAAATGTTGCTCTAGGCGATAAACTGGATAGTGCTTGATATTTTGGAGTTTTTGACCAAACTATTGGAAAGATTTTGGTCTAAAACTTTTATGGAGTATAGTTAACATGCTTATATGAAATTTAGATGAGGATTCATTGCATGTTATCAGCTTTTGATGAAATTTTTTCTTAGTTCTAAAAAATTGGAAACTGGAAGGAGTAAAACAGTTTTTGTTTTATGAAAGCTTGAATCTTTTGATATTTTTATATGATGGTAGATCTTTGGTATACATGTTATGATGTTATTTTGAAGATTTAAGGTGTTGATTTTTAAAGATATGATTTTTATGCATGAGGAAACTTGGTTAGGCCATAAAGTTGAGGTTTGTGGATAGATCCATGTTTTGGTTTAATTTTGGCCATGCGATATTGAGTTTAATGCTTGGATCTACTTTAGGACATATTTTTAAATCATATGATATTGACAGTTTGTGAATTTTATCGTGGTATGTCTCGGATCAAATGGTTTGATCAAAACCAAAGTTGAGAAAATTCTGTTTTGATGAAATGTTGAAGTGGAGTGCTTCAAGTTGGATTTTTGTGACTTTTGGTGATTTGTACTTGATGATTGAGAGCATTTTACTTCTTAAGAGTGTATTATGGACATATTAGAAGAAAGTTTTGAATTTTTAGAGTTCTTGGAGATGTTTTAAAAATAGTCAAAACCTTGAGATTCAAGGGTTTGTGTTTTAGTTAAAAAGTTTGGTGCTTTTTACTAAAACGTTTTGTATTTATGTGAAGTGATTTTTTTTTTGGTTGTGTTAAGCATACTTCTAAGTATAGGATGTGATGATCTATGTTGCAATATTTTGATTTAAGCATGAGTGTTGAAGTTGGAAAAAATTACAACAAAAATCAACAAAAAGGCCTATAAGTGTTTCGGCCTTGGTGTTATTTTTATGGCTGATAATTGTTTTAAACTTTTCTAATTAGATATTTGGGTTTAGGACAAAATTTACTCAAGGAATATAAATTTTGGTGATTTTTGGAGTTTGGATGTTTTTAAGTTATGGGTAAAATGGTCATTTTTTCACATGTGGAGGGTAAAATTGTCATTTTACTCTAAGTTAGCATTTGTTATGTTACTAAGTTATTAGTGATAAAGTTTCTAACATTTAGAATCTCTACTTACAGTTACTCGTGTTTGGTGTTTTTTCTGTAAACGCGACAATCACTGAAAGTTAGCTTCTAACTTACTGTCAGATTACTTTGTATGTGTGATGGTTAAGGGAAAGACTATTTATGTACTTATGTTATCCTGTATACCATATTATGCCATGTCACTACATGTACGACTGTTACACATATTATATTCTCATATGAAATATTTATCTGTCACATAATATACTCTATTATGTAACATTATCTGTTATACGTTATGCCATGTCACGTAATGGCTTGTCTGTTCCATGTTATGCCATGTCATGTATTATTTATCTATTACATGTTATGCCATGTCACATAATGTTTGTCTGTTACATGTAATGTCATGTTACATATTGTTTATTTGTTTCGTGCCACGTCCTGTCATACGTCAATCGTACATGTTACGTTACATTATGTCAGGTCATCTGTCCTTTTGTTTCATGTCATGTTTTGTCTCGAGTTCAGAGTGTGTCTCGCAAACATCATTTTCTTAGTCAGTCATATCTAGGATACTCGCGACGTAATCACTATGATATTCAGAGTATCTCGATTTATAATTCATGCGAGATACTTCCAACGTAATCATTTTGATTGTTAGAATATCTATAAATAAATGCTCTTGAGGAAATCATTTTAATTGTCAAAATATTACTAGGTATTCCTGACGTAATCATTTTGATTGTTAAGATATCTCATTGAAAATACTCATGGAGTAATCATTTTGATTTTTTGAGTACCTCTAATTAAATATGTTGGGCAGAATCATTATGATTGTTCACTATTCCTGACAAAAAAACTGGTGAAATCATTTTGTTTGTCAAAATTCATTTTAGTTTCACATTCAGTTCACGTTCAGTTTTAGTTCATGTTCCAGTTTCAATTTCAAATTCAGTTCATGTTTAGTTCATGTCATGTCAAGTTCATGTTTCAGTTCATGTTCAGTTCTTGTTTGAGTTCACATTCAAGTTCATGTTATGTCAAGTTTCAAGTTCAGTCCATGCACAGTTTAAGTCATGTCAGTTCATGCCATGTTACATGTCAAGTCATGTCATGCTTATTTATGATTATGATTATGCATTCATGTCTTTACTGCATGAATGCATCCGAAAATTGTATGTTAAGTTGCCTGTCAACTTACCAAGATTTGTATTCAAATCTCAACGTAGTAGTCCCAACTACCATTCCCCCAACGGTAGACGATGTGACAGGATCAGGAATTGCAACAGACTCTGATCGACTGGAGACGGTAGATTAGGTGACGTAGACACGAAGCGGAGCTCGTAGCCTCCATGATCAGATTTATAGATAGTATTTTGGCATCCTTAGTTGAGTTACGTGAGTTATTCAACAGATTATCCTAGTAGTTGTTTTGTGGATGTACTTACGGAGATCTATCTCATGTACTTTTGAGATTCTAGATATTTTGGACTTGTGTTGTAATCATGGATATGGTTTTGAGTTATTTTAGGATACATATAGTTTCGTTCATAGTAGTGCTCAAATAAGAAAATTATCTGCTGCAAATATTGCATATTGCTAGATGCATGCTAGGTGGATTGCATCTTTAATTCTCATGAATGGGGACAGGTAACCTTGTGTTGCACGTCCTGACGCTTTTGATGCCCATCCGATCCCAAGCAGAATCTGGGGGTTTCGCTGTAACACGAGCAAAGGATGATGTTCCTAGGCGAGCTTTTTTGCCTTCTTGCCTTCCGTTGCTGACAATGTACATCTCTTCAGACCATTAGTCAACAACGGGGCACCAAAAATTGGTGACAAAAAACATGTGCCCTGTTGGGCGAAATCACAAATCTATCAATATTGGTGCAAGTTAATATAATATCCGACCAGGTGAAATTGTTGTTCTCCTCCACCCAAGCCTGCACCAAACGAAGGCGAGCCTCCTCGCTGTGGGAAATGATAATCTCGAAGTCGCTGCCATCGGGAATAGCGCTCCATGAGGCCCTAATATGAAACTCCTAATTTGTTGCCTCATTTGAAGGAAACTCCTAACCTTCGCCAGACACAAAGAAAAATTTCCTCTAAAAGTCCTTGGTGTGGGAATACTTATGCTCCAATTGGACCAACAAATTGTGAGCCCTGAAACTACAAAGGTTCCCTCCAAGCTCCTAAAGTTGTGAAGGGAAAGGAACTCACAGGCAGTCACATTGGGGTACTCATCGCTAATGGGCTCCAGAACCTGCTGCCAAAGAACGCAGCAAACCATCAAAATCCACCAAACATTGGGCACAAGTTGGACAGGAGCAAGGCCCAGGAAATCTAACACGTCGCCCATAGGATGGCAAAAGGGCATAAATATGGTTATAAACATATTACAATAAATATATTTATTCTTCACATAAGTGGGAAGGTTATAGAATATGCAAATTCCTCTTACATACAACATCCACCCCACATTCCCCAATACTGTCTTAGGAGCTAACCTACCTCACAACATCGGGTACTCTAAATTGCTGTGCCGCTCCATCCTTGCTTCCTCTGGAGATTTCGGCTCCAGGAGGTCTCAGGTGTCTAAGATCTTAAAAGTGAGATTTTGTTCCATATCCAAATCCCTTTAATAGGGATTGGGTCAGACATCATTCTGACATACTTCTGACTCTAGGCATGATTGGATAAGAGTCATTTAGCCTCATTTGTCATAATGTAGGATGACAGAGACAGACGGTTAGGGCATAGTCTGCACTCCCCTATGGCCTGCCAACTCCTTAATTCTTCCTTGAATGAAGATCTTCCACGTGGCATCATCAGGCCATACATATGGATTCAGATGATATGATTTCTCAAATTTGAATCCCATGAGTAGACCCACTCTGGATGTGACCCTTCAGGTAGAGAGTGGGCTTTTCTGCATATGACCCTACCACTTTTATGAGCATCTTTCATGCTATTTCGAAAATCTCTCATACCTGATTTGCATTGACCTAGACCATTGCTCACCTTGGGCAGGTAGCTCTTGTCTAATTAGAGCCACTAGCCTCTTCATCTCCCCGTTCTTGCTTTCATGACCGGTGACTTTTCTAGCTCACCCACCATAAGGCGAGATGCTCATCTCCACCTTGTGCTGGGAAGTGTCTATTGGGCCTTTCTCAATGTGCTTGCTCTCCCATGTGTTGGACTAGCTACACTTTGTGGCACTCGCAACTTTCCTCCTCGCCATGCCAGTGGAGTGTCCCTCATCTTTCTTTCCACTCAACTCCCTTGGTGGCCTATACTCTTGCACTGGTGGGTCCTAACATTCGTGGTGCTAGGGATGCCAGTTGGTCAACAACACCCCACATGTTTCATCAATTCTAGACATGTAATCATTAATTGAGTACGCGGTGAGTAAAAGCAGTCACAGCAAAATAAGTAAAGGATTAGTCGGAGACTAATTGTTAATTGTGCCAAGGTCTATACCATAAGAAAATTCATCCATTAATAATAATATTCATATGTCATGATCACTTCTTCCCAAATAATATTATACACTCTGTCAACTATTCACTCCTCATGTCTAGGTACAACAAACCGAACATAGTTCATCACCTGGTTAAAATGTACATCTTAACAAATACAAATGATAATATCAGACACAAGACTTTGTATCTATAACTCGGGTGGGATTGGTCCTCCTTCCTCGAAAAACTACGCTTGGGCTACATCTACATCAAGATCAACAGCTTCGGTAAACGAAATCGCAAGTGGGACCACCATTGTGGACTTTTAAGAAATTTCAATCGGATAAACACCTATGACAGTACTACCAATGACAGATAATGGCGATGAAGATGCATGCACGGTTTCATGTGAATTGATCTATGAACACATATATCTATGCATGACAAAGAATCACCCTTCTAACAAAAACAAATGTATTCATAGTTATGGCGAGAAATCACCCTTTGAGCAAATCACATGTATGCATAGTTATTATTAAAGCGAGGAACCATCCTCTTATTGAAACACGTAAAATCCATAATATCTCATCATATAAGTACCAAGCAAGGAATCACTTCAGCGTTCGGCATGGAAAATCACTCTACTCAGGCAATGTGCAAGCTAATTCACCAATTTCAAACCATCCGACATGGGAAATCAGTCAACCCAGTCAGCACTCCCAAAAACAACACACATGACCAACCGAGGGAATCTCTCTACCTCGTGTTATCAAGTGAGGCAAATACAAAAATGTTTCCCCTTGACCATCATAGGGAATCACTCTACCCATTTAGGAATGGCGCGGGGACCCCTTAACTCGTCCATGATGACGACACATAGACTTAACACTCAAAAATCGCAATCATCATCAATTCTCATCATTCAAACTCTTCATCTGAAAATCGCAGCATAAAGATAATCCATGAACATAATAAAGAAGATGCATTATTTTTATGTATAAAATGGGGAGTTACATAATATGTGATGCCTAATCTTACAACATACTCACAAACATTTACCCCATATTTCCAGTTTGGTCATAGGAGCTAACCTACTTGAACAATATTTTTAACACTACGGTAGTGCTGGCATCGCTCCTTTCGTCACACCCCTTTGAAGCTACTTGCTTGCTTGAAGACTCTGACCAAATGCAAGGGTAAACACTTATCAATCTCAAAAGTGTGATTTTGGCCTTTATTCCAATAACTTTTAAACTGTGAGACTGTCGGTCATATCTCTGATGTCCATCTGACTCCACACATGCCTGAATAGATGGCCTTTGACCTCATCCATCCATTTTTCCCTTTGGTCTTGTACAGTGGTAGAAATTGACGAAAGCAAGGCGTGCATGTCTTCTGCAGTTTGCCTTCAGTGAAATCTTGCAGTCTGTCTCCTAATGAGGGTCTATCATGTGGTGCTAGACCATGCCTCCGAGATTAAACGATATGGCCTGCAGGTTCATAATCTCTTTTTCGTAGGCTCACTTCAGATGTGACAACTCTTCTAGAGTAGGGCCTCTGTGTAAGGGAGTTTTCACAGCCCACAAAAAGGGCTCACGACACCTGTCACCTTTGAGTATCTCTGTATTGTCTTGGAGAACTCTTATGACCGTATCAGTCTTGTCCTTGACCATTGTTCACCCTTGTACGGTCAGCATGCCTTTTGCTTGCCTAGTGTCGTATGAACTATCCTTAGTCACCTTTTCTCTTTCCCAGGCGTGATCTTGTTAAGACAACGTCATAGTTGGAGCACGGGCCTTAGTAAGTTACCTGCTACCCTCTGAGTTCCTCCGTGTTATTTTAGAGTATTCTCTAGCTTTGTACCAGACTTCTCATTGCCTGTTGCTCGCCTTTCATATTGTCAGCACATACTTTGCTCGCCTGGTGGAGAACAAACCTTCTTAGTTGCCTTGTTTTCTTCGTGTTGCTCATATTGGACTTGCTTTCCACAACATGCTGCTCGCCTTACTTCATTCTTGGCTAAACATTGCTCTCCTTGTTGTCTTCTTCCCGTTGGCATTTGCCTGCATGAAGTGATTTCTTCTCTCGGTTCAGAGTGGTCCTCACACTTGAGATATTCTCATTATAAACATAAAGATAATACTATAAAACCATAAAAAAAGTAAGAAATTACTTAAATTTATAAATGTTTATATCAATTAAATAGAATTTATATAAGATGTATTGTTTAATAATGACTTATTAAATAAACAAATTGAGCTGGAATTGATTTCCAACAACTTGCTAAATTATCTTGTTTATTTACCGTATGAGTAGTTCTACTCATCTGCCGGCTACTCGTCATACACCACACACCCGGTGATATGGCACTTCTTTTTTCTTTTTCTTCTAAAACGCGTGTTTTAATTTTACCCCCTAAATACCCCAAATCAGTTTGATGGGTGGATTTCAAACTTTTCCCCTCTCCCCCCACGTTCTTCCTCCGTCCGCCAGCCTTCACCTATGTTCAGCTAAGGCCTTTGAGTTTGCACTACGTCTGCCATCGTCTAGAGCCACCAAGGAGAATGACCGTCTAGGCCGCATTTAGCTCACACAGGTTTTCTCTCGCCAAGTTGCTCCATAGTTCTTCATTGTCTTCATTCTATTAATTATTACTAGATTTTGTTGGTGGGTGGGGGGTTGCTTTCCTTACTTTCGATGAAGCTAGCAAAGGCTAGCTAAGTTTAGCTACCAGAGAGAATGGTTTCTGTAACAAAGACAATGGGAGAACTGCCAACAACATGTAGACATGGCTCTGTCTTGCATGTAGACATGAATCAAGAATTTCATTGATTTTTAGTTATTGAAATTGAAGGTGTTAAAAAAAGGATGCCATCAGTTGTGGCTATCCCTTCTGTACTAGGAAAGATTTTGATATAGGGACTGTTTGAATTGAAAAATACCAACAGTGGCTAATTTTGAAAAATACCAGTAATTAATACTAAACGAAATGGCTAATTGTCATCCAAATAATAGTTACATGCCTTCCAAGCTCTAGTGTCCATCATTTTCATGGTTCTGTTAGCTTCTAGAGTCCATTTATGTTCCGGCAGAAGACAATTTTTTTAACGATATTAAAGTACAGTTTCCCTCTAAATATAACTGCAAAATATTATTAGTTGGAAAGCCAAAGAATCAAAATAACAATTATGTGGGAAATCTTAACTCATCCCAAAAAGATTATAAATGACTGCATTTCCATACCCTAACATCATTCTGCAATGTCTCTCTTGATTCCCAACTTCTAGTTCAAGGGTTATTTAACTGCCATACTTTTAAGCTGAAGTATTTATTTTTTGGATTTCTGTTGAAGATTTATGTTTAACCACCATGCTTTTCACGTACTCAATTGTGAAATGATTTGTCTTTCTGTTTAGTAATTTTGTCCTCAAAACTCAGTTGAAATAGCAGGATGGACAAAGAGGAAGATGAAACGCCACCCGGGCTTTCTACATCGATTTCACTGACTCAAGTATGACACATATTGGTCATTTGGAAATGTCATTGTGTCCTATATTTCGATTTAGTTAATGTGTTTTTATTTGTGTATTGTAGGGATATTATGGTCCAAGAAACCCGTACTACCCAGCATTTATTTATGATGCATCAATATGCATATCCAAATCCATATACATACACTTCGAATAGCCATGTCAATTCCTTATAAGCTTTTAAAAAAAAAAAATTGACGTGCATTTGGGATGTTTTAAGACCGTGTCTAATTACAACCTCCATTGATGCCACATTTTGAACCAACGATGCCCTATCCTCTGTCGAGTAATCCGGAGGAGTCAACATGAGTTCAACATATCTTCCAGGTAGATTCCTTTTAAACATTTTTAGTTTTCTTTCTTACATGCATTTGGGATGTTTTAACGTCATGCCTAATTACAGCCTTCGTTGAAGCCACAATTTGGACCAACGATGTCCTACCCTCCTTCGAGTAATGCAGAGGAGTCAACACAAGTTCAACATACCTTCAAGGTAGATCCCTTTTCAACTTTTTAAGGTTTTTTTCTTACATGCATTGGGATGTTTTAACACCGTGCCTCATTATAACCTCCATCGATGCCATCTTTTGGACTAACGATGTCCTACCTTCCGTCAAGTAATTTAAAGGAGTCACCATGAGTTCAACATACCTTTTAGGTAGATTCCTTTTAAAAAAATTTAGTTTTTTTTTTCCTTACATGCATTTGGGATGTTTTATCACCGTGCCTAATTATAGCCTTCATTGATGCCACCATTTAGACCATCAATGCCCTACCCTCTATCAAGTAGTGTGGAGGAGTCAACACCAGTTCAACATACCTTCAAGGTAGATTCCTTTTAAACTTTTTAAGTTTTTTTTCTTACATGAATTTGGGATATTTTAACACTGTGCCTCATTACAGCTTCTACTGGTGTCACATTTTGGATTAATGATGCCCTACCCTCCATCGAGTAATGCAGAGGAGTTGACACCAATTCAACATACCTTCCAAGTAGATTCCTTTTTAAAAAATTTAGTTTTTTTTCTTACATGCATTTGGGATGTTTTAACATCGTGCCTAATTACAGCCTTCATTGATACCATCATTTGGACCAACGATCCCCTACTCTCCATTGAGTAATCCAAAGGAGTTGAGAAGATCTGAAAAGACCCCCCAACCAGCAAGTGAATCATCAACAGTGTCATTTAGTGTTGAAAGTGAAAAGAATTTTGTTTTGGAGGTACATCACACGCGACTGATCCAAGTTGCCATATGACTAACGGTATTACGCTTTTAACCCAATGAGTAAACATCTAGTGTATATAAAAAGGCAGAGGTAACTTCATTTTCCGTAACTTCATTGGACGTAAATAAAAAGGCAGAGGTCGAGGGAACTAATGAAGTATCGGATGATGAAGAACGAGTTGAGGAGCCAAGATCTAGTATGGAGTTTGCCACTGATAAAAAGCTTCTGGCCTATTATAAGCGATATGCCTAGTAACAAGGTTTTGGTGTAATCACACAAAGGACGAAGAGAGAGGCAGATGGGAAAGCGAAGTACTTGACAATTGGGTGTGTACATGGCAGCAAGTACCATTCAAGCCATAATAATATCTCGAATCCATGACCAACAATTAAAACAGACTATAAGGCGAAGGTAAATGCTCACTTGGACAAAAGGGGTGTAAGGGTTTTGACAACTATTGAGAATGCTCACAATCATAGTACTGTCAGCTTGCAGAAGTCTAGATTTTTTAGAAGTCACAAGTGTTTAGATGAATATAGTCAAATGATGCTCGATTTAAATGACAGAGCAGGTATTCGAATGAATAAGAATTTTGGAGCACTTGTTGTTGATGCAGGAGATTCGAGAATCTTGAATTTCAAGAGAAAGATTGTTAGAATTTTATTGATAAAGCTAGACACTTAAGGTTGGGTAAAGGAGGTGGTGAATCTCTTAGTAACTACTTTGAGAGGATGAGGAAGATGAGTGATGGCTTGTTTCTGTGATGGATTTGGATGATGAGTTGAGACTCAAAAATGTACTCTGGGCGACACAAGAAGTCGAGCGGCGTATAAGTATTTTGGAGATATGATCACCTTCAATATGACGTACCTAACAAATAGGTACGGTATGCCTTTTACTCCCTTTGTTGGGGTAAACCATCATGGACAGTCTATATTGTTAGGACTGTCTTAATTTCAAGCGAGGATACAACTACTTTTGTGTTGTTGTTTCAAGCATGGTTGCAATGCATGAACAGTTTGGCTCCAAAAGCAATCATAACAGACTAGGATTGGGCACTGAAAAGTGTTATTACGATGGTATTCCCAGAAATTTGCCATAGATATTGTCTCTAGCATATCATCCAAAAATTGCCCAATAAATTGAGATCCCACTCCCAATTCAACGCAAGTTTGAAGACTTCCATTTACCATTTAGAGTGCCCTATATGATCACAGATCTGTGCAAAATTTGAGAACAAGTAGGGGGAACTAATTTAGAAGTATGACCTTGGTGATAATGCATGGCTGCAAGGGTTGTACAATGAGAGATTGTTCTGGGTACCAATTTACTTGAAAGGTGTATTTTGGGCTGGTATGAGCATTACACAGCAGTTTGAAAGCATGAATGCTTTCTTCGACGGGTTTGTGCATTTTGGTACGACATTGAAGGAATTTGTTGATCAATTTGACAATGCTCTAAGGAAGAAGGTGGGAGTTGAGACAACAACTGATTTCAATTCCTGCAAGCATACCATCCCATGTGTATCCCCATTCCACATTGAGAACCAATTTCAAGCGTTGTATACAAATGCAAAGTTTAAAGAAGTCCAAAGAGAGGTATGGGGGATGATTTGTTGTAATTGCATACTTTTAGCAAATAGGGTTGTATTTCCACCTTCAATGTCTTGGATGAAATTTCTAATTTCCACTGATGACCATGTCAAAATCGTCCAGTACTCAGTTTACTAAAACAAGGAGAAATGCGATGTTAAATGCATGTGTACACTGTTTAAGATGAGGGGCATTCTCTATAGGCATGCATTTAAAGTTTGTTAAATGAAGAAGATTCATGTGTTGCCTGAGAAGTATGTCTTGGATTAGTGGAGGAAGGACTTAAAAAGGAGATACACTCTTGTTAAAAGTAGCTATGATGACTTGCGGAATAATACGGAAGCACGAACGTATGAGGTTATGGTTAAAAGATGTCTGATATTAGCGACGCGTGTATCCCCAAGTGATGACCATGTCAATGCATTCATGTGGGTTTTGGATGAGGTTGAGCATAATTTTAAAGGATTAACACTTGAGTCCGGTTCAACTAAGGTCAAAGAGAGAGTGGTCATAGATAAGAATAAGAAAATATTAAACCCCCACGTTATCCACGGGAAAGGGAGACCCTAATGAAAAGAAAGGTTCCACCTATAGAGAAGGCTGCAACCAAGAGAAAGAAGAAACATATAGTAAGTTTTTTACTATTAATTGTATATATGTTGGATTGCATGCATGTCCCTTTCTAATAGATGTGTTTTTCATTTTGAAATTTAGACTTGCAGGAAAATATTTGATGACGAATCACAATATGGTGAGGTCTCAGATGCTTAACTTGGTGCTAATATTGAGGATTCTGTTGTTGGAACCCAATGTAGTATTGTCACACAACCAACACCATCGAGCAATGATGAGATGTGAGGTTGTGGTTGTAAAGAATAAATTGGACTTGTTGTGTGAGGCTTTGTGATCTAGATTGTTGTGGTTGTAAAGAATGTAAACCAGACTTGTGGTTGTGAGGCTTTCTTTTGGACAGATTTATTCTACTTGTATTTGTAATCTACTTATCCGTGAGGCTTTGTGATTTACTTATCTGTTGTGACTATTCTACTTGTATGAAAATCATTATTCTATTTTTGATGGCTTTGTTGGTCTACTTTATGAAAATCTGGATAGATTTGTACCATTAAGATGTACCTTTATGATTACCTTTAGCCCACAGAAGTGATGTATCTCCAAGTTTGAATAATGCTAACCTTTTATTTAGACGCAGTTGTCATATTTTTGCATGATTTACAATATGGTTGGGTGTTCTAAATTTGACAGATGAAGAGTGGATAGTGATGGTGAATACTTTGTTTCTAGGCATGCATGATGATTTCTGTAGTTAAATTCTTCCTATTTTTTTCCTTGGAATAACTCAAGCATGTGAAGGCAGGTGAATAGTTTCGGCCATGATTTCAAAGCTGTCAGAAGTCATGCTCGTTCATATATATAAAGTTTTATCTGTTTCTTTGTATGAAGATCAAATCATTCATATTAATTTCTAAAGTTGTGTGGTTACAAATTCATCCAAACCACTTGATGAGTATAAGTTTTATGTAATTTTTATCACTTTTTTATTTATGAAAAATATCATTTTCCCTTCAATACTATTGATTTTATTTTATTTCTACATATTTTTATTTATTTTCTTAAATTTGAAGGAATGAGAAGATTTAGTGCAAAAGGCAAGCATTTTGGTAAAAATGAAAAGACTACGGATCCAGACTGATGAGAGGCAGCGAGATCTGAAAAGAGCCGATAAGATTTGGGCGAGGAGTTTTGTCCCATGGTCAGCAAAAAGATTTCTCTCGCTCAAAGGCGAGAAGACTTACCTCTCAGTAGGCGAGGAAACTCACGACCAGTGTGACGCTCCCAGATTCCGCTTGGGATCGAACAGACATCCGAAGCGTCGGGATATGCAACACAAGGTTACCTACCCCCGTTCATGACATATAAGATACAATGTTCCTAACATGCATCTAGCATTATGCAATATTCACAGAGAGTAATTTTTTTTTCTTGAGCAATACTATGCACCAAACTTATAATATCCCAAATAGTTAAAACATAACCCATGCATACTTAACAAAATAAACATCCACGATTACAGTACGGTTCTCAACAGACTGTAATATCAAAACAACGGACACCTGACTCTATAATTACATTGCCAAAATACACTATCGGGTTGATTACGCCCAAAGAATAACGCGATAGTTGTAGCAAAGCTTTAGGGTGTCGATTCCACAGAGAGACAAATTAAAAGAATAGTAGAAGAATACAAAGAAACTAAGAAAAAAATTTTAAGTGATCAATGGAGAACAAAGTTAATTTTAAATGTAAATTAAAGTGAAGCAAAGTGATTAACGGAAAAAGTACTTAAATTTAACAAACAGTAGAGCGTCAGGAATCCCTTGCACAAATCCGGTATTTTAATTATTCTTGATTCATTGGATAACTCAATTGGAAACTCAATTCCCAAAATTTCCAATCGGAAGATATAGATTTATAAACCAAGATTAAAACAAATATAACCCTTTGAAATATCATTCACCACTTTTAAAATATGTAAATTATTATCACTATTGAGAAAATCCTACGATTACAATATACTTTGGGAGCGATATTGCAGCAAATAATTAATTCAATATAGATAAATAATTGATCCAAACATAATCAAAGAACTAATCCATTCAATAGAAAAAGCATGACTGAATCCATAAACAAAATAAATTCTATGATTATTCGGAGAAGAGAACATCAACGATGAATTGAGAATGATAAAACAAAAGAGTTTTAGTAATTGAAAATCAAATACATAAATCAAAAATAAATTACAAATACCATCTATAGTGCAAGTTCATTCTTAACCCTACTTGAGAATTTAGTTACCCATAAATATAATGGACAACAAAAGTCTCAAGAGAAAGGTAAAGCAAACGGCAGACATGACAATTAAATTCCTCTTTTCTTCCTTCCTCAGCCTCCTAATGATATCCTTATATAGGGTAGAAAAGAAACCCTAATATCTTCATGATTCTCACGTAGAAAAATCGCCTAAATCTTGAGACTTATCTTGGCAGCCACGTACGCACTTCAGGAATTCGAATTTGGAAATTTGTATTAGAGAAAAAGTCGTAGTCCTTTAAGTTAGATTTCCAACGCATCTGGAATCGAATCAATCCGATATTTGAGTAGAAAGTTACGATCGAAATACTAAAGTATATCCAGACAGTCTCCTAGAGCATGTTGGACTCTGACTATTTCTCTTGATCCGAATTACTCTTAAATCCCATCATTATCCTTATTTGAAGAGTCCTACACTCATTGAAAGTTCTTAAGTTGTTCCAACTCTTGCCCATTTGAAAGTCCTTTGGATTTGACTGGGTCTTTTTGACTTACTCTTTTATAGTCCCTGAAATTAAACATAAAAATCTGCTTAGGAGTATCTCAAAATAAATAGAAACTCAATTCAATAATACACATTAATTCCTATAATTTCTATTCACATTTTAGCATTATAGTCTAATAATAGGATATTTAGAGTGCACTTTCGTACACTCATCACACCCCCCAACTTACTCATTGCTAGTCCCTAGCAATTTTTATGCCAAAACAACGAGATAGACCAAATAAAATCACACACAAAGGCCACCAAGTCACACTTTCCAGATTCACATATCAAAGCAATCTTAGGAATTCAATAACCCTATCACTAGCAATCCACCTATAGCAAACCACAGAGTGTGTATGTGTTCCAAACTATATCCATCTAACCAGAAGCCCTGACACATGCAACATTAAGAACATCTCAAATAAAAGGTTCAACTCCATAACTCACGGGTAAAAAAGTGTTTCGTGTGATGATTCTCTCTACAGAGTTGACAATGGGTGTACACACACTCTCATGGGGAATTAGGCAATTATGTACAGCAACAAGCAAACATTGATCTTATGATAGGAACACTAATAAATGAGACTTCCACCACTCTTTCCAAAACCTTATTTAGGATCAGAATAGTCAACACAAAAGGTTGTAACGTGGCTTGGGTTCGGGGCTATATGAAAGAAAATGATGAAAATAATTCAAAAACTTCCAAGTACATACAAAGGGAATTTTATTAAACCTCTCAATAAACCACATTTCTCACTTGATGTACTCTCTAACTTTTCAAATCATCGTATAATGCCTCTTTTTCTCTTTCTTTTTTTTCTAATTCCTTTTTTTTTCATTTTTTTTAAACTTGTTGAGCAATTATGTATGTCATCCTGGTATTTTGCTATTTTAACCCAACCTTTTTACCTTTGAAACTCACTCACCTGAACACCTTGTAATTCATGTTCTTCCCCTTTCTCTCTCTCCTTTTATTTTTCCATAGAAAAGATAAAAATTCCACATCTAGTACACACTTGGAAGTAACAATGATAGAAAAAATCAGTGTATAGGTTATACTCCAATGTGGAGAGGTATGGATGATGTGGGCATATGAAAACAAAAGGCTACATGTGTTTATTAGCTCAAAGTTGGCTACTAGGGGTCTTTGATGGAAAGGGTTAGCTTGAAAGGCTCAAACGTTGATCCTAAGTTGACCTTCGTCATATCCCAAGTACATCCACTATCTTACCACAAACCATGTAGTGATATTCTCAAAAGAAATGCCTAATTCAACAGATCAATGTATGCTTATCACAATTTACAGCATTTGTAGGCTCTCATTCCTCTCCAAAACTCACATGAATACTTAAGCAAAAGAGTTCTCTAGCTACATGTGTCAAACCACCATCTTACCACAAAGCTTGGGTGAGTGCATTAGGGGTTCTGTGAATGCTTCAGCAAAAATGATTATGGTGGGTTTGGTGAATTCACGAAGATGACTATGAATGAGAATGAGTACACATGTGAAAATTATGCACGTGTGATGCAATTTTTTTTTTTTTTTTAATGGCACATGAAAATATGCTACAGAGTTCCAACAAGCATTTTAAACATTGACTTTGCACCACCACCCCCCAACTTAAATGAAACATTGTCCTCAATGTTTAAGAATCAAATTTGAATGGGGAGTAACTAAAAAGGGTAGAATACACCTGATGAGTGACGTGAGTAGCTTGCTAAGTACCAAAGATGGTAAGCTGAAATGACAAAATAAAACTAACCTGCAAACAAAAACAAAGAAAACAACAGCAAACAAAAAGGAAAAGAGAGAAAATAAGAGAAAACAAAACAAACAAAACAAATAAAGAGAAAAAGAAAACATACTTGCGTCGTGTGGTCAAGGTTGATAGACCGGATCTACAAGTGGAATGTCTTCCACTTCCGGAACTTGCCTATCAATTAATACTTTAAGGCGTTGACCATTTACTTTAAAGATTCGACCATCTTTAGGATCCTCTATTTCTACCGCCCCATTTGTAAAAACATTCTTGACTATAAAAGGGCCGGTCCACCTAGACCGAAGTTTTCCTGGATGCTTATGGAGTCTAGAATCATATAAGAACACTCTATCATTAGGTTTAAACGTTTTTCTCAAAATATTTTTATCATGAAACGCTTTCATTTTAGCCTTATAGATTCTAGAGTTCTCATAAGCATCATTTCTCAATTCCTCTAACTCGGTCAACTGAAATTTTCTAAACTTACCTGCTTCTCCCATGTCAAAATTGAATTGCTTGATTGCCCAATAAGCTCGATGCTCGAGCTCTACAGGTAAGTGGCAAGGCTTTCCAAAAACAAGCCTATAAGGTGACATGTCTAAGGGAGTTTTGAAAGCTGTACGGTAGGTCCAAAGCGCATCAACTAGTCTCAAAGACCAATCTTTGCGATCCGGGTTGACTTTTTTTTCTAAAATTTGCTTAATTTCTCTGTTTGCAAGTTCTACCTGTCCACTTGTTTGAGGGTGGTAGGCAGTAAAGATCTTATGTACCACTCCATATTTTTTCATCAAAGCCTCAAAAGAGCGGTTGCAAAAATGTGTACCCCGATCACTAATGATAGCACGTGGTGTACCAAATCGAGATAACACATTTTTTTTGAGAAATTTAATTACCGTCTTATTATCATTACTCTTGCAAGCTACTGCCTCTACTCATTTTGACACATAATCTACTGCCACAATAATATATTGATATCCAAAAGAAGGAGGAAATAGTCCCATGAAATCGATGCCCCAACAACCAAAAATTTCAATCACTAAAATTGGGTTTAAGGGCATCATATTACGACGAGACATAACTCCTAACTTTTGACACTTTTCACATGAGCGACAATAGATATTTGCATCCTTAAACATGGTGGGCCAATAAAATCCACACTGCAGAATTTTTGCAGCGGTTTTCTTCATTGAAAAGTGGCCCCCACAAGCTTGGGAGTGACAAAACTCCAAGACGCTAGCAATCTCTTCATCAGGGATGCAACGCCTTAAAATTTGGTCAGGGCAGTATTTGAAAAGAAAAGGGTCATCCCAATAGAAATTACGTACCTCAGTCATGAACTTCCTTTTGTCTTGAGAGCTCCAATCCACTGGTATCTCACCTGCAACCAAATAATTCACAATATGAGCAAACCATGGTAGAGAAGTAATAGAAAGCAAATGCTCATCAGGAAAATCATCCCTGATTGGTAGGTGGTCAGAGGTGTCCTCAAATGTGAGCCTCGAGAGATGGTCAGCCACTACGTTCTCCACTCCTTTCTTGTCTTTGATGGTGATGTCAAATTCCTGCAAAAGTAAAATCCACCGTATTAGTCGCGCCTTAGCATCCTTCTTTGTAAGAAGGTACTTAAGGGCTGCATGATCTGTGAAAATAATAATAGGAGAACCAATCAAATAAGCACGAAACTTATCCAAAGCAAACACTACAGCTAGCAACTCTTTTTCAGTGGTGGAGTAATTCATTTGAGCACTATTTAGAGTTCTACTAGCATAGTAAATGACAAAAGGCTTCCCCTCCCTTCGTTGTCCAAGAACAGCACCTACAGCAAAGTCACTAGCATCACACATGATCTCAAAAGGTAAAGTCCAATCAGGTGACTGCATTATAGGTGCTGAGGTAAGCTTGCCAATTAGCGTTTTAAAGGCCTCTTGACAAGCTTGTGTCCACTCAAATGGGGCATCTTTAGCTAAGAGGTCACATAATGGCCTAGATATGGTGGAAAAATTCTGTATAAACCTCCTGTAAAAGCCCGCATGACCAAGAAAGGATCTCACATCCTTTACTGTCCTAGGCGTAGGCAACTTTGAAATTAATTCAATCTTAGATTGATCAACCTCTATCCCCCTAGAAGAAATAATATGCCCTAAGACAATACCTGAAGGTACCATAAAGTGGCATTTTTCCCAATTCAAAACCAAATCCTTCTCCTCACAACGAGTCAATACTCTCTCTAAATTCAATAAGCATGCTTCAAAGGAAGATCCAAAAACAGTCAAATCATCCATAAAAACTTCCATGCAATTTTCAACCATGTCACTAAAAATACTCATCATGCAACGTTGAAAAGTAGCAGGTGCATTACACAATCCAAATGGCATTCTACGAAAAGCATAAGTACCAAAAGGACAAGTGAAAGTGGTTTTTTCCTGGTCTTCTAATGCAATTTCAATTTGATAATAACCAGAATAACCATCCAAGAAACAATAGAAAGGATGACCAGCAACACGCTCAAGAATTTGATCAATAAAAGGGAGAGGAAAATGGTCTTTTCGAGTGGCAGAATTCAATTTTCTGTAATCAATGCACATCCGCCACCCAGTCACAAGTTTTGTAGGGACTAACTCTCCCAGGTCATTTTTCACCACAGTAACACCTGACTTTTTAGGAACAACCTGTGTAGGACTTACCCATTTACTATCAGCAATAGGATATATGATTCCCGCATCTAAAAGTTTCAACACTTCATTCTTCACCACTTCTTTCATAGTGGGATTAAGCCTACGCTGGGGGTCTCTACGAGGGCTAGTTCCCTCCTCCAAATTAATTTTATGAGAACAGACCAGGGGACTAACACCTTTTATATCGGCAATGCTCCAACCTAAGGCTGACTTATGCTTACTTAGGGTCTGAATTAATTTCTCACCTTGAGACTCAGACAACTCAGATGAGATAATAACAGGAAAAGTATCACCTGGACCAAGGAAAGCATGCTTTAAACCCTTAGGTAGAGGCTTCAAATCAACTTTGGGTGCTTCCACACTTGAAGGAATTTGTTTTGCACTTCTCTCAGGCAACTCCTCAAACTTCGGTTGCCATGCCCGAGTGCCATAATCTTGAGTTCTATAAAAAATATCACAAATATCAACTACATCAGATGGATCACTGATAGGATCAAACTCAGAATTAACAAGAAAATACTCAAGGGGATCAAAATCATGAGCTATAGAAACTCCCCTATCCATGAGTGAGTCAATCATGTATATCTGGTGGCTCTCATCATCATCTTCTGGCTGTTTTGCAATATGGAAGATATTCACCTCAAGGGTCATGTTTCCAAAAGACAACTTCATGAGCCCATTCCTGCAATTAATAAGAGCATTAGCAGTAGCAAGGAAAGGCCTACCTAAAATCAAAGGAATTTTAGAAGTAGTATCAACAACAGAGCTAGTGTCAAGGATTAGGAAATCAACAGGATAATAAAATTTGTCAATTTGAATTAGAACATCCTCTACCACACCCCGGGGTACTTTGACTGAACGGTCAGCCAATTGCAATACCACAGTGGTTGGTTTGATTTCTCCCAACCCCAACTGCAAATAAATAGAATATGGCATTAGATTCACGCTAGCTCCTAAATCTAGCAAAGCTTGCCCAAACTCATGATTTCCAATGCTGCATGCAATGGTTGGACAACCAGGATCTTTGTACTTGGGAGGAATCCGCTGCTCAATTAGAGCACTCACTTGCTCTGTTAGGAATGCAGTCTTCTTCACATGGTGTTTCCTTTTAACTGTACACAAATCCTTGAGAACTTTTGCATAAGTAGGCACTTGTTTAATCACATGTAAAAGAGGAAGATTGATTTTTACCTGCCTTAGATTCTCTAGGATTTCATTGTTAGGATCCATAGTTCGCTTGCTTGATTTTAAAGCTTGAGGGAATGGTACCTTAATAGGACTCTTTGTCAGCTCTGGTTCCTTGGGCAACTCGGCATCACTATTATCTTGATCCTTTTCCACATCCTCTGATTTGTTCGTTGTTGGGATGTGTAATGACTTACCACTTCGTGTCACAATGGCATTCACATCCTTTAAATTCTCTTGCGCCATGTGTTGACCACGGGGTGCGGATTGAGCTTGAGAAGGGAACTTACCTCGCTCATTCACACTTAAGGAGCTCATCAATTTGGACACTTGGCTCTTTATCTCCTTATTTTCTTCCACAACCTGCGTAATCAAAGATTCAAACTTTTGGTTAGTCTTACCCTGTGCTTCAATAAAAGCATGCAAAGTGTCTTCTAAAGGACTCCTAGAAGATGAAGGTGCATGATATGGTGCAGGATATGATCTAGGGGGTTGTGCAGGCTGCTGGTTTTCAGACTTCCAGCTAAAATTGGGGTGATTGCGCCACCCCGGATTATAGGTATCAGAGTAAGGTGTAAAAGGCTTCTTGTACATACCCAAGGCATTACATTGTTCCTCATACACCCCTCTCATCTCAGCAAGTGTGTGACAGTCTTGGGCGAGGTGATCTACCCCGCCACACACAAAACATGGTCCAAAAGACTCTGCATGATTAGCCACGTGTGTTGGTTTCAAGTCCTTAGTCTTTAATACCTCTAACTCCCTAGTGAGCATCTCAACCTTTGCCTTTAAGTTATCCTCTTCCCTGAGATGGTAAATTCCACCACCATTTAGGTTTCCTGCAGGTCGTGACCTATTTGTGCTCTCAGTAGCACTAGGTCCAGTCCAAGTATGAGCTTTTTCAGCAAGCTCATTGAGATATTCTATGGCCTCATCAGGATCTTTTTGTAGGAACTCACCATTACACATCATCTCCACAAATTGGCGCTCTCTATATGTAAGTCCCTCATAAAAATAGCTCACTAAGCGCCAATTCTCATACCCATGGTGAGGACACATACTCAACAACTCCTTAAATCTCTCCCAAGACTGATACAAAGTCTCACTATCCTTTTGTGCAAAGGTGGAGATTTGCCTTTTTAAAGCGTTGGTCTTATGTTGGGGAAAGTATTTATTAAAGAAGACTTGAGTCATCTCACTCCATGACCCAATAGATCGGGGTCTTAGTGAGTATAGCCAACTCTTAGCTCTATCCTTCAAAGAGAAAGGAAAGAACTTAAGTCTCACAACGTCATCAGTTGCATTGTGACTATGAAAAGTCGCAACTACTTCCTCAAACTCCCTAATGTGCACATATGGATTTTCATTTTCCAAGCCATGAAAAGTAGGGAGTAACTGTATCATCCCTGTTTTAAAATCCAGTTGGCGAGTATTAGCTGGAAACATGATGCATGATGGTGTGGCTGTGCGTGTAGGGTGGAGGTAATCCTGAAGAGTTCTAATGGGTTGATCTTCGTGTTCACTCATTTTTTCAGGACTAGATGGATTGTCAAATAAAGGATTTAAAAAGTTTGATCCTGACTCTAGCACAGGCCTATAAGCAAATCTACCCAAAGCGTCTCTATATCTGTGCATGCAAGGTAACAAAATAATCAAAAGAAAAAAAAAATGCAGCAAGCAAAAAGAAGGAACGAAGTTACCGCCTTTACAAACTGTTGAAAAGAAAAACAATCTAGCAATTCTTTTACCGTCTCCCCGGCAACGGCGCCAAAATTTGATTACGCCCAAAGAATAACGCGGTAGTTGTAGCAAAGCTTTGGGGTGTCGATTCCACAGAGAGACAAATTAAAAGAATAGTAGAAGAATACAAAGAAACTAAGAAAAAATATTAAGTGATCAATGGAGAACAAAGTTAATTTTAAATGTAAATTAAAGTGAAGCAAAGTGATTAACGGAAAAAGTACTTAAATTTGACAAACAGTAGAGCGTCAGGAATCCCTTGCACAAATCCGGTATTTTAATTATTCTTGATTCATTGGATAACTCAATTGGAAACTCAATTCCCAAAATTTCCAATCGGAAGATATAGATTTATAAACCAAGATTAAAACAAATATAACCCTTTGAAATATCATTCACCACTTTTAAAATATGTAAATTATTATCACTATTGAGAAAATCCTACGACGACAATATACTTTGGGAGCGATATTGCAGCAAAGAATTAATTCAATATAGATAAATAATTGATCCAAACATAATCAAAGAACTAATCCATTCAATAGAAAAAGCATGACTGAATCCATAAACAAAATAAATTCTATGATTATTCGGAGAAGAGAACATCAACGATGAATTGAGAATGATAAAACAAAAGAGTTTTAGTAATTGAAAATCAAATACATAAATCAAAAATAAATTACAAATACCATCTAATGTGCAAGTTCATCCCTAGCCCTACTTGAGAATTTAGTTACCCATAAATATAATGGACAACAAAAGTCTCAAGAGAAAGGTAAAGCAAACGGCAGACATGACAATTAAATTCCTCTCTTCTTCCTTTCTCCTTTTTCAGCCTCCTAATGATATCCTTATATAGGGTAGAAAAGAAACCCTAATATCTTCATGATTCTCGCGTAGAAAAATCGCCTAAATCTTGAGACTTATCTTGGCAGCCATGTACGCACTTCAGCAATTCGAATTTGGAAATTTGTATTAGAGAAAAAGTCGTAGTCCTTTAAGTTAGATTTCCAACGCATCTGGAATCGAATCAATCTGATATTTGAGTAGAAAGTTACGATCGAAATACTAAAGTATATCCAGACAGTCTCCTAGAGCATGTTGGACTCTGACTATTTCTCTTAATCCGAATTACTCTTAAATCCCATCATTATCCTTATTTGAAGAGTCCTACACTCATTGAAAGTTCTTAGGTTGTTCCAACTCTTGCCCATTTGAAAGTCCTTTGGATTTGACTAGGTCTTTTTGACTTACTCTTTTATAGTCCCTGAAATTAAATATAAAAATCTGCTTAGGAGTATCTCAAAATAAATAGAAACTCAATTCAATAATACACATTAATTCCTATAATTTCTATTCACATTTTAGCATTATAGTTCAATAATAGGATATTTAGAGTGTACTTTCCGTACACTCATCAGGTAAGTTCGCTGAGTAACTCGCATAACTCGACTAACGATGCCGGAATACTATCCAAAGACCTAACTATAGAGGCTGCAAACTCCGCATTGCGTCTAAGGCGTCTAATCAACCTCCTCCAGTCTGCCAGTGTCTACTCCTTGCTTTGATCCTGACACATCGCCTACCATTCGGGGGGAATGGTAGTTAGGACTATCACGGTGATATTTGATTACAAATCTCAGCAAGTTAACAAGAAACTTCAACACAGATTAATGATGCATGCATGGCAGTAAAAGCATGAATGCATAATCAAAGTCATCAGTAAGCATAACATAACTTGACATATATCATGGCATAAATGACATAACTTAAACTGAAACTAAAACTTAGCTTGACGTGACATAACATGTACGTGAACTTAAAACATAACATGGACTAGCAACATAGCATGAACGTGAACTTGAAACATAACATAGACTTGAAACGTAGCATGAACGTGAACATACATAATTTGAACATGAACTTGAACATAACATGAACCTGAACATAATATAATATAAACGTGAACTTGAAACATAACGTAAACGTGAGCATGACATAACATGAACATAAATATAACCTGACATGAACGTGAGCATGAAACATAATATGGACTTGAAACATAATATGGACGTGAACATACATAACATGAACGTGAACTTGAACATGATATGAACCTGAACATATCATGATATAAGCGTGAACTTGAAACATAGCATAAACTTAAATTTGAATTCTTTACTTAACATGAACTTGAACTTGAATTCTGACAATCAAAATGATTCTGCCAGTCGTTTCGTGAGGAATAGTGAACAATCAGAATGATTCCGCTCAACATATTCTGTCAAAGATACTCAGACAATCAGAATGATTTCATCATAAATATTTTAAATCACGTACCCTAGCAATCAAAATGATTACACTAGGAGTACTTAGTAATACTCTAACAATCATAATGATTCCTCCAAGAGTATCTGCATAACTGAATTTGAACTGGATTCTTTACTTAACATGAACATGGACTTGATTGCTGACAATCAAAATGATTCCACCAGTCGTTTCCTCAGGAATAGTGAATAATCAGAATGATTCCGTCCAACATATTCTGTCAGAGATACTTAGACAATCAGAATGGTTCCATCATGAGTACTTTAAATGAGATACCCTAACAATCAGAATGATTACGCTAGGAGTATCTGCATAATTGAACTTGAGCTGGCTCAAAAGATATGACTTACTTGAGATAGAAACATTTTCGTAATATGACATAACATGTAGCAGACAACATACTTAACATGACATGCTTACAACAGTGAGTGCTACATGACATGACATACATGTAACAGATGGCATACATAACTTAACATGACATACTTGCAATATATAGTGATACATGACAAAATATCTTGTGTAACAGATAAATATTTTGTGATAGAATAATTCGTGTAATAGATAAACATGTGATGACATGGCATGGCATGGCATATATAACAACATATGAACATAATTGTAGCTTTCTTACCCATCACACATACATAGTAAACTGATAGTAAGTTAAAAGCTAACTTACCTCGATCGTCGCGTTCTATGAGAATAAAGTGCGAAACACGAGGAACTGTAAGAGGGTATTCTAAAAGTTAGAAATTTAATTACTAACAATTAGAAATATGAAAAGAGACAACTTAGAGTAAAATTACCATTTTACCCTCTACATGTGAGAAAATGACCATTTTACCCCTAACTTAAGGATTTCACATCTTAATTCCAAAAATTACCAAAATTTACATTTCTCATGTAAATTTTGTCCTAAACTCAAATATCAACTCAGAAAAATTTAAAATCATTCACAACTATTAAAATTCTATAAGGGCCAAAACTTACATAGGCTATATTTCCCTTAATTTGTTGCAATTCCTTCAAATTTTAAAAACTCATGATCAAACCAAATTTTTGTAACAAATATCTTTCCATTCTAAGTTTAAAATACACTTAAAATATCCATTAAGAAAAAGCTAATCATCAACACTAAACTTTTTGTAAAAAGATCCAAACTTTTTAACAAAAGTAAACCCTTAAATCACAAATTTTAACTTTAATAAAAACATCTCCAAGAATTCCAAAAAAAATCAAATCTTACTTCTAACATATTCATAACATCATCTTAAGATAAATCATGCTTTAAATCATCAAACAAAACTCATAAAAAATCACAAAACAACACTTGAAATTTTTGGTTTTACACTTAATCCAAAAATAGAAACTTTTCTCTCAACTAACCTTGATAAATCTCTTGATCCATGGCTTAAAGACATGTGATCTTCAAACTAAAACATGACATGGTTTAAAAATGTGTCCTAAAGAAGATCCAAACATCAAACTTAAACTCACATGGCTAAAACTCAACAAAACATGGATCTAACTCAACAACATCAAATCTTAGGCCTAACCAAAATCCTCTTGCATAGGAAAATCATATCTTTGGAACTAATACTAAATATCTTCAAAATAACATCCTAACATGCAAATAAAAGACTTAGAATCATCACATAAAAGTATCAAAGCCTTGGGAGTAAGGTTAAACCACGAAATATTCAAATTTTCCCAAAACAGAAACTGTTTTTCCACTTCCAGTTTTCAAGTTTTTAGATCTAAGGAAATCTATCGTCAAAAGCTTTATTCATGAAATAAAACCTCAATGAACATTCATAAACACATTCTAACAACACTCCATAAAATTTTCGGACCAAGATATGTCCATTAGCTTGGTCAAAAACTCCAAAACATAACATACTCTCCAGTTTCACGCCCAGAATAACCTTTCCATGATTAAAAATACTTTTGACCAATCAAATGAGCTTGGAACGAGACAAATAATATATCCACGGAAACTAGACTCAAAGAAGAATAACTTTTATGAATGATCATCATGCAAAAATACTTAAAAAGGATCGAAAAGTACCACACAAAGCGGCCCAGAAATCTACCCGAGAGAGCGTTTTTGAGTTTCTCTTTAAGAACAAGGTGAAAAGTGATGAAATGAAAGAAAGGGTGCCTTGCACACCTCTATACTTCTGAAGGGTGAGATCTGGGCTTGAATGACCCTTGATTAGAGGTGGCTATGTGACATAAAGTGAAGGGGGAGTGGGTTGCTGCTGCTGCCTTCTAGAAGGGGTGTGATGAGGTGGCTCTTTCCCTCACATCAAGAAACTATTTGGGGCAGCCAAGGGTAGTGGATGGCCTGCCATATGGAGGGAGAAAACTTCTTCAAAAAGCTTTGCCAAGGTGGCCAAATTCATGGGTCATGGTGGGCCTCAACCAAGTGAGCTTCAATTTGGGGTTTAAAGGGGGTTTGGTTAGGGTTTGAGATGCTATCAAGCCCAAATCTAATTTTTTCTTGGCCCAATCAAATTTCCAAGGTTTAAAAGGATGATAATGATGTCATAACAAGAATTTAAGAAATTAATAGCATTTGGAAGTGATTTAATCAAGTGATTAAACACAATGCTAGAAATCGGATTAAAAATGGTTTGGAGGGCAACTTTAGGGTTTGGGGAAACCATTTAGAGTTTCGGTTTCAATCAAACTTTTGGGGTTTCAATTGGATTCCAACCATTGAGGGTTTCACTAGGGTTGAAACCCTTTTTGATCTGTCACAAAACTAGTTGATCAGATGAAAAATAATAGGGTTTTGCTTATGTGGCATGATCTCACACTTTGATTCATTCATAATCCAACTCATGGTTCCTCTTTGAGCTAAGTGTCTAATACTATTCACTATGTATGGCTAAGATCTTGGCAAATGTCGAAATAAAACTTCTCTCACCTAATTTGAACATTCCACACTGCACTTGGTGTGCTAATCGAGGTTACTATTCACTCAAAAAAATATAATAAACTTAGTACTGAAAAATCCTAAATATTCATATTAACCTATAGTGAAAATCATTTACCGAAATTCAACCCCAAAGTGCCCTTAAAAATAATTTCGCAGTTTTTGAATAGGCGTTTCGTCCGAAATTATGAAAATGGGTTATTACGCCATAAAATCCTAAATAATCAACTGAATCTAATGGCTTAAACTATAACGTATTCTGACACTTCTAACTATCTCAAATAATTACACTCATATTTCTTGTATCATAGTAAATGATAATACTGACTATGTTGATAGACTAAAACATATGCGATTGGTCAATTCGTGAAAACTTATGGAGTTTTCACGAAGTTCCTAAAGTCAACAGAAATTCCACCAATGAATTTCTAGCGGGCTGTTACAACCAGAACGTGCGAAGATTTGGCGACAAGGCTCAAGGCGGTTAGATTGGGCGACTAGTCTAAACTACAAAAATACCAATCTAAACGACATCGTGGGCAACAACTAGAAAAGGCGAGAAAAGTTTTTCATCTCGGTCTGGAGTTTTTCCACTCGGCAGACGAGGAAAGGGCCCTGTGGTCTTTGTGACCCCCACGATCGTTCATTTGTGACATCCACGCCAGTTATATTTAGCCACGCGGCATCTACTCAGTGGGATAATTCCTCCCAACCGGGATCAATCTGCAACTAACCACCAAATCCGAGTTCCACAATCAATCAATTGGCGATCAAATCCTTCCAAACTTTGTAATTCAAGCCACATATCACTGAATCTTCCATTTGACATAATCTCGTTATTCTAGGGATAATTCATTTTATGTTAATATTTATCTTTAGAAATTATTTTCCAGATCTTTAGGCTAGATTGTAGCCACAGTTATCTTTTTTCTAGATTTGAATTTCAACATCTATTTAATCTCATCTTGTGGGATGAATAGGGGGGTTCTAAATCGAAGTCAAGAGTTTTTATGTTTTAGAATATGAGTCTGAGTTTAGAGTTTCAAAATTTATTCTTTAAGTGTTCTATTGAGAAGGTAGAACTGGAGGGTAGAGGCGAGAGTCGCATGCCTCATCAACTGACTTCAACAAAGAACACCAGTTTTATTCTTTTTCTTTTTAATTTCATTATGAACTAATTCTATTTTCTAGAGTTTTGATGTAGCCTAGCATTGAACACATTTTATATTCCAATTTATTTTATTTTCAATATTTCCATGATTGAGTGTTTATTCCTTATTCTTAATGCTTACAATTTTCTAACTAAGTATTGTTCGATCTTTTGGATTGCAATGAGACCGAGAGGTGATTTGTGATTAGGGTTAGTTTGAGTGTCCAACTACTCTGAGGTACTCTTGAAAGTCCTCGTACGGATAGAATTACTCTTCCATCCAAATGAGCACTTCTCAATATTTGAAACACGTCCACATCTGAGGTACTCTACTATTTCGAACCCAGGTCTGAACGGAAACACTTCTCTGCATTGAGGACAACATCCCGTCGTCCTTCGTGGTGGCTGGGTTTGAGAGAGGTGGTCGCCGATGTGAGGTGGTGGAGGTGAGGTGGCTTGGGTGGCCGCGTACGGCGGCGCAAGTGGAGAGAAATAGGTGAAACCCATTTCGGTTGGTTACGGCAGGGGAGAGAGAGAGAACTGCGCGTGGGTGTGATTAAAGGCTAGTTTGGGTGTCCAACTACTCTGAGGTACTCTTGAAAGTCCTCGTATGGATATAATTACTCCTCCATCCAAATGAACACTTCTCAATATTTGAAACACGTCCACATCTGAGGTACTCTACTGTTTCGAACCCAGGTTTGAACGGAAACACTTCTCTACATCGAGGACAACATCTCATCATCCTTTGTGGTGGGTGGGTTTTCGAGAGGTGGTCGCCAGTGTGAAGTGGTGGAGGTGCGGTGGCCTGGTGGCCTTGCACAGCGATGCAAGTGGATAGAAATGGGTGAAACCCACTTTGGTTAGTTACTGCAGGGGAGAGACAGAGAGAGCTGCGCTTGGGGGAGATCGGTGGTGGCTGGCTTGGTCGCCGGCGTGAGGAGAAGTCGTTGGTGGTGGAAGTGAGGCTGGGTGGCCGTGTATGGTGGGCAAGTGGAGAGAATTGGGTCACACCCATTTCGGTTGGGTTACAGCTGGGAGAGATAGAGCTGCACGTGAGGGAGATCAGTGGTGGCTGGCTTGGTTGCCGGAGTGAGGGGGAGTCATCGGTGGTGGCAGTGAGGCTGGGCTGCACACGGCGGCCCCGGACTGGGCTGAAGGAGAATCGAGCCACAGGAAAGAGAGAGAAAGTGAGGAAAAGAAAAGAAAAATCACTATAATATTTATCACTATTATATATCACTATTTCAAAAATAAAATCACTATAATATTTATCACATTTCATCATCATTAAAAAAAATCAATCATTGATGGGACCCACACATTTTTCAACTCAAAATCTAAAAATTTAACAACTCAACATACTTTTTTTTTTCCAAGAGTCAAGGTCACCTGTCCAATAGTGACCTCAACCCACTTTTATTAAAGAATCCCTCACTTATGGCAGAGGAAACCATAACCAAGAAAACAATAACCAAACCAACCAAAAACCATACAAAAAATCAAACAATACAATCAATCTCAACATCTAAGAATGCAACCATGAGCGCCCTCGCAAAGTAGGCAGACCCAGTTTGTCCAATCTAATTATCCCCAGCAGTAACCTAGACAAAAGCTCTTCCCTACCATAAAAAATCACCTGTCTTGCTTCACCTCTTCTTGCAAGGAAATCCACTGCTTGATTTCCCTCTCTAAATTGATGCACAACTTGATAGGATAACCCTTCAAGCTCATGAAGTAGCTCATCCCAGTAATCCCACAAATACCATAATGTATAGCAATGAGCACTAAGCCAGTCCACTATCACCTTCGAGTCACACTCTAAGACAATTCGATAACCACCCAATTGTTTGCACATTTTAACGCCATGTAAGAGACCACGCATCTCAGCCTCCGTATTTGTTCTAGCCCCAAAGTGTTCTGAGAAAGCACCAATAATCACTCCACGATGATCGCGCACCACTCCACCACCACCACAAGTGCCTGGATTACCCCTACAGCTACCATCCACATTTGACTTCCACCACCCTACAGATGGCTTTTGCCAAGCTACGAGCTGAACACGTTGACCAGAGTGACGCCGAACTGGGATTTCCAATTCTCGTAAGCGTAACTCATCACCTGGGTCAAGAACACTGCTATCATTAACAATCACTTCCAGCCAAGTCCGGACAGACCTCCAAACGCCCACTACATTATCATGAATCCCTTCCATCCGAGCTCTACATCGCCTTCTCCATAGGCACCAAGTCAAGATCCTTGGGAGTAACCCAATAATTATTCCTTTGTGCGAAGACTTCTTTGCACATGAAAACCATACTATCACTCGACTCCACCACGTTCCTATATGCATGCACGGGACACCCATAGCTAAAGCAGCTATCCTCCACACCTGCTGTGCCAACTCACTTGTGGCCAGAACATGGTCCATGGTTTCCACAATTGGCTCCCGACAGCAGTCACACTTCGATGCTAAATGAATCCCACGACTACGAACTCGCTTATCCACTGAAAGGCACTTAAACCTCGCCCTCCACATGCATACCGAGAACTTCTTGGGCAAATTTTTATTCCACAACCAATCCATCCAAGGATACTGCTCACCTTTGACCTGTATAATCTCCCATGCACTAGCTGAGGAGAACTGACCATTCGGATTTGGCCTCCAAATTAGCACATCCTCCCCACCAATTGCACAAGCAAATCGAAATCCCATTGGTTGTCAACCCATACATCAGAAACTTTCAACAGTGGCTGCCCAACTACAAGCACCAGATCACACAACGGCCCCTCCCTGACCCACCTATCAAACCAAAAAGATGCCGGCCCTCATTCACCTTCACTTTCGAGAATGCACAACCCGCTGGCATAACCAAGACTATTGACCTCCATAACCGAGAACTTGCATGCGTAGAGACCACTAGAGATAAATGCCTCCCCTTTCCATACTTGTGTAACATGAACCGAGCCCACAAAGATTGGGAAGACAATAAAGACCATGCCAGTTTCATATGCATGGCCCTCTGCACTTCCAAAAAGTTCCTTAATCCCAAACCCCCTTCACTCGTAGGTTTGCTGATCCGATCCCAAGAACGCCATTTTGTCTTTGCCTTTCCACCATGTTCGCCCCAGAAAAAGGTCGATAAAATGTTGTTTAACTTGGCAAGCACCACCTTCGGAACATCCAAGACAGCTATAAGATGGGAAGGCATGCTAGTTAGGACATGCCTTAACAAAACCAGTCTTCCCCCATGTTATAATAATCGGGCCTTCCAACCAGCAACTTTTGCTCTCACTTTGGTCACCAGCAGATCCAAAAAACAAGCCTTCAACCTCCCAGCTACCAACGGGGACTCCACGTAAGTCACAAGAAAATGACCCTCACTAAAACCAGTACTCCGTAATAACCCACGTCGCCTTGCAATACTAACATAGGGAGCAATAAAAAGAGCAGATGTTCTCATACACTGCAAATGTTTTCATCAATCTCTGCATCGACCGCTTCGTCCCATTTAAAAAAACAAGGACATCATCCGCGTAGAGTAAGTGTGTAATCAATGGAGTCCCCCTTGGATGGTAAAATTTTCCAATACTACCACTCTCAAATTTCTGCCGGAGAAGTTGAGATAAAACCTCTTGCATCAAAATAAACAGATAAGGCAATAGAGGATCACCCTGCCGAAGTCCTCTGTTTGACTTAAAAAAATCCGTATATGAGCCATTCATCATCACCGAATACCATGGAGAGGTAACACATGAACGAACCAATTGACAAAACTTTGGAGAGAAACCCAGACCCTCGAGCAGTTGGAATAAAAAATCCCAATGTACATGATCATATGCTTTCGCCATGTCAATCTTGACCATGACATTCCCTCCCCGGGTCTTCTTCCTCAAACCATGCACCATCTCTTGAGCAAGAGATATATTTTCAAAGATACTGCGCCCTGGAATGAACGCCCCTTGTTCTGGGGAAATTAGCTTCGGCAAAATACACGTCAATTGCAAAACAATGATTTTTGAGAAGATCTTATATGCCATTGAACAAAGACTAATAGGACGGAACTTCTCAAAACTTTTCGAGTCTACCACCTTTGGAATCAAAACAATGTAAGATGAAGCATAAAAGAAAGGCAATTATCCCTTGCCGCTTCCAGTACATCAAATTTTACTATAGACCAACATGAAGTATAAAAAGATGAACCAAACCCATCTGGGCCCAGGCTGCTTTGCTGCGGAATGGAGAAAACCGCAGCACGCAGTTCCTCCTTTGTGGGCAACCTGCAGAGCTCATCATTCTCAGCCATTGATACATCCGTAAGAAGCAGTCCTTGCAAGTCTGCCCTCTCCATTTCCGTAACTTCTGATAAAAACTCCCTAAAATAGTCGACGGCTCCCTCATGTACTGCTTCTGGCAAACTCAGTACCCTCCAATTCTCAAGGGTCATCTGCGATATGACTGAACTCTGGTTAACCACCGCATGAAAAAAATTTGAATTCTTATCCCCCTCCTTCAACCACTTCTTCTTTTCTATTTGAGCCAGCCGGACTTCCTCTCTCTTTTCCCATACCTCAAGCTCAAGCTTGGATATAAGATAGTCAGACTCAATATCCTCCGAGTAGTTCAATTGAAGCTAGGATTCCAAAACTTCCATCCTACCTTCCAACTCTTTAATATTTTGATCAACCCGGCCAAACACAGAAAAATTCCATGCTCGAAGTGTAATCTTGGTACGTTTAAGCTTAGCAACCAGTTTCACCAAACCTACTCCATATACAGGCCTATCCCATGCATCTTTCACACAACTTTGAAATGTCTCATGCAAGCACCACATGCTTTGGAATCTAAAAGGAGAGGGCCCATATCTGGGAGAGCAAATAGATAATTTAACCACCATAGGGCTATGATCCGAGGTCTTACGAGCAAGATATTCTAGCTTTGCTGACAGAAAAACCTCACAGAAATTCAAATTAGTGAGGGTTCTGTCTAACCGTGCCCATTGCCGAGCATTACCTTCATGGCCAACACACCAGGAAAGTGAATTCCCATGATGAGACAACTCGATGAGCCCAGCCGCATCTATTCAAGCATTAAATTCTTCCATGGCCTGACTTGAATGCGGACTCCCCCTACTCGTTCCCTATCCTCTCTGATGAGATTAAAATCACCAAGAACCAACCACGGATGAACACTTGCACCAAACTCCACCAACTCCTGCCATAACTCACGTCTTTTAGTTAAAATACACTTCGCATAAACAAAGGTTACCAAAGTCCGTTTATTCTCTAAATTAAACCACCCCGTCACCATCTGGTTGGACACCCGAACGACTTCAAAATCATACAGATGTTTCCATAATATCCAGATTTTCCCTCCCACATCTTCATTACAATAATACCCATCAAAACCCAACCCAGAAGAAAATTGTACCAGTTTATCCTGCCTTGAGAAAGGCTCGAAAAGCACTATAATGGTTCCGTGGAATTTCTGAATCATCTGTCGTAACTCACGCATAGAACGACCCAACCCTCTAATGTTCCATGCAATAATGGAGTCCGTCATAAATTCAATTTGGCGGTGCGGGTAGAAACTCGCTGGGACTGCCGCACTTGCAAAGCTTTCAACTTAGAACTGCTAGTATTTCCATGAATACTATCAGACTCATACCCCTCATGTTTAGCCAGTTTATTGGTGTGGCGCCCCCAACTTCCATGTACGGACACACACGGAAATCGAGACACCCGGGATGATGACAACACGGTCACGCACCCCATCGACATGTGCTGAGTGTGTGCAATGCAACAC
>QEOT01005748.1:233434-290700 GCA_003123785.1 Pterocarya stenoptera | reverse complement strand
AATAAAATAACCAACCATAACATAAAACAATTAAAATAAACTAACAGAATAAAATAAATAAGCAAACAAAGTAGTATACAATAAAATAAATAAAACCAATAAGAACAACATACTTTAAATTAAATCAGTTCAAATCTCAACTTTAAAACTTTCTGGTACTGCACCTATGGGACATGTGGCTTTACCCAGAGCCGAACAGCTCTGATACCACCTGTGGCGCCCCCAACTTCCATGTACGGACACACACGGAAATCGAGACACCCTGAATGATGACAACACGGTCACGCACCCCATCGACATGTGCTGAGTGTGTGCAATGCAACACGTGTACAATGAAATACGCAGCGGAACGGTTAAGTCAAATAACTAAGTACCAGAGTTTAATACAATATCAGAGTACTAAAAATCCACATGTCAACATAATGNTCCATGTACGGACACACACGGAAATCGAGACACCCGGGATGATGACAACACGGTCACGCACCCCATCGACATGTGCTGAGTGTGTGCAATGCAACACATGTACAATGAAATACGCAGCGGAACGGTTAAGTCAAATAACTAAGTACTAGAGTTTAATACAATATCAGAGTACTGAAAATCCACATGTCAACATAATGCAATTTTGTTTACAAAACAGCATCAAGTCAAATAAAATACAAATAACAAAAGCAGAAATAATCTTCAAATACATGAATATAGCCAATGTCCCAACTCATCAGGCAGAGCCGCATCCTCGGGCTCAGCCTCCTCAAAAGCTGCAACAAAAAAAAACTACAGTCCCACAAAATAGAACCGCAGGTAAGTAAAACTCAAAAACGCTCAAAGACCATAAATATATTTAAACAACCAACGCTATGCATGCACATGATGACCCAAGCGTAAAACCCGAGAAAACACCATTTTTCGAAAAACACAATTTCCCCACTCACACCAAAAAACACCATTTGGCACAAATTAACAAATCCAGGAATAATTCCTTTAATTCCAATTTTAACCGTATGCACCATGGCCTCCCCTAGGGACTATCCACATACTCTGGCTTCCCATCTTCACCCCACGGGTAACGACCGTGCAAGTGATACATGAGTGATGCCCAGTTCCGCGCCCACCGCGTACATAGCCAGGCATCCTCTGACCCCCGCCAGCCCGAGGAGTCACGGAGTCGGATCGAGAGCGCTACCATCCCGTCCAAGTCCCGGGCAAAAGCCTCAAGGGACGACACTCAGTATATTCCACTCCCGAGTGTCCAGAGGAGCTCCACCGAGATAAAATCCCATCTCGGCTTGGGGGTGATACACAAGCACCCAAAAAGCCTTAAATATAATTCCTTAAAACACACACACACCCACGCATGCGTGCACAATGCCATGAAATCAACAACCAACAGTTATCAGCACAACCAGATAACCAATTCACAGTTTATAAAACAAGTTAGTGCAAAAATATATTAAAGTCTTAAAAGTCTTTTGGAGAAATACTTACAGCGGTTGATAATAATTTTAGGAGGATCACGGAGGAACTGGAAGCACCAAATCAGCAACTCCACAGTGTAAAAACACTGTGGCCGAATACACTGTAAACCCAAATTTGCACGGAGTCAAACGAAGACTTGAAATTGATAGGGTAGGGCCTATTGAGGTCGGTGAAGCTAATGGTAGTGAAAGTTGGCCGTGGGTGGCGGCCGAAATGGTGGTTTAAGGCCGAGAATAGCAAATCGGAAGTGGAGCTCGCACGGGCGGCTCCGGCGACGGATCGGGGCTGGGTTTGGGTGGAAAAGCTTGGTATTGGGCCGGTGAAGAAGTGGTGAAGAAATGGTGGCCAATGGTGGCCGGACGGCGGCGGAACGGCGAGGAGAAGCCTACGGCTTCGCACGGCTCTCGGAGGCTAACGGCGGCGCGGCGTGGGCTGAGATTTGGAGGGGTAGCTCGCCGGCAGGTGGGGAAGCCGGTGGTGCCGGCGGTGAGGGCCACGGCCGGCCGGAGGCGGCGCCGGTGGCTTAAGCTCGATCGGACGTGAGAGAGAGGAGAGAGAGAGAGACGCGGGGCTGGGTGTACGTCCGACGGGAAGAAGAAAAAAAAAAGAAAAAGAAAAGAAAAGAAAGAGAAAAAGGAAAGAGGAAAAGAAAAGATAGGGGAAAAGAAATGAGGTCCAATCCTCACCACTTTCGAGTCACAACTGATCCTCAAAACATTATTTTTAAACCAGTAAATTAAATAAAACAAAATAAACTCAAAACTAATTAAAATAAATATTAAACTCCAACAATAAACATACTTTAAAATAAAAGGAAATTAAATCATAGAACACCAATTAAAATTAATCAAACGCAGTGAAAAGCTTTAAATAAAACAACAATAATTTTAAAACCCATAAACGAACCAATTTAAATCAAAGATCAATTTAAATCTGAAATAATAATTAATAAGAAGAAAGCCCAATAAAATATTATAAAATAATATTTTAAAACTCCCAAAATACTAAAACTAGAGAATCAATCATTAAATTAATTAAAATAATCCTTCATTAAAATCCACTAAAATACGGGGTGTTACAATCTCCCCCCCTTAAAATAAATTTCGTCCTCGAAATTGTAGGGTCAAACATCAATGCTAATGACAGGCATGAAATGCAACAAAAAGATAGGCTTAAGAGACATACCGCCATTCATCCAAACAAAAAGGGGTATTGCTCCATCATGTCCGCTTCTCTTTCCCAAGAGAAATCTTGAGCCAACGGATCACCCCAAGCTACCTTTACCAAAGGTATCGACTTAGATCTCAACCTTTGCTCCTTCCAATCCACAATCTGCGTCGGGGCAACCTCATAAGTAAGGTCAGGCTGCAGTTGAATGCGTTCTGGATCGACAAAACGCGGCTCTAGCTGACCAAAACTTTTCTTCAACGAGGACACATGGAACACATTATGAATCTCTCCAAAATACTCTGGCAAAGCAATCCTGTAAGCAACAGCCCCAACCTTATCCAAAATCTGAAAAGGTCCAACATATCTTGGGCTAAGCTTTCCTTTCTTGCCAAAGCGTTTAACGCCCTTCATAGGAGAGACTTTGAGATAAACCCAGTCACCTTCCTCGAAAGACAAGTCTCTTCTCCTCGTATCAGCATAGCTCTTCTGACGACTCTGCGCTGCTGCCATTTTGGCCCTTATAACCCGAACTTGATCTTTCATCTCTTGAATCAACTCAGGTCCAATTAAACTACTCTCACCCACTTCATCCCAACACAAGGGTGATCTACACTTCCTCCCATACAACGCTTCATACGGGGCCATCTGAATGGAAGCATGAAAACTGTTATTATAAGCAAATTCAATTAACGACAGCTGGTTTTCCCAACTCCCTTGGAATTCCATAACACATGCCCGCAACATATCCTCCAAAGTCTGAATAGTACGCTCAGACTGACCGTCAGTTTGAGGATGATAAGCAGTGCTGAACTTCAAAGTAGTGCCTAGAGCTGCCTGCAAACTCTTCCAAAAACGCGACGTGAACCGCGGGTCCCTGTCTGACACAATACTCTTGGGTACACCATGCAGTCTCACAACTTCCTTAACATACAACCGTGCTAATTTACCCAAAGAGTCAGCATTATTTACAGGCAAGAAATGGGCACTCTTGGTCAACCGATCCACGATCACCCAAACTGAATTCTTTCCACTAGGAGTTCTCGGAAGACCCACTACAAAATCCATAGAAATGTCATCCCACTTCCACTCAGGAATAGGGAGAGGTTGAAGCTTACCAGCAGGTCTTTGATGCTCAGCCTTAACTTGACGGCACGTATCACACTTTTCAATAAACAGGGCGATATCCGTCTTCATACCTTCCCACCAGAAATTCCTCTTTAAATCTCGATACATCTTTGTGCTTCCAGGATGAACTGAATAAGGAGCTGTATGAGCTTCTGCCAAGATTCTCTCCTTAAATTCTGAATCTCTGGGAATCACTCTTCGATCCCGAAACCGAAGAACACCATCTTTATCCAAACTGTAGTGCATGGGTCCTCTAGACTTCCTGACTCTCTTTCTGATATCTAACAACTTTGAATCCCTTCTCTGGAGAGTCTTCAATTCTTCAAAATCCACTACTCGAACATTCAAAACTGAAGAGAGCAATTCTTCCTGCTGCGAACTCTCAATAAGAAGTCTCCTCATCCCATAAAGGAGAGAGTCCAACCCAGACGACTCTGCCTCATCCACTAACTGAGACTTCCTACTCAAGGCATCAGCAACCAGATTAGCTTTCCCTGGATGATACTTGATCTCACATTGATAGTCGCTAATCAGCTCTAACCATCGCCTCTGCCTCATGTTGAGATTCTTCTGAGAAAACAAATGCTTCAAACTCTTGTGATCAGTGAAGACTTCACAGACTTCTCCATACAGATAATGACGCCAAATCTTAAGAGCAAACACCACAGCTGCCAATTCCAAATCATGAGTAGGATAATTCTTCTCATGAACTTTCAACTGACGAGATGCATAAGCAACAACTCGTCCCTCTTGCATAAGAACGCATCCCAAACCAAACTTAGATGCATCACTAAAAACCACAAACGGCTTGTGTGGCTCTGGAAGTGCCAAAACAGGAGCTGTTGTCAGTCTTTTCTTCAATTCTTGAAAACTCCTCTCGCATCGATCTGACCAAACAAACTCAACATTCTTTCTAGTCAAAGCGGTGAGAGGTCCGGATAATCGAGAAAAACCTTCAACAAATCTCCGATAATACCCGGCAAGTCCCAAGAAACTCCGAATCTCGCGCACCGTTGAAGGACGTGGCCAAGACAAAACAGCTTCCACCTTGCTAGGATCAACAGCCACTCCATCTCGAGAAATTACATGACCAAGAAATTTGACTTCTTCCAGCCAAAATTCACATTTACTGAGCTTAGCATACAACTGATGCTCTCTTAATTTTCCAAGCACCAGACGAAGATGATAAGCATGCTCTTCCAAGTCTCGAGAATAAATCATAATATCATCAATGAATACCACCACAAAAGAATCCAGATACGGTCGAAAAACTCGGTTCATCAAATCCATAAAAGCTGCAGGAGCATTAGTCAACCCAAAAGGCATCACCTTGAACTCATAATGACCATACCGCGACCTAAAAGCAGTCTTGGGAACATCTTTATCCCTTATCCTCAACTGGTAGTATCCCGATCTTAAGTCAATCTTGGAGAAAACAGCTGCTCCCTGAAGCTGATCAAACAAATCATCTATACGGGGAAGCGGGTACTTATTCTTGATGGTCACTTTATTGAGTTCCCGGTAGTCGATACACATTCTGAGAGAACCATCCTTCTTCTTGACAAACAAAACTGGCGCTCCCCATGGCGACGTACTTGGCTGAATAAAACCCTTGTCAACCAATTCTTGCAACTGGATCTTCAACTCTTTCAATTCAGCTGGTGCCATACGATATGGAGCCTTGTGCACAGGAGCGGCTCCAGGTTCCAAATCAATAGCAAACTCCAACTCACGAACTGGAGGCAACCCTGGCAACTCATCTGCAAACACATCTGGAAATTCTCCCACAACAGGAATATCCATCAAAGACTTCTTCTCGGATGGCGCAGACACCACTTGAACCAAATATGCATCGGCTCCACAAGCTATATCTCTCCTTGCTTGCACTGCAGATATAATTGTCGGCTTCGCCTTCAACTTACTTCCCACATATTCCAAATAATCCCCATCCGGAAGTTGAAAGCTAACCATCCGGTTTCTACAATTAATACTTGCAGAATACCGATACAGCCAATCCATACCAAGAATAATATCGAAACCCAACAACTGGAAAACAATTAAATCCGCATCAAGTGTCCTTCCACCAAAATCCAAAGGACAACCCAAAGCGATTTTGGAGCAACACACCGTCTCCCCATTAGGAAGAGCAACAACCAAAAACTGGGGTAAAGGCTCCGTGACCAAGTTACACAACCGCGCAAAGGTGGCTGATACAAAAGACTGAGATGCCCCCGAATCAAACAACGTACAAGCATAAAAATCATAGAGACGAACTCTTCCTGAAGCACACATACACCCCAAACAAAATCAAGCAAACAAACAACCAAACACCAAATCCAAAAATTAAATTAAACTCATACCTGTAATCACACCAGCATCCTGGGTAGCTGGCGACTCATAATCCACATCTCCAGGGGTCATAGAATAAACTCTGGCTTGAACCATTTGCCTCTGGTTAGCTCCTCCACCACGTCGGCCCCCTCGACTTCTCTGAGTTTGATTAGGGCACTCACGATATAGATGTCCCGGCTGACCACATCTATAACATCGAATTCCACCCGGTTGACACTCACCCTCGTGAGCTCTATTACATCTGGGGCAAACTGGAGCTCGACCTCCCATACGTACCCCAGGAGCTGCCTGAGATCGAGACCCAATCCTCTGAACAAACTTCTGTGGAGACCCAGAACTGCTACCTTCTCCAGCAAAACTCCTCCTCTTCTGGCCTGGAGGAGAGCTTATAGCCAAACTATTCTCTCGCTCCACCATAGAAGCCAGATCAATCAACTCATGGAGAGAAGTAGCTCGCTGACAAATCACGAATTTGCGTATCTCAGGACGCAGACCTTCTTGAAAACGCTCAACTTGCAACTCTTCAGTGGCAACAAGATGGGGCGCAAAACGCCCGAGCTCCAAGAAAGCACGTGAATACTGGTCCACCGTCATATTCCCCTGAACCAGATTATTGAATTCCCGAGCTTTTTGTCTTCTTACGGCAGGAGGGAAAAACCGATCATCAAACTCCTTCTTGAAACGCTGCCACGACACCGCGGCTAAGGATCCAAACTCTCTTTCCAGGAGGTTCCGCTTCGCCCTCCACCAATTTGCTGCTTCTCCTTGCAACAAATAACTGGCATACAGAATTTGTTGAGCTTCAGTGCACCCACAAATCTCAAAGGTCCTCTCAATCCCGTTGATCCATCCTTCAGCTTGGAGAGGATCTTCAACACCAAAGAACATAGGGGTCCTGTGCTTGAGAAACCTCTCATAAGAACACCCCACTTGCATAACCAAGTTTTGATCAACTGGTGGCGGTCTGACATTCTGGTGAAAGAGGTCTGCCATTCTAGTCAAGGCTCTAGCAATGGCATTATCAATCTCGCCTTGAGATGATTCCTCTATAGGTTCCTTATCTTGTCTCCTTGGCCTAACCATTTTCTGTCAAAGCATAAACCTCAACCACCCTTTAGTTCCGATTAGAACGCAAAACAAAACCAATTAAACAAATAAAACAAATAAAACAACACATCATATAAAAAGAAATAACTTCAAAACTACTTCAAATCAAGCTTAAAAAAGATTCTGGTACTTCACCTAAGGGACACGTGGCTTTACCCAGAGCCAAACCGCTCTGATACCACCTGTGGCGCCCCCAACTTCCATGTACGGACACACACGGAAATCGAGACACCCGGGATGATGACAACACGGTCACGCACCCCATCGACATGTGCTGAGTGTGTGCAATGCAACACGTGTACAATAAAATACGCAGCGGAACGGTAAAGTCAAATAACTAAGTACCAGAGTTTAATACAATATCAGAGTACTGAAAATCCACATGTCAACATAATACAATTTTGTTTACAAAACAGCTTCAAGTCAAATAAAATACAATAAACAAAAACAGAAATGATCTTCAACACAAAAATAGCCATGTCCCTACTCCTCAGGCGGAGCCGCATCCTCGGGCTCTGCCTCATCAAAACCTGCATCGAAATCTACAGTTCCACAAAAATGGAACCGCAGGTAAGTAAAACCCAGAAAACTCAAAGACAATAAATATATTTAAACAACCAACTCTATGCATGCTCATGATGACCCAAGCGTAAAAACCCGAGAAAAACACATTTCTCAAAAACACAATTTTCTCACTCACGCCAAAAACACCATTTGGCATTGATTAACAAATCCAGGAATAATTCCTTTAATTCCAATTTTAACCGTATGCACCATGGCCTCCCCTAGGGACCATCCACATACTCTGGCTTCCCATCTTCACCCCACGGGTAACGACCGTGCAAGTGATACATGAGTGATGCCCAGTTCCGCGCCCACCGCGTACATAGCCAGGCATCCTCTGACCCCCGCCAGCCCGAGGAGTCACGGAGTCGGATCGAGAGCGCTACCATCTCGTCCAAGTCCCGGGCAAAAGCCCCAGGGGACGACACTCAGTATATTCCGCTCCCGAGTGTCCAGAGGAGCTCCACCGAGATAATATCCCATCTCGGCTTGGGGGTGATACACACGCACCCAAAAAGCCTTAAATATAATTTTATAAAACACACACGCACCCACGCATGCGTGCACAATGCCATGAAATCAACAACCAACAGTTATCAGCTCAATCAGATAACCAATTCACAGTTTATAAAACAAGTTAGTGCAAAAATATATTAAAGTCTTAAAAGTCTTTTGGAGAAATACTTACAGTGCTTTAAAATAATTTACGGAGGATCACGGAGGAACTGGAAGCACCAAATCAGCAACTCCACAGTGTAAAAACACTGTGGCCGAATACACTGTAAACCCAAATTTGCACGGAGTCAAACGAAGACTTGAAATTGATAGGGTAGGGCCTATTGAGGTCGGTGAAGCTAATGGTAGTGAAAGTTGGCCGTGGGTGGCGGCCGAAATGGTGGTTTAAGGCCGAGAATAGCAAATCGGAAATGGAGCTCGCACGGGCGGCTCCGGCGACGGATCGGGGCTGGGTTTGGGTGGAAAAGCTTGGTATTGGGCCGGTGAAGAAGTGGTGAAGAAATGGTGGCCAATGGTGGCCGGACGGCGGCGGAACGGCGAGGAGAAGCCTACGGCTTCGCACGGCTCTCGGAGGCTAACGGCGGCGCGGCGTGGGCTGAGATTTGGAGGGGTAGCTCGCCGGCAGGTGGGGAAGCCGGTGGTGCCGGCGGTGAGGGCCACGGCCGGCCGGAGGCGGCGCCGGTGGCTGTAGACCGAAAACACGTGGGAGAGGAGAGAGAGAGTGACGCGGGGCTGGGTGAAACCGACGGGGAAGAAGAAAAAAAAAAAAAAAAAGAAAAGAAAAGGAAGAGAAAAAGGAAAGAGGAAAAAGAAAAGATAGGGGAAAAGAAATGAGGTCCAATCCTCACCACTTTCGAGTCACAACTGATCCTCAAAACATTATTTTTAAACCAGTAAATTAAATAAAACAAAATAAACTCAAAACTAATTAAAATAAAATAATAAACTCCAACAATAACATACTTTAAAATAAAAGGCAATTAAATTGCATAACACTAATTAAAATAAATTAAACGCAGTGAAATGCTTTAAATAAAACAACAATAATTTTAAAACCCATAAACGAACCAATTTAAATCGAAGATCAATTTAAATCTGAAATAATAATTAATAAGAAGAAAGCCCAATAAAATATTTTCACAACTTAAAATATTATAAAATAATATTTTAAAAGTCCCAAAATTCTAAAACTAGAGAATCAATCATTAAATTAATTAAAATAATCCTTCATTAAAATATACTAAAATACGGGGTGTTACAATTGGCCTGCTTCTCCTCTTCAACATCCGAAGTAGAATGATGTTCAGCCCAAGGTTCCATTTGCACCAAGGCATTACATTCCATTTCAAGCACCTCTGTCACCATTTTTACATTACCACATCCCATCCGAGGCGACAAATGCACAGCCGCAGATACCATGTTTGGGACAATGTCCCCAGGGTCACCACTCTGAGCCAGGGCATGCCCCTGCACTCCGGCCTGGTTGTTTGGATCGAAGGTAACTCTACCAACATACGCTCATCGTCTAACTCTTCCACAACAGGCAATGTCTGCACCTCTCATTGAACGACCTCCTCCGGCTATTGCTCACAATCCACAAGCACTTCCTCAATCTGCACCCTTCCCACCACCTCTCCCTCCCGACTAGCTTGTTCTACACCCCGCATATCCTGTGTGACATCCACATTGACAGTATTCTCTTCCAGAGTCACCACATTTTCCACCTGAACACCCTGCGTCTTCAGCCCACTAGGCTCGGCCTCCTTTTCAATAATACTATCTTTCTGTTGTTTCCTTTGCCAAATTTTCTTGACTCCAACTTTCACTTCATCCCTGGCTTTCTTTGAAACACCCACACTAGCCTTACAAACCACTGACGTATGGCCTTGTTTGCAACACTTCAAACAATAGAATCCCTTCCGTTCATACCTTGCCTCCTGCCAGAGCTTCTTACTGCCCACCACAATTTGAAAACCCTAAACAGGATCCTCTGTTAAATCAACCTCCACACACAACCGAGCACCAAAGGCTCTAGTTCGATTCAGGGTAGCGTTGTCTGTTCCCAGATATCTTCCAAAACGTGTAGCAAATATCTGTAAGCAGTCAGTTCTATATAGATGTAACGGTAGCCCTGGTAAAAATATCCATTGCGGAGCCAACGTTGATTCTTTACATAAATCAAAATCCTTTGTCCATCGGAACAAATGAAATATACAGCCAGCCAACAAATGGCCTTCACGTGCCCAACCATGAATAAAATCACGTTCTGACTGCATCTTAACCAGGACGTGGTGATCGTCCATGACACTCACAGTTGGAACTTCCAGCAAACCCCAGGACTGTGTAATACCTCGCCGTATATCATCAATGGTTGGTCTGGCACGAACAAATTTCAAAACGAGTGCAAAACGGAAATCTTCAGCCGCCTTAGACATTTATGGTTCTGAAAAGATGAACCCAAGTTCACCATCCACATCAACCGGATAACGCATTTGCAACTTGAAAGCCAGCGGCACAATCGACTTTGAGACCATCTGAGAGAAAGACAGGGCTCCACCATCCCCTACAGTAGCCGCCACCGAGACCGGGGGGGGCATGGGGCGCCACCATGGCCCAACCCTAGGCACAGAAACGTAGAAAAGAGCAAAACTGTGTATTCCGTAAAAGACGGAGCAAATCGCAAGGCTCGATAGGTATATTATAAAGACTTATCATACAACTCAACATACTTCATACATCCAAACAACTCAAAATACTCTTTCAATGTGACCCACAAACTCACTCCAATCTCTACTCACAACTACTCACAACACTTCTCGCTACCCAAACCCAGCCTAAAGCTCTAAGATTAAACACTATTAGTTGAGCGAAAGCAGAGATGCTTTACCGCGACTAGTGTGATTTTTAAGAAAAATCCAAAGAATTTAATGAGTCTCCAATTAGTTAAATTCACATAGAAATATGAAGTTATTAGTTGGAGATATTTTTGATATTGTTCGAAAGAAAATATTAAATAGCTAAGGGATTTTTATCATCAACTTGGGATAATTGGGATTCTATAACAAGGAAGAATAAATTGTGTGTAATTTGTTAGGTGAAATCAAACGTTCTAGATCTATTCTTATTATTTTTAAAATCTTAATTTTAATATTCTTTTCTTCAGTTTAATTTAGATAAACCATTCTTCAAATTTCAAATTTTTAAATAGTAATTAATTTAGTCAATTTCAATACTCAATAGCATAATTATTCTCTGTGGGTTTGATATCCGTTTTCTTTAAAACGTTTTACTACTTGTTACGATTCTGTGCATTTACATATATATTTTTATGCGAACAAGTTTTTGGCGCCATTGCTGGGGAATAGTTATTTGTTATTGATATTGATACCAGCTAGATTTTTACTACTTTGGATTTTATTTTATTTTATTTATATAAAAAAACTTGGTTTAAATTAGATATCAGTTTGGTTTTTCTTTCCAGGAATCAGAAGTGCATGTCCCGATCTAAATCATTAGAGCATACATATTTTGATCTTGAGATTGAAAGAACCTTACATCGGATTAAAAAAATAAGAAGAAAGAGGTCACTGCTTCTAAATTTAAAATGGCCGACCAGGAGTACAAGGCGTTCAGAGATTATGCTATTATCACATTGGCGGCGTAGATGGCAAATCTATCGCAACAAATAGGTAAGATGAACGTTAATGCTATTCAAACTAATGTTATTTGTGATCATTGCGTAGGAAATCATTCAAGTGTAGATTGCCAAGTGGGGAATCCTTTTGCCCAACCGAGTTATGAACAAGCCCATTACGTGTCCAATTTCCAACGTCAAAATAATTCTTATTCAAACACGTTCAATCCTGGATGGAGAAATCACCTTAATTTTTCATGGAACAATAACCAAGTGCCGGCTAGACCACCTCAACAGTTTTCATAGCAAGAGAAGAAGCCGACACTTGAAGATATGATCATGCAGTACATGCAAAAGAATGATATGGTGAATCAAAACAACTCAACTTCAATCCGAAATCTTGAGGCACAAATCGATCAGCTCTCAAACATGCTTACCGAGTGGACAACAGGGACTTTACCAGGCAACATTGTGACCAATCCAAAGGAACATGTCAAAGCCATAACATTGAGAAGTGGGTGGACATATGACCAATCAATAAATACTGAGTGAGACGCAGAAGCTGCCGAAAATGTGGAGTCCAAGAAGAAGGAATCCGAGTACGAGGTGGAAGAAGCAAATCGGGAGGCGACTGACCAGCAAGTTGAAAAGAGTAAGGAGAATAAAGGGGCTGCAAAACCCAAGAAGTCCAGGGAGTTTATTTTTGAAACTTATTCTCCTTCAATTTATGATCCACCAATTCCTTTTCCATAGATATTAAGAAAAAATAAGATTGATAATTAGTTCTCTCTACAGTTGGCGACCATGGAAAGTAGTGCAATTGTACAAAAGAAGCTGCCGCCTAAGGAACTAGGTCTTGGAGAAGCAAAGCCGACCACCATCACTCTACAGTTGGCGACCGAGGAGAGCAGTGCAGTTGTACAAAAAAAATTGCCACCTAAGGAACTAGGTCTTAGAGAAGTAAAACCGACCACTATCTCTCTACAGCTGGCGAACATATCCATTATATACCCGAGAGGACTTATTGAGGGCGCACTGGTGAAAGTTGATAAGTTCATCTTTCTGACCGACTTCATTGTACTCTTTTATATAGAGGAGGACGAGGAGATCCCTTTGATACTGGGCCAACCTTTCCTTGCGACGGGGAGAACTTTAATTGATGTCCAGAAATGGAAACTCATTTTGAGGGTCGGCGAGGAGCAAGACACTTATGACGTATTTAAATCTATGGAATTCCTTTCCAAAGTACATTCTCGTTTTCAAATAAGCTATTGAGACGTGGTCATGGCCGACGAGACTTATGGAGCTGAATTCCCAAAGCTCCCACATAAGGAACCACCCAAGTTTGAACTCAACCCGCTTCCATCAAGTTTAAAGACCGAAGAGGCCGGGGGATCTCCAAGGGGTACACGGCTACATCTTCAAGGAAAATATTCAATTGGAATACCAAAAACAAAAAAAAAATCAGGGAGCATCTTTTACCTTCTTTCATTCTTTACTTTAGTTTTTCTTCCTTTTTTTCCATTGAGGACAATGTGATATTTAAGTTTGGGAGGAAAGGATATTATTTTATTTTAAAAAAATAACAAAAATAATAACGATGATGATAAAAACAGTATGGTTTGATGAATAAAAAGCCTATGATAAGAATATGATTGAAATTGATTATAATCTCTCATTGCTTAAGTCTAGTTGTTAATTCTTTACTTGATCTTACTTAATTTGATATTTTCTATGTTCAATGAATGCTTCTTATGATCATTAATTGTTTTGAGTACCTAGAGAAATTTTATGTGAATTTTATGAATTTGTATGTTCTCAACTTACTCTAGAACTTATTTGATTACACTCGAGGCGAAATCCTAGATAGACTATTACTGGAGAAATGATTAAAGCATTCTTTGGACCAATTGAGCCTTTCAAGCTTACCTGTTTATTATCTTTATCTCTAGTCGCTCTTTTGAGCTTTATTGAAATATATTTTGGCTTTATATTTTTCTTTCTTATAAACCTCATATTCCCTACCCTATTTGAGCTTAAACACTGATATCCTTACCTTTCAAGAGAACTAAGTTTACACAAAGTCACAAACTCACAAGAGCATGAAAGGCAAGAGAGGTGGAAGGTCTACAAGTAAAGTAATTATATCAATATTATCAAAATCATAAGTTTGGGGTGTGAAAAGTCAACTTGTCTACTGTATGGCCAACAAGAAAAGGCCAACAAGAGTCATCCACAAAGGCAGTCGAAAAGGTATAGAATATTTCCAAGAACAAAAAAATCTGATCTGCAGAATAGAGGGTAAAAAAAAAGATATTTGAAAATGCAATAAAGAAAGGTATGTTGAGAGATTTATAATGATTGAGAATAGATGTTTGTATTAGAAGTGAGAATGCTCTATTTATTCTATTGATGTTCAAACTTAAGTTCACTTGCTTTATTAACCCTGCATTTTCTTTGTAGCCCTTACCCTAGCCTTACATTACAAGCTTAATAAAAACCTATTGATCCCTAGTGATAGTTTCTGTTTTACATTAGTGGAGAGTGATTTGAAAAACAAGCCTATGAAGTTTTTCGAGATCCATTATTTATTTACTTGTTTGCATAAAACTATCCGGGGAGCTTATGATGAAATGAGAATGATGAGTATGCATGAATGTGGGGATGGATAATGCGGTGGAATTGACTTTTGAATTAACTTTTGGACTTGATTGTTCTTGAATGATTCTTTTGAATTATAGACTTTAGACAATCTTTGAGACAATAAATTTTGTGAATCAAATCAATGCTTGTTTAAAGTGTCTTTCTTTCTTGTTTGCTCAAGGGCAAGCAAATCGTAAGTTTGTGGGTATTTGATAAGTATTATTTTTATGTGATCTTTATCACTCTTTTATTTATGAAAATTGTCATTTTCCCTTCAGTGCTATTGATTTTATTTTATTTCTACATATTTTTATTTATTTCTTAGATTTGAAAAAATGAGAAGATTTAATGCAAAATGAGAGCATTTTGGTACAAAAAAAGAGACTATAGATCCAGACCGATGAGAGGAAGCGAGATATGAAAAGGATCGATGAGATTTGGGCTAGGAGCCTTGTCCTGTTGAAAGCAAAGAGATTTCTCTCGCCTAAAGGTGAGAAGACTTACCTCTTGGTAGGCGAGGAAACTCGCGAATAGAATGCGCGACCAAAAGGCACAAAATTTGGTGACAAGGCTTAAGGCGGTTAGATTGGGCGACTAGTCTAAACGACCAACTTAAAAGACAACATAAACGACATCGTGGGCAACAACTAGAAAATGTGAGATGAGTCTTTCATCCCGGTCGGGAGTCTTTCCACTCGGTAGGCGAGGAGAGGGCCATGTGGTCTTTGTGAACTCCACGCGAGTTATATTCAGTCACATGGCATCTACTCGGTAGGATAATTCCTTCCGACCGGGATCAATATGCTGCTGACCACCAAATCCGAGTTTCGCAATCAATATGTTGGCGACCAAATCCTCCCGAACTCTGCAATTCAAGCCGCATATCACTGAATCTTCCATTTTAGATAATCTCGTTATTCTTGGGATAATTAATTTTATGTTAATATTTATCTTTAGAAACTATTTTCTAGATCTTTAGGCTAGATTGTAGCCACAATTATCTTATTTCCATATTTGAATTTCAATATCTATTTAATCCCGTCTTGTGGGATGAATAGGAGATTTCTGAATCGGAGTCGAGAGTTTTTATATTTTATTGTATGATTTTAGAGTTCCAGAATTTATTCTTTAAGTGTTCTATCGAGATGGCGAAACTGGAGGGCAGAGGTGAGAGCCTCATGCTTCATTAACCGACTTCAACGAAAAACACCAATTTTATTCTTTTTGTTTTTAATTTCATTATGAACTAATTCTATTTTCTAGATCTTTGATATAGCCTAGCATTGAACACAGTTTATATTCCAAGTTATTTTATTTTCAATATTTCCATGATTGAATGTTTATTCCTTATTCTTAATGCTTACAATTTTCTAGCTAACTATTGTTCGATATTTTAGATTGCAATGAGACTGAGAGGTAATTTGTGATTAAAGCTCTAGGATTAAACACCATTAGTTGAACGAAAGCAGAGATGCGTTATTGTGACTTGTGTGATTTTCAAAAAAAATCCAAAAAACTTGAATCTCTAATTAGTTAAATTCACATAGAGATATGGAGTTATTAGTTAGAGATATTTTTTGTATTGTTCGAGAGAAAATATTGAATAGTTAAGAAATTTTTATCATCAACTTGAGATAATTTGGATTCTATAATAAGAAAGAATAAATTGTGGGATTTGCTATATGACGTCAAATGCTCTAGATCCATTCTTATTATTTTGAAAATCCTAATTTTAATTTTTTTTCTTCAGTTTAATTTAGATAAACCATTCTTCAAATTTTGGTTTTCCAAATAGTAATTAATTTAGTCAATTTCAATACTCAATAGTATAATTATTCTATGTGGGTTCGATATCTGTTTTCTTTAAACATTTTACTACTTGTTACGATTATGTGCACTTGCAGATATATGTTTATGCGAACACTACTCCACCCGGAGCTTGCCTTCAAAATCTCATTATTAATGTTCAAAGACCAGAAAATAAAAGCAGCTAATCTCCATTGTACCCATAAATATGATTCTCACAAAAACTAAACCAAGCACATGTACACTTACAGTACCATTCTCACAAATAAAAAAAATTTAACATCCATTGCCATACTCAAATCTTACCATGCACAGATTTACAAAATATTCATAGAAAATTTTGCAATTACAATTACGGTCAAAGGATCCATTTACAATTAACAATAACATGTTACATCTATCATCCAAACCAATAAAAACTATTACAATAGAACACACCTAGTATAGACATAATAATATTCCTGCACATCTATTCTCTATGATCCGCCTTCGAACCTCGTCCTCTTGCTTGTGCAGATCATTCTCTCTCTATATTAGTTTATTTTTTTCTCTTTGAACCTCATACTCGCACAACAATAAATCATCCTCCCTCTTTTGGAGTGCATTCTCTCTTGTTAGAAATTTCTCCTTTACCAGTTGAAGTATATCTGCCCATATGAAGAATTGACAACTTGTTTCTCCTTGCATAAAATTCAAGAATTTCAAACGTTAAATATGACAAACTGAAACGCAATAAAAAAAATATGACAAACAAACAATCTAGCTTACCTTGTTATACTTCGAGCAAACATAAAATTTTCTTCTTGGATTTTTGTTAGTTTGAGAGGTCTTTAATGGTGCTTTCAAACCACAGCAACAAATTGGTGATTCCATTTGAAATGCCTCAACTACACATGATGATAATTGACTCGATGCCATAGGTGATCTAAATGAGAATCATAAATGATAGTGAAAACAATGAAAATGTCCATGCTGGAAAAAATCAATGTAATGGTAAACAATTTCTCTCAATTTGCCAAAGTTAACAAATTTGTAATAAAGAAAAGTTCCCACAAGCCTATCGGCAATGCATATTGACTTGGAGTGGGGAATTAAAACATGCAATGAAGGGTTGTTTTCATCTACAACATCTTGTTGATATGAAGATGAAATAAATACATTAACAAAAAAATAGAAAGTTACAGATTTTTTTTAATAAATACATTAACCAAAAATAAAAATTAAAAAACCAATATAGCATTGTATTATTGATCAAATTAGTTGAATTTAGACCTAGCAATTACCATACAAAAGGACCTAAGGTTAAAAAAAAGCTTGCCTACAAGGTTGAAATCACCCAAGTGTTCACCAACCAAATCAGCCTAGAAATCAACCCAACCCAGCTTAACAAAACATAAATCGTGCAATAATAGCCTAGAGATCAGAAATAAGCACAACCCAAACTCAGAAATCATAATCGTGCAATAATAGGAACTCATAAATTGGAAATAACCACAACATATAGATCTAGGGTTCTGGTTGGTGAGCATACCGAACGACAACAAAGGAGAAGTAGTCAGACTGCTAAATGGTTGAGAATCGCACGGTAGTGGGTGGGGGGGAACCAACCAAACCGATGGGAGGGGGATTCTCGCATGGGAGTCACGGGGGAGAGGGGATTTCTCAGATGGGTGGGGAGTCGAATGATTGTCACGGGGGAGAGGTATTTCTCAAAGGGGATGTGCAACTGGGGATCATGAGGAAGATGAATTTTTGTTCATGAGGAAGAGGGAATTTCTTAGATGGGTGGGGAGCCGAACGATAGTCACAAGGAAGAGGGGATTTCTCAGATGGGATGTGCAACTGCGGATCACAGGGGAGAGGAATTTTTGTTCACGAGGAAGAGGGGATATCTCAGATGAGTGGGGAGTCAAACGACCGTCATAGAGGAAAGGGGATTTCTCAAAGAAATAATCTTTGCATCAACCTACACACCACACACCATAATTTTTTTAATTTTTTTATTTGTTTCTATTATTAAATGTGTATTATATGGATGATGAATAAAAAAATATAAATGTTTCAAGAAGACTAAAAAAAAAAAATGAAAAAAAATTAAAAAAAAATAAAAAATAGTTTGGTGTGTGGTGTGTAGGATGATGCAAAGCAATGCTCTTTCTCAAAGGGGATGGGTGACTAGGGACTTACGAGGGAGAGGAGCTTCTAAGGATTACAACTACTTCATGAAATCGATTCACGATTTCGAGTTAACAACTGACTAGACTTCTCTTAGACTAGATTTGCCACATTAGAGGTGTGTGGTGTGTGATATCAAAACCGGACCAAGAATAAAATTAGAGATATTCTTTGCATCCGCTACTGTGCGGCATCAGCCATTCGCACACCTAACGTGGCATTCATTTGCACTCTCCCCCATCACACGGTTCCAGAGTCATTCGAAATTTCTTCTAAAAATTTTTCCTTTCTTTTCCTCCGTGCCTTTTCTTCAAACCCCACCTCACCCTCGACCCTCAGTTCCCCACATAAGAGGCTTCCTCTTCAACCTCGCCCTAACCACAAGCACTTTGGCTACTCCAGTCCAAGCCCCAACCCCAAGCAAAGCACTTTGGCTGCTCCAGTCCAAGCCCCCGACCTCAGCCCGACAGAAGACGGAGTCCCCAAGCAGCGAAGCTTCCGTCGCTGTGATTTCTTGGTTTGCTGTGATTTATTCCGTGTGATTTCTTGGTTTTATATGATGAAATCCCGTCCTCTTCTTTGTGGTTGTACATTTTGAATGTCTCTGTAATTTTTTCCAAATTTTGAAACCCTAATTTTTTCCTAACTGCACTTGAAGACTTGAAGTTAAATAGATTAGAGAAGAATCGTTTTAAGTAGTGAATAGGCCTTGATTCGGCCACTGATAATATGAGGCCACTGTATTCCAGATGGCAGAGGATGATAATATGACAATTTGCATATATGACTTTCAAAACTTATATCACTTCTGTATCGTCTTGGTGATTATGGTCATGTTCTCAACGTAAGGCTACCAACTAGTCCCTGCAAAATGCAGTATATAGAGGCTGTGGATTTAGTTTCCACCAAGCATCAAACATAGTAATAATAATTATGATAATAATTACCATTAATCAAAATATTGCACTAATTTTTGCACATCCTTTGAAAACAGAGTAGTTTGATCTTGGGTTACTGAGACCTTGACAAATGTATGTGATTGTTTGGTTTTTGTTTTGAAGCTATTGGCATTTTATTAGTAACGATTTTGATGATTTAATCTATCTCTAAAACTTCCTCCAATTTTATTCACTAGGTATTTTTTGCTAAGAAGATGAGAGGCAGGGGTTTGTGGCAACTTGGGCAATCATTAACCCGTCGGCTTGCTCAGGCTGATAAGAAGACTGTTGCTCGTCGATACTTTTCTGCAGAATCAGAGCTGAAAAAGACTGAGATTCAGGATGCCATTTGTACCAACAAAATACTACAAGCCATCCCTTTAACATTGGGTTGTATCTATTGTAATTTTTCTAGTTGGTTTGGATCAAATATGTAAATAGCTGGAAGCATAGTGTAAAAATCAAATATGTAATTTTTCTGGTTGATTTGGATCAATAGATGAAAGCATCATGTCAAAATCACTTTAACATTTCTATTGAAAAAGCCTTTGGTCTTGATGTGAGTTTCTACCTAAATTTAGTTTGCACAAGATATTATTACTTTTCCATCTAAATAAATGGTTCCTATTTAGCTAAAAAATCAGCAAGCATAACTGAATGCATTTCTCTTGTTCATTAGGCCATTCAACTCATCAAGCCAAAATGGAAATGGATGCCACAATCAGCAGTTTAAAAAACAAAATACAACAAAAGAAAGAAGAAAAGAACTTGTAAAAGTAAAACAAAATCATGGCTATCGATGGGTAATATTTTCATGCTACAATTGTCACAATTCAACCCAGCTGTATTCATACTTTCAAGATGAAATGTTCCGAGTATAATGTGGAGATCTTGACTCTTAAGATACAACATTCTTCAAACTACAAAGTGCAAATTTACAACCACAATTTGATAAAAACTACAAATTTCAACATTCTTCAAGCTTCAAATTACAAATTACACTTTCTACAAACTACTCCACAACCACATTTTGGAGTGCTGCCTTAACAATTACATTACAATTCCTACAATGCTGCCTTACACTCGAGATGGCTGATAACTGGAAGGATCTCCAAGTCAAAGCAACACTAGAGCAAAATATCAACAGATCAATTCAGCTCATTCCTTTAATTGTCGGAGGAGGCCCCACTAGTGTTGAACTTGCTGGAGCACTGGATTTTCCAGAAAAGGCTGTGGTGCATAATGGTTCAAGGTTCCTACAATTCACTAGACCAAAAGCTTCCGAAAAGTCCTTGCATTGGTTAAAATCAAAGAAAGTTGAAGTGAAATTGGAGCAAAGAGTGGATTTGAATTCTGTTTCAGATGAAAGCAAACCTTATCAAACTTCAGCTGGACAAGTTTTCAGAGCAGATTGCCATTTTCTGTGCACTGGGACACCACTGGGTTCAGCATGGCTCAAGGAAACTGTGTTGAAAACTAACTTAGATACAAATGGAAGGTTGATGGTTGATGAGAATTTGAGAGTCAAGGGTCGAAAGAACATGTTTACAATTGGAGATATTACTGATATTCCAGTAAGTGCAAATTGTCACAATGTAATTATTTGGGTTTGTTCAGTTGCTGGTATCCTTTTTTTTCTATAATTCTTGCCGTTCTGGGCTCAAACTAATAGTTTTGCCACAAACATGAAAGACATATAAGGTAAGAAAACGGCAATCAATTTTGAAATATTTCATTTTCTCACAGAGCTAACTGTTATAGTACTTTGTTTTGGTATGTTCAGCTGTTTGCCAATTTAAATGTGTTCTTTCAAACAAGTCATGCACTATAACTCATTCTATTCGATGTTTTTATAAAAAAATATAAGGGGAAAAACTTAGATGTGTAATCTTAGAAAAGCAAGGAAAGAAAAGGAAGTGTCATCCCAGAATTCAGATCATCATTCAACGTGCATTTATCTCAAAAACATGCATCCTGATGCTATTGGTGCAGAATACTTTTGTTCTATTTTGTTTTATGTCATTTTGATGGGTTCTTCAACCAAAAAAAAAAAAAAATCATCTCAGTCCAACGATTAAGTATTCACAAACAAGGAGGGAAAAAAAAGGCCAATGATTAAAAGAATTGGTAATAAATGACATAAAAAAATGTATAACCACGCATGAGCCACCTGCTTACCCCAATAAAAAAGGACACAAACCAAGGGCAGGACAAGCCACCAAACAAGCATGCTCGTGAAGATCCAACCCCTCCCAGATTGTAGTGCTCAATTATGCCAGCAACTTCATTCAAAACTGTCTTCTTCAGCCTCCACTAATGTATTATTCACATTGGACCTTAAATTCGGCACCATCAGAAGCAATGCCACAGCTTTATCCACAATCTTTCTGGCGATGGGCCAAAAGCACCCCATCAGAGGAATTGTATAGTTTGCATGCAGAAAAACCTCTACCAGCACATAGACAACTTCCTCTTCAGTCAACGTATGTCCCTGTCCAAACCCAAATGCAAAAAACCCATCGAAATTGATATGTTCAATTAGTTCTCTGTTAGTTTCTCTAAAACAAAAGGCATATATGAACAAAACCTTCTATTTCCATGTTTCAAGATTCTCTAATTTGCAGCAACAGCAACAAAACTAAATTTACTTAAACCCCAACTTAGTTATAGGCAACACTTAATCCAAACCAAATCTGAGTCTTTCATCGTCTTGTTTTCGTTACCAAACAATGCTTGAGGAATCAAAAGTAAAATCTTGCAAGAGTTCCAATTTTTTAAATTTGATTTTCTCAGGAACCAAACAAAGACAATACCCTTTTTACGACAGAATCAAACTGCGAAAAAAATGAAGCTTTGGGCACCGAGAAACAAAACTTTCCAGTGAGGATTGAAGATTGAAACTCCCATCCATGGCCATCTCTTATACTATCACGCCTGTTCCTGGGGAGGGAGAGAAAGGGAGACAGAACCCCAATACTTTCCAGTGTGGCAAGCGGTGAAGGAAGCAAGGGATGGAGGCACTGCCCAACGGAGAGGACGAAGCGAGAGGGGGGAACTTTACTGCTATCGGGTGCCAGATGGAGAGGAGCGTATGACAAGAAAGGGTTTTGGGGGGTGGCAGACGAAGGAGCGTCGAGAGGTGGCATTGAACAGAGAGACGCCGTCGTGGGGTGGAGCTGGGAAGAGGAAGCCGACGCGGGTCCTAGCGAGGGAGGAGGATGGGCACGGGATATGAATCAAAAGTGAATGGCTTTCAGAAATGTAAAAACCCGCCCACGATACAAAACGTGCGCTTTGCTTGAATTAAAGCCACGTTAGGTGTGCAAGGGATGATGAGCTACAGTTGCTGATCCCTAGTATTACTCATAAAATTATACTTACCTTATACATTTAAATCTTAACATAAAAAAAAAAAAAAAAAAAAGAAAAAATAGAAAAAAAAAATCTTAACTTAAAAATTTTTGGCACTTGCAGTGCCAAAAATAGAACACGACTTTTATTAGACCAGGCCGAATAAACCGAACCGAGTTAGGTTAAACTAAACAAACCGTTTTGAAGGAAAGTCTTCCTGGCCGAACTTTTTGTTGCTGAGAGAGAGAGAGATCAGAGACGGCTGTAGGAGCAGCGGAAGAAGAAAGAACCTTTTTGTTTTTTTGATAAGTAAGCAGAAGAAGAAAGAACCTTCCGACTCCGATCTCATCAAAGTGAAAGATGGGTCGCCAAGCTTTTACCAAGCTGATCGCCTCCGTTTCCTCGCGCAGAGCTTCATGGGCTGCGGATCAGACTCGGAAATACGCGTCGGTTCCGCATCCAGCCCCCGCAGTCTTCGTGGACAAGAACACTCGCGTTATCTGCCAAGGCATCACCGGCAAGAACGGCACCTTCCACACTGAACAAGCTATCGAATACGGCACCAAAATGGTCCCCCCTCTCTCTCTATTCTCTTCACATATCCATTTAAATGTGTTTGTTTATTATTTTTTTGTAGTTTGATTTGGAAATCTCTGGGCCATGGTGGAGGTTGTTTGCTTTCCACGATCTGTGCTACATTTTTTACTTTGATTTAAAGTGGAATTTGATTTCTCGTGAACCTGCGAAGATATCTTAATTTCAGAATTTCGAATCCCGGGCAATCAGGGCCGTATTAGGCCTCACCAACCACGATTTCCTGGAAGACGCAATCTGATTTCATTGTTGTTGAATTCAAAGGGCTCGGCTTATATTAGCTTGCTTTCTTCAAGTAAATGACCTCTGGCTCTAAAGGCACATCTCCCCTTATAAAGAATGATATGGAGTTGAAGTCCTCTCGTGTGTACATTTAATTTTATCAATAGAAATAAGTTTTCCCCATATTAGGCTCTTCGCATTAGACTTTTTGTTTGCATTTAGCCTCTTCTCTTTCACTTCATATGATGTAGTGGACTTCGTCCTTTTCCATACTTCTGAAATTTGGTATCTCTTTTGAAGTTATCAAATTATTTTAACTGTTGAACTCTTTTATGTAAGCTATATGTTTTCTATGGTTTTATGAGCAAACTATGATTTATTATATAGGTTAGCCTTTGTTCTATACAGTTAATTGATATCCTAGGAATTTGTGATGCCTGCATATTTCTAGTATAAAGCGAGACAGAGCCATGGATATCAGTAAAAAGGGTAATATTTGGACGATCTTGTGCCCTCTTTTTCCCTTTCTTGTGCTCCAATTTCTTCTCTTTTTTTAGATCTTCCTTTCTGACTATGGATCTTTTCCTATCTCTTCTTTCTGTTTCTTCGTTTGTCTATGTCACCTTCTCCTCTCATTCTTTTCCTAAAATAAAACCACTGCATTTGTCTCAAAATTGTGTCATTTGTGTTAACATATGATTGCAGACTTGCCGTGACATCAGTTTTAGGGTGATATCATAATTATGATGTTGTCTTGATCTTTCAATCAAGTTTTTGTAATCAATTTGGATTTTCCTAGCCCAACTTTTGTAATCCAACTCTCAGTTTTTAATTCTCTGTGCCTCATGCCATATATTTTGAATTGTAGCAGGATTTTGTTAGGGAACCCCTTGAATCGTTAGAAGTGGGTTCACTCAAGTGTTACAATGATTTTTTCTACTGGCTGCAATGTAGGAGTTAAGATTTTATTGATCATAAGGATAGGCAAAAGCCCAAGTACTTGGGACATATACAAGAGCAATGCCTAAGAGTGGTGTTCTAGTGATACAAGGAATTCATGAATGTTCATGCCATTAAATCAATTACAATTTACCTATGGGACAATGTATAAAAAAGAAAGTTCTAAGTTCATCCATAGACCACTCACGATATTCAAAGCTTCTCTCATTCCTCTCCCTCCAAAGACACCACCATAGGCAGACCAGAAGCATCTTCCAAATTGTGGCAATATGAGAAGTGCGTTGAAGGCCTCTCTATGAAGCTAAGAGATCAATCACCCTTCTTGGAATCACCCAAGCTACACCCACCCTAGCAAAAAAGTCATTCTACAAGGTCGTGGCAATCTCTCAATGTATTAGTAGATGATCAACAGCAATCTTACAATGCAGTATAACAATCAATGGCTGGTTTTCTTTTCTCTTTGATTGCAATTTTTATTTTGCTTTACTTAAAATGACTACTGGGTAGCTATCATACATGGTATTCTATGTACTTGCAAGACCTAGCTGGGTGATTCCTTTATTGTTTATCCTTGGTTGTAATTCTTGTTGATATCTTCCTTCTTAATACTCAGATACTTTGCTTCATGTTTACATCTGTTATATGAACATGATAATAAGATATTTAGAACTTAGTTTGTGAGCTGCCCTGGTCCAATGTGTGACAGTTGAAACAACCTTTTGCACATATTTTGTCAAAATTTAACCATGGGTTCCTAAAAAGGCAAGAGAGTGAGCCAGGTTTTGACAGTGATCTAGACCGTGTAAGCATGTGTTATTGATAAATATAGGATTTCCTTTCATATTTCTGTTTTAGGACCTGTATCTGGTATCATTTAGTTGTAGTCTCCATTCATTTATTTTTCTTTAATTGAGCTATGAATATATGTATAATTTTCAAGGTCAATGTTGTAAACTTTTTGGAATAGGTGGGTGGTGTGACGCCGAAAAAGGGTGGAACAGAGCACTTGGGACTTCCTGTTTTCAACACAGTTGCTGAAGCAAAGGCTGAAACAAAGGCCCATGCTTCAGTCATTTATGTTCCCCCACCATTTGCTGCTGCAGCTATTATGGAGGCCTTGGAAGCTGAGTTAGATCTTGTTGTGTGCATCACAGAGGGAATCCCTCAACATGACATGGTATACTAAAATTAAACAATTTGATTTTGTTTAAAAAGAGGATGTGTGCAGTGAAACTCAAAATATGTTTGCTAAGGGAGTGCACCGTGCATCACCTATCTTCAGGAGTGCTTGTGTGGCATCATTTGAAAAAATTTAGTAACTTATGCCTTGAAAGGAGTTATCTGAATCTTTTGACGGACAGGAAATCATTTTGGTTCATGTCTTTAACTCTTTAACATTACCAGACACTTTCTTTTTTATACATAACTTTACTAGCCATATGAATATGTCAGTTGCTTTTTCTGAGGTTATGTGCAGCTAATAGAACTGTTATTTATTTCAAAATTGCTCATAAATCTATTTTGCTGTCAAACAGGAAAATTATATTGAATTTCTATATGGGGATCATATATTTTCTTTGAGCTCTCAACATGGCTAGTTACATTAAAGAAAAGTTACTAATATGACTAGTTATTGCATATAATTTTTTGCTTTTCATAGTTGGTTTGAAATGGCCTTGAATGTTGTATTTATGGTTTTAGGTACGAGTGAAGGCTGCTCTTAACAGACAATCTAAAACTCGGGTGATTGGGCCAAACTGCCCTGGTATTATCAAGCCTGGAGAATGCAAAATTGGAATTATGCCAGGATATATCCACAAACCTGGTCGCATAGGAATTGTCTCCCGATCTGGTACATTAACCTATGAAGCGGTGAGTCCTAATTTGGATCTAACGAGGAGTTTTCTTATAGGGAAACTAGTCTATTGTAATATCATGATTTAAATTGATGTCATTTTGGTCACATGGTTGATCTTCCGTGGGAACCCAGGTGAGATGACTGTGTTTGAAATGAAAAATATTCCTGCAGCTGTAGTGTAATCTGTATGTATACCTATTTTTTCACTTATTGGGAAATGAGCTTTCATGCTGCGTTTCTCTTGGCCTTGCTTTCTTGAAGAGTTTATGGAGATCAGTTTTCATACAAGTATTTCCTTCTGTCAAAGTTACCTCTAGTAGCCAGGGGTAGAAGCTTTTACAAAGCTGCTTGTACTGAATCATTGTCATTCAAACAATTTTCATCTTTCTTGTATGTACTATTGTATGGCCCATTTAATGATTGGATGATCGATTTTCACCCTCTTTATCATCAGATATGCTGATGCATTGTTGTATCTTGTATCATTATTCGATATATATTGCTTATGTGGGTTATGGAGGGATCCAGTGGTTCATAGGTTTGATATTTATAGTTATTTACTTCACAGGTTTTCCAAACTACTGCTGTTGGCCTTGGACAATCCACTTGCGTGGGTATAGGAGGGGATCCTTTTAATGGGACAAACTTTGTTGATTGCATTGAGAAGTTCCTATTGGACCCACAGACGGAAGGTGAATTATTTTTGAACATTTTTTGGTCAATTTTTTCTTTATTGTGATATGACTATTAAGTTATGGTTGGTAATATTCTCATTGTTTGAAATGTCCTATGGTTATGGCTTATGTGGTGTATTTGGAGGGCCTATAACTTTATGGAACTTAAAATGACATTGCCTAAATTGAATTCAAAAATTTCTTTTTTCTGATAAATTTTTCAAGATTTATTGAAAAGCAGCAAGGCGCATAATTCTAAATGCAAGAGAGAGCACAATCTTAGGGTTGAAAGAAAAAATAAGAACGTAGAAAGTCTAGGAAAGAAGAAAAGCTGTGTTCCATCATCCACATGCCTTGAGCACAAAGGTTTCTATCTCTTTCATCGTCTTTTCTTGGTCATGGAAATTGCGAGCATTGCATTTTTCCCAAATGCACTGCATTATACTTGAAAGAACAATCTTTAATATCAGTTGTGGCTACCCTTTTTGCCTTCTCCAACAGTTCAATAACTCCACCAGGTGGTGTGGCATTAACACACAATCATCAAAAGATGGATGAATTACCCAGAAGGCTCAGGCCACATCAGTTTTCTCCCCTTGTTACACATGCAGCACTAATTCATCACTATGACATGTCTGGTTTTATATTTTGTCCAAGGTTAAGATTCTCCCAAAAGCTGGTGTCTATAGACTCGATACTTAAAGGCCACCTATGAAAGAGCCTTGTTTTTCCAAGGCTCGCTAGTGGATTGGTTCTAACTTCACACCTTCCTCTTTTGGACAAGAGCCACTGTATTTTATCCTCACCGCCTCCACTCATCCTAAACAAGTACAAGTTGGAGATTGGAGAGAATAGATCCACTTTCCAATCATGGGCTGATCTGATGAAGGAGATATTTCACTGTCAATAATTATTGGAGCAATGCAAATGTTCTGCTACCAATGCCTCCTTAATGGAGGGATATGCTAAAAAACTTTCGTAAGGCCACGTTTAGAAGCTGATTTCCACACCTTGTCACACCAAACCGGATCTTGGTCTTATGCCGCCACTAGGCCCAGTTTGAAGAGCACTCCTAGAACCTCAGACTTGTTTCTCTACTGTCAAGGCATTCGTTAGCTGAAGATGCACTTGGGGAAATTTATATTGGTTCCTTTGTACCAACAGATGGGAGTTGACAAATGAGACTTGTTTTATTACAACAGAATCAAAATAACAATGAAGCTATGATTCCCATTATCAAGTGTTGTACATGAGCATGGTTAATATCACACACAAATTACCTACCGAAGGGCATTTTATGGAAATTGTTGGTGCATAATTTATTTTATTCTAATGTGTATCATCCACAATCATATTTTGTTTTGAAAGGGGAGTACTATTTTTATTGAAATAAATGCCTATTGACGTATGTGATTGGATCTTTTTTGTTTCTTTAGTTTGTAAGGTTATTTGGTTCTCACGAGTTGAAAGGGTTGGTAAGTAGGACGTAGAAATCAACTTTGAGGCAATTTGTTCAAAGAGTATGGAGTTTGTAATTTAGTTAATCTGCTGTGACAAAATTGAAGTTTTATACTCTGTTTATCAACATTTCATGTTGTAATAGCATTTACTAGTCAAATTTTCTTTGATTTCAAAAGAATGATTTTATATTCAGTCTTATATTAAATTAGGTGGTTGAAGTTACTTCTTATTGATGTATACTTTTATCCATTGCATTTTCATTTGATCTATTCGTTTTTAGTCATGTCCTTGTGTTTGTGTTCTGTTGATGTATTTCCTGAGACAGACTCTTGCAGTTTTCCTTGAAATAGAGACGAAAATAATGTGCAAACAATCAAATAATGATGCTTTGTATATGTCAGGAATGGTTCTTATTGGAGAGATAGGTGGAACTGCAGAAGAGGATGCTGCTGCATTGATAAAGGTATGCATTGAAAATTATAGTTCTTCCTCTATTTCGTTCAAGTCAAAATAACCATGACTTTTTTTTTTGAAAGAAACTTAATTGTCTCCGAACCTGCCCGATAAAGATCTTATAGAAACTTTTATCATGAATTAGAAGAAAATAAATGCCCCTACTATCAGAGATATCGAATTGTGGATCTATAGTGAAGTTTGGCAGTTGATCAATGTGGCCTCTTAACAAATATGGACTAAATTTTTTTTCCTGGTATGTTTATGTTTTTCTTTTTTGAGTGATAATCCATTAAAAGAAGTTGCAACCCTTGTACATGGTAGTGCACAAAAAGGAAGTATAAAAGACTATTATTCAGCTCTTTTGTTCCATGTAATAAAGGATTTTAGGATGAGGATAATAGGCATAGCCCATGCACACATGACGTATGCAAGAGAGACACCTAAGGATGATTAACAAGTGACAGAAGAAAATCGTGGACACTTCCAATCTACTGAAATCTATTGCAATTGATCAGTGGAATAGTGTGTTAAAGAAGAAAACTCTAAGTTCATGCGGTAGTCTACTCGTGGTTTCCGAAGCTTCAATCATTTCTTTCTCTCCAAAGGCACCATAGCAGAGAAATGGGAGCCATCTTTTATGTTGTTGCGATTTGTGGTTGCCATGTAAGCCTCTCCAACTTCTAGGAAATAAAACAACCTTCTAGGCATCACCCATGCTAATCCCATCCTATCGAAGAAATCATTCCATAATGTCTGAGTATCTCACAATGTAGAAATAGGTGATTGTCTACCCGCTTTTTTCTTTTCCATATACAACACCAATCCATAACAATGATCTGGTGTTTCTTTAAGTTGTCTATGGTGAGAATTTTCCCAAAGAAGCTGTCCATAACAAAAAAAAGCTGCTTTGATAGGCACTTTGTCTTCCAAATACCCCAAAGAAAATGATTTGTATCCTGAATGGTAAGGGCTTGATAGAATGTATGGAAAGTGAACTTCCCTTTTTTTGAAGGGCACCAGAAAACCTTGTCTACATCTCCCAATCTCACACTAATAGATTATAGAAGATTGTATAATCCTATGAAAGCATTAACTTCCCAATCTTTATGCTTGCTTATAAAAAAAAAAAAAATTCCCAATCTTATGCTGCTCTGAAAAAATTGGCATTTCATTAAGTGACATCATTGGAAAGCTCCAGAAGGGCAGCTATTAAGGCTTCTTGCATCCTTCCAAACTTGTACACTTCAGGAAAGGCATCCTTCAGGATCCTATTACCACCCCATAGGTCATGCTAAAATTTGATTCTAGACCAGCTCAAGGCGAGTATGTTGGGAGAAAGTTCCCCTTCTTCTTATATGCTTTCACAATCCCACCCCTTGTGATCCTTGCACTTCAAATTTAGAGTGTCATCCACCCCAAGCCCCATCAAGCTTTGAGTCTATTCTTGCCTTCCACAAAGACTCCCTTTCTTATTGATATCTCTATAACCATTTCCCCAATATAGTTCGGTCGAAAACCAACAAGTTCCAAATTCTCAATCCTCACCCTGGAGAGTGCGTATGTACCTTCATGCAATCACAAGATGAGATTTGAGCTCATAATCCATTCCACTACATTAGCGATTAGCATGAACAAAGACAAGAAATAGGGTTGTAAGTTGGAAAAAGGACTTTTAATTAAGGTGATACTTCCACCTTTGGACAAGTTCACCTTCTTCCAAGTGGCCAATCTATGCTACCTTTTTTCTTTCACCCCATCCCAAGTAGCCTTAGGATAGGTTTGGAAAACACATCTCACACAAAATTCTCATCTCATCTTATCTCATCAATACAACTTTTTCAAATCTCCATATAAAATATAATAAACAATTCAACTTTTTTAAATTCCAATACAACTTTTTCAAATCCCAATTTAATTTTTTCAAATCTCAAAACTAAAAAATAATATTTTAAACTTTAAAACAAAACACAAAATTCTCATCTCACCTCCCAAACCTATCCTTAGACTTGAATGAGAAACCCAAAGGGAGGCCAAGGTATTTCTTAGGTAAGGAAATAATACCTTACATCCTATCAAGCTAGCCAAGTTATCCACATTTGGATTCCACACTGGAGCCAACTTTGACTTAAAGATTCACCTTGAAGCCCAAAACAGCTTCAAAGCATAATAAGAGTGCCCTTAGAGATCGGATGTGGCCTTGATTGGCCACATAGAAAATAAGAATATCATTTGCAAACAATAGATGGGAGATGATAAGTGTGCGCGAGTCTCTATCCCCACAAAAATCCAATGAAGAGCCTCCCTTCACCGAATCTGTAATCATTTGGCTGAAACCTTCCATGATGGTGAACCTGAGATAGAGGATCACTTTGTCTCAAACACTGAGAATGATGGAGACTTTTGCTGTACCATTCACCAAAAGTGAGAAAGGCATTCTAGAGATGCAAACTACAGCCTTATAAAAAAAAAAAAAAAAGGAAGATGCAAAATACAATGCACTGTCCAAGAGCACCATTTCTCCCCAAAGTTGTATCTCAACTAGGTACCACAAGAATTTCTAGTTCACAGTTCGTTCACACAATCGTATGCCTCCTCCATGTCCACCCTGCAAAGTATCCTTTGTTCTCCTGACTTGAGCTGCTGTCCAAGCACTTGTTAGCTGTAACCATTGAATCAAAGATCTACCTTTGTCTTACGAATGCGTTTTGGGGCTTTGATATAGTCTTCTTCATTACTGCGCTCATTCTATTTTCCAAGACATTGGATAGAATTTTTTTTTGATTGGCACTAGGTGTCTGGAAACAACGTTCCGACTAATCCCGGGGGTGCACAGGCCCTCAACAAGGAGTCTCCCGCAAGTACACCTAGGGTAATTTAAGGGAAAAATCCCTCATTCCAATGGTCCCTAGAGATTGTTTGCACCCCAGGGGATTTGAACCTTAGATCTAGGGGGAGCATACTCCCAAGTTCAAGACCTTTACAACTTGAGCCAACCCCTAGGGGTTAAGCTGGAGGACATATATAAAGTCAACTTGGAACAAATAAAACTCAACTATTCTTTGTTTTTATAAGTAATAATATTATATGTATATATCAATAGGAGTAACCAAGTACACTCTACGTATACAAGAAAAACACCTAGCCCATACAAGAAAGCCCATAATGACCCAAAAGCCCATGAAAACCTACCCAAAATACACCAAACCCGAATTGCAAAAGTATCATTACAGCTCCCCGACCCCATTCCCTAGATTCCGTAAAACTAATCCTCAACCGGAACATCACAAAGCCCTCCCTTTAGCCTTCCCTCGACTTGAGCTACCTCCCTTAGTATCGTAGTTGATTGCCCATGAAAGATTCTTTAACTCCCAGCTTTTCTTAAACTTAGATTTGGTTTCAAGCGCGTGGCTCGCCTCGATTGCAGTGAGTAGTGTTTTAAATTGGTCTTCATATTCTCCCTGTTCTCCATATGAAAGTCCTAGGGTTTGTAGAAACCCGTTATCTTTATTTAGAATCCAATCCGATGGTGAACCTGCTATATCGTTAATCGGAGGAAGAGAAACCAGGGGAACAACATTATCCCCAGCTACAGTACCCGACTTCACTCCCGACTCTAAACCTTGCCCCACACAAGGCACCAATGACAAATTGATAATTTCCTTCCCCCCAAATGGTTGCTCAACATCGATAATTCAACTAATTATGACATAGAGACTTGGTAAATTCTTATAAAAAAATATTCTTTGAAGATACCTTGATATATATAAACTAATTATTAACTTTATTCAAGTTTCAACTAATTATAAACTTCAATTTATGTAACATATTTATTGATATATACGTGTGTATTACAACATAGACGAGCTTGATTATGAATATTAATTGAGTCCACTTGGGTTTTATACGAATTTTATTGTTTAATAATTGACCATAATTTTATGGTCACAAACGGGCTCATTTAATAAACAAATTGAATGCAAGTCTAGCTTAACCAATTCGAGTTCGAGCTACCTGCCCCTCCTAGCAGGAGTGGTACAATCCTCAAATAGATCTTAACTCCTCTTCTCCGAAGCTTCTACTACATAGAAACACAAATCCCTTTTTGGTTTAGTCCCCCTCACCTCATTGCCCCTTATAGTGGCTCCCTACCAATGTTTTAAATTCCGTTCCGGTGATCATTCTGATCTAAGTGCTAGAACGGAATATTTCGGTACTGGTGCATTTCGGTGTACCATTTCGGAATTAACTATATATTATAGATAAATATTTATATGTATATATAAACTAACAACTAATAGAATAAATTCATATATATTTAAGTGTGTATCATGTATATGTGTATATGTGGAAGAATTGAAGATTTATAAAATGAATATAAGTTGAAAAAATCACAAACTTGAGTTGAGACACAAAACAAAGAAAAAAATTAAAAAAAAAGTAGAGAAATTATTAAAAATAATGATATTTAAAAAAATAAAAAATAAAAAAAAATAAAGAGAGAATGATGAGACATATTTAAAGTTACAAAAAATTAAAATTATATAAATACATTTTATATTCTAGAATTAATTAAATACTATCTAGATTTAAAATTTACAAAAATGACATCCAAGTACGGGTGCACACGGTCCGGTCTGGTGGTTTTCAGTCCATCAATTGGACCGGACCGAACATCCAAGGAGACCGGACCGGACCGATAGCTATTGGTCTGGTCCGGTCCGGTTCGGTCCGGCCTTTTTTTTTTTTTTTTTTTTAAAATCAATTAATAAAAAAAATTATTTACAATACTAAATTAAATTAAGTGACTTATTAATGTGGATTATGTAACAAACTCAATAAAAAAATATTTTATATGGTCAAATGATAATAAATTAGATAAAAATTATATTATTGATGATGTTAATTATTACTTTATTACTAACTTAAAGTATGTTAATGCATAATGAGCCATATACAACTTTTAACATTTTGTATATGAAGCAATAAGCTTAAATAATTTAATTATCCATACATATTATATCCATAATTAAGAAAGATACATACTTAACATACTATTATAAATAAGAATAAAATATTTAATTATACATACTATTATAAATTTATAAATTATACATATATTATAATTTATACTATAACGCTTAATACTTAATAATATTAGTAATACATTAAAGAATATATTAATACATTGATACTAAATATATATAGTGATTAGTTATTATGAATCATGATTAGCATAACTATATAATAGTATTAGTATAAAGTATTAGACTATTAGTAATATAGTATAGGCTATAGCTATATATTAGACTATTAACTATAGTCTATAGTTAATAGTTATAACTATACTAAATCATTATAACTTATACTAATATTATAATAAATCACTATAATATGGTATAACTAAACTAATATAACTATTAGTATAACTATATAATAGTATTAGTATAAAGTATTAGACTATTAGTAATATAGTATAGGCTATAGGCTATAGCTATATATTAGTAATATTAGTAATTTAGTATAAGTATAATTGTATAAGTATAACTATAGTCTATAGTCTATACTTATAACTATACTAAATCATTATAACTTATACTAATATATAATATAGTTATAATTTCTTATAAACTTATAACTTATAATAAATCACTATAATATAGTATAACTAAACTAATATAACAACTAATATAACCATTAGTATAACTATATAAATATATAATAGTATTAATAGTCTATACTTAATTATAATATAGTATAATTAGATATAAAAAAATATAAAAAATATATAGAAATACATTCGGTCCGGTCCGGTCTGAAAAACAACCGGACCGTGGACCGGACCGAATGGGTCCAAAAAAAATTGGACTGGACAGGACCATTCGGTCCGGTCCGGTTCGGTCCAAAATGACCGGTCTGGACCGACCGATGCTCACCCCAACATCCAAGCACAAGAAGATTACAAAAACAGTCCCAAATGGAATAGGGTCCGGAATGGCCGGAATTTGACTGGAATGGCCGAAACCGACTGGAACGGGCTGGAATTTGGAGCAAAACGGAACGAGGAGGTATAGTGTACTTGACACTAGACCGTAACAGAACGGAGTTTAAAACTATGCTCCATACCATCCTTGGTACTAGAACTTTGATTTTCTACTGCTCTTGCCGTTGTATTGGCTGCCGGCGCACGAGCCACCAGTTTGCAACCAGCCAGAGTAGGTTTCTATGCCACCCAACCCAGGTTGGTGGTTCACATTTTTTGATGTCTCCATCACTACGACAACCCATTTCATAAAATGAAAACCTGACCTGCTTGACACAGCAGATTTGGCCTGATTGACTGCATTCTGGGAAATTTGGGCCTTTTCCTTGCCTTTGTCGAGCTAGATCCACACTGCGCACTGAGTTAGCATGGCTTTAGCTTTGGGCTTGAAATACATTTCTTTTATTAGTTTATGGGTTGCACCAGCTCACATTTCCCCTGGCCCAAACTTGAATCTACCTGGTACAAAAGTGTCACTGTGTCTTTCAGCCCCAATAGCTTATTTTTCAAATTTTGTTAGTCTTTGCACGGTTTTCTTTCTGCAGAGCCACCCTTGAACAGATTATCCCCCTTCCCGATTAAGCAACCTAATGAACAATACCGACCTCTGCTTGGTCACCAACGTAACCTTTTTCAGTAGGCTTTTAACAGCAGCTTGTGAACTTTGTACCAATACAACTTCCATATATGACTTAACAATACCCTTCACCTGAGTTGTATACAACTCCCGTATACGACTTAACGACTTTGGACTGGAAACTGCTTGCCTCCCTTTTCTGTGGTGTCCAAGAAGAGAGAAGGGCTTGCCTTTTCTCATCTTTTATTTTTAGAAGTCTTGTAATTAGGTTTTTCTCTTGTATACTTCCTGTGTACTTGGGCTCTGCCTAATTATGTGGATTAATAAAATTCTTCTTACTTACAAAAAAGAAAAACAAATCTTCTATTTTTAGAAGATACCTTATATAGCTTATAAAAAAGAAGAAGATACCTTGATATTATGTGAGGTTCTGCAGGCTCGCATTTGCTACTCGCGCTGCTTATTCTATGTTTCGAAGCTGTCTAGATTAAGAATCCAAGGTCAATCCAGATAACACCTTTTCTCTCCGGCAATAGACAAGGAAAAAAAGGATCAAAACCCTGGAAAGCTCACCACCATTAGTTTAGAGATATAAACAGTATATGAGTTGAGTATGGAGGTTTGTGAATTCCAGAAGAGGACCATAGTCTCTATCATTGGGTTTTGCCCTTTGAAATTGCTGAGATGCAAATTATTTATTACTACATGTTAAGGAAAAGTGAACAAATATATTAGTACTTCTCTGTGACCTTGAAAGTGAAATGACTACTTAATGGAAACATCTTGCCTTTGTTTTCAACTATTGATTATTTTTTTGGATAGGTAAGAAATTTTTATTAAGACAAGTATATGGGCAAGCTATGGATAGTTTCTTTCTTCTGTTTCTTCTGCTTACCATTCTTGGTTTTTTCTTCGATATTTGTATCATGATTATGTGCTCCAACTGATCCTATAATGTATCAAACAGGAAAGTGGGACTGAGAAACCTGTTGTTGCATTTATTGCTGGACTAACTGCTCCCCCTGGCCGTAGGATGGGTCATGCTGGAGGTATAATACTTTGACAATGCTTAAATATGATATGTTTGGTGTGAATACCTTGTACTCAAGTGCATTGTATTTCTAATGAATCATGGTGTATACCTGTTTGATATATGGTGAATTGGGAATCCAATTTATGCTTATGGTAGCAGATTTTAATGTATATTTTGTGGTAGTAAATAATTAACTGTTATTCAACCTTTATATCATTTTAGATAATGGTCGTGGAAAATTTCTGGTCGATACAATTTGTTGTGAAGATTTTTCTTAAAATATATTTGACACCTAACTACAGATATATTTTGAGGGGCCCAGTGAAGAGTGATGTGTTTGAACTTTATGGGCTTGGCTTGTGTTAATCTAGAAGTTAATGTTTTTAGACTTAAAACTTGCTTGTTGCCATCTGTGCTTGTTATTACTTGATGTCGTGCTCAATACAATTTGGTTTTTCTTAGTGTGAACCTAATCAAATGAATTTAGAAGTGAATTGGACCTTTCTGTCTTTTCTCATTGAGAAAAAGTTCAATGCCCTTCTAATTGCCTCTTTCATCAACATATATATTTTTAATTGGAGTTTGTATAATTGCTCGTTTCTGCATGTGCAGCTATTGTGTCTGGTGGGAAGGGCACAGCCCAAGATAAGATAAAGACCCTAAGAGAAGCTGGGGTTACAGTGGTAGAATCTCCTGCAAAGATTGGTTCTGCCATGCTTGATGTTTTCAAGCAGAGGGGCCTTGTGAGTTAGTTTCGACGATTTCAACTTCCTTTGCAATATTAATAGTAGCATAATATATTTACGGCATGGAAAGTCCACCTTGATTGATTCTTAGTAATGAACCTACCGGTGGTAGTGTTTTTGGAAGGATGAGAGTGCTTCTGATATTAATTCAATAAACTGCACAAAATTTCTGGTGTTTCCAAGATTTCATTGGATGTTGACTTCTAGATATTTTTGTCCAATGTTGGCTTAAATCATTGTTTTATCAGTTCTGAAACAGAAGTTAATTGTTAAATAGAACGCCAACTTTGAAATTTTGTGCAGTTTAACTTGCTATAATAGTTGCTTTTCGTTGAGGTAGACCCTTATATGCGCATACCAGAGCTCGTAATTCCTGCATGTCCATGAGATGTATTCAAATTGGATAATCTTTCTAGATTTTCAAGAATTCTAAAAGATTACTCTCACACCCAAACAATTCGTTTGGGTACGCCACTGCACACGCCTTGGATACGTCAGCAGAATATGAATGTAGAAGATGATTTAAGTTATAACTGATATATGGTACATGAGTATATGATATCTGGTTAAACAGCAGATTTTGCACAAGATGCTGATTTTTCTTTTTTATTACAATTTTGTTCGTCCCCTTTGCATACTCTCATGCTATGGACAACCTTCCCTTTTATGGTCAATATAATATATTACCAAGATCAAATGACACAGAAAATAAGGGATAGAGAACCCAACAAATACCTTATAACAGTAGTTACCATTCTGTAAAGAAAGCCAAGACGGGGAAGAAACGGAGCCAAAGAAATAAACGAGTCTCATAGTTTCTTGGCTTGAAGTTCAAGAGGTACCATGGTCGATGAGAACTTGCACATGGAGGATGAATTTGCAATAGGAGGATCACTTTTTGTTGGGTACTCTGAAAGTTAAAAGAGAGCTGTGAGCAGAAAAATAAATGTTTGGTCAGAAGTTTTTTGATACTACATGTTAGATCTATATTATAAAAGGAAAACAATAATAAAATAATGAGTTGTTTAACATACGAGTGTAAGCTTTCCATTCCTTTTGACGATACCAACATTCTTTTCTTTTTTTTAACCCCAGTAAATAAGGGTAATAGGTGAAACTAAGTACATGGGACATATACAAGAGCCACACCTAGGCATGACTGTCTAAAGATACAAGAAAATTGTATGTTCATGCTATTAAAGTCTATTACAATCGATCAATAAAATAAAGTGTGGAAAAAAAAGTTTTAAACTCATCCATTGTCTGTTCCTGATCCGCCAAACTCTGATCGTTCCTCTCCATCCATATGCACCACCATAGATAGGTAGGTATCATCTTCCACATAGCTTTAATTTGAGAATTATCCTGGATTCCTTGCCAATTGGCCAAAAATTCAACAACCTTTTGTGGCATTCCCCAAATGAGTCACACTCTCGCCGTTCCATAAACTCATGGCTATATCATAATGCAATGATAGATTATCCATAGACTCACAACTTTTCTTACACATGTAGCACTAATCCATTACAATGAAATGACGTTTCCTTAGATTATCTAAGGTGAGAATCTTCTCTAACGAAGGTGTCCATACAAAAAAAAGAAGCTTCTAAGGGGGGCTTAGTCTTCCATATGTTCTTCCATGTGAATGTTCTTGTAGAGTGTATCATAAGAGACTTACAGTACGACTGGACATTCTCCTCTTCTTGGAAGGTGACCATATCATCTTATCCGCTCCTCCAAACATTCTACAAGTGTGTAAAAGATTGAAGAAATCTGTAAATGTATCAATTTCTCAATCTTGGGCAGCTCTAAGAAAAATGATGTTCCATTAGAGTGAGCTTCTAGAGAGACCCATAAGCTCTACTACTGAGGCCGCCTTCATTGTGCAATGATGTATAATATTGGGTAGGCTTCTTTAAGGATTCGATCTCCTACTACAAAACGTGTTGATCAATGGAGATTGGTCCAACCTCTTTTTATGTGTTTCCAAAGCCCCACCCCGTGTGGTCCATTCACCTCATTCGAGCACCATTCTCTCCACAATCCACCATATTTTAAATCTATGATCACCCTCCATAAAGCTCCCATTTCTTCCTGATATCTCCATAACCATTTTATCCAATAAAGTCTTGTTGAAAATCAACAAATTCCAAATTCCCAACCCGCCTTCGCATATAGGGGTATAAACTGTAGCCCAATTCACCAAATGAAACTTGAATTCTTCGTCTATTACCCCCATAGGAAATCTCTTTGCAATTTCTCTAACCGGTGACCTTGCATGGTATTGGAAATAAAGCTAAGAAGTATGTAGGCAGGTTGGATAGAGTACTTTTTTATCAATGTAACTCTATCACCTTTGGACAAATAAAACCTCTTCCAACTCGCTAGCTTGTGCTCCATTTTTTCCAACACCCCATCCCAAATAGGCTGCAACTTAAAGGAGGCACCCAATGGAAGACTGAGATACCTCATTGGTAGAGTGGCGACCTTGCATCCCAAGATATTAGCCAAACTCAAGACTCTGGGAATATTTAACTAATTCTGACTTGGTAAAATTTACTTTCAAGCCCGATACAACTTCAAAGAAAAGTAAAATTGCTTAAAAGAGTCCACAAAGCTTGAATGTGATTATGAATAGCCCCATAGAATACAAGAGTGTCATTTGCAAATAATAGGTGGGTCATCCCAAGTGTGCCAATTCTTGCATCCCCAACAATAAGTCTAGATACAAATTCACTTTCCACGAGACTATGATCATTTTACTAAGAGCTTCCATTATGAAAACAAATAGTAATGGGGATAAGGGATCACCTTGCCTTACACCCCTCAAACTTTCGAAGAAACCCATTGGGGTACCGTTTACAAAAATAGAGGAAAGAGTTGTGGAGATGCAAAATTTGATCCAAGAATACCATCTCGCTCCAAGTACACACCTCTCAAGCATGTGTAACAAAAAATTCCAGTTTACATAATCATATGACTTCTCCATGTCAAGTTTGCAAAATAATCCTGGTTCATCCGACTTGAGAGACTCTCCAAACATTCATTGGCAATGAGCACCAAGTCTAGAATTTGCCGACCTTGCATGAATGCATTTTGGGGCTTGGATATGATCTTCTCCAATACCATACTCAATCTACTAGCCAATACCTTCGAAAGGATTTTGTACGTACCGCTCACCAAGCTAATAGAACAAAAGTTCTTAATCTCCACCACCCCTGGCTTCTTTGAAATAAGAGCAATGAAGGTAGCATTTAGGCTTTTTTCAAACTTACCTCGTTCATGAAACTCATGGAAGAAGCTCATGATTTCATCTTTAACTATCTCCCAACATGCCTTAAAGAAGGCCATAGAGAACCCGTTCTGACTTGGAGCTTTGTTGCCTACAATACTTCTCACCACCTTGCGAATCTCCACTTCCTCAAATGGCCTCTCTAGCCAACTTGCTTCTTGTTGGTCGATCGACTAAAAAACAAAACCATCCAGACATGGTCTCCAAGAAAACTACTTCGAAAGTAGTTGTGCATAATAATTGGTAATGTGATCCGTGATCTCAATTAGGTTTGATGTAATCCTTCCATCTACCAATAAGGACTCAATGATATTGTCTTCTATGCAAATTAGCCATGCGATGGAAGAACTTGGTGCATTTATCCCCTTCTCTTAACTATAAAGCCCTAGATTTTTGTCTCCATGAAGTCTCTTCCATTAGAGCGAACCTTTCAATATCCAAGATGAGATGCTTTTGGTGAGCCTTTTCTTCTTCTAAAAGCCCCATCTCCTCCTCCACATCTTCCAAGCCCTATAAATCATCGAGGAGTGACTGTTTTTGGTATTCCACATTCTCGAAAATTTGTTCATTCCACTTCTTCAAGTCCACTTTGAGAGCCTTTGGGTTACAAGCCATCACATAACTCGGGTTGCCCTGTATGAGATATGAAGACCACCATTGTCTAACTCGCTCAACGAACCTTCTGATTTCAGCCACATGTTCTCAAACTTAAAATATCTTTTATCTCTTTGGATGCCTCCACAATCAATGAGAATGGGAAAGTGGTCTGAATATAACCTTGGAAGCTGTTTTTGGATTAGGTCCGAAAAGTGTGCTTCCCAATCAGGCGAAATAAGGAATCTATCAAGTCTTGACCAAGCTGATGTTCTCTATTACTGAACCATGTGAATGTGCCACCCACTAAAGGAATGTCCAAAAGTTCTTGCTCACAAATAAATTCAGAAAAATCTGTCATTGCTGAGAGCAAGGACCTCCTACCTATTCGCTTGGAAAGCAAGTGACATTAAAATCTCCCCCAATACACCAAGGAAGACTCCATAAGCTACAAACACCAGCCAATTCATCCCACAAGTCTCTTCTCACTGTATTAGAGTTAGGTCCATAAACACCGACAAAGGACCATCGATAACTATCTTCCACATTCTTGAAAGAAGTTGCCATCATATATTCCCCCAAACACTCATCCATATTTTCCACCACACTTGTATCCCACATTACCAAGATGCCTCCCGAAGAACCCGTCGATGGCAAATATAACCACTCCACACGATGACAATGCCACAAACTCCATATGGTACTAAGGGAGATGACTTCTAGTTTTGTCTCTTGTAAACATACAACATCAACTTGCCGTTCGTGAAGCTGATTTCGTACTTTCGTACGCTTCTCTAACTCATTCAACCCTCTAACGTTCCATGAGACTATTTTGAGCTTCATAAAGACATCGATTTTGCCATACCCTTCATACCTCTACGACTCACACTTCCTTCGTAATTAACTGAACATGTAAGTTGCTTTAATTCCATTTCCCGTTTCTTGGTTGAATGACTCTTCATGGCTGAGTTGGGCTGCCCATTTTTAATGGCAGCAAGTAAGGCCAAGAACTGATCTTCATAACCAATACATGCAAGTCCAACGCACAATTGAATCTCCTTGGCTTTATGTAGAACCCAATTTGATGCTAGTATATGGTCTTGCAGTGGAGACATTGAATTCAAAGGGTTCGGCTCATCCCAATGATAATCAGCACCAATGTTCCTACTTATTGTTGTATTCAGATACCCCCCTCGTTTCAAAGGCTCCGAGCTTGAATAAAACCAAGGTGCCAGCATCGGTTTGGAAATCCTCAACACCCACTTTCTCAGAGTTGTTATTTAGTGGCATCTCAGTGTCCATTGAGGCTCTCGTGCAAGTACAACAGTTGTAGGCCTTCCAACTGGTACAGGGAAGGTCGTTGGCTCATTGTGGACCCCTTCCTTTGTCCGAGAGCCCTTATTACTTTTGAAATGAACAGTCTTGGCTTCAATCTCCACCGACAGCGTCAACTCTTGTAAGCTGTCGATCATTGGCCCACCCACCAAATCTTTTTCTCCCAACGGTGGATTATGGGTTGTTCGGCTCCTCCTGGCCCTTTTCCGTTATCGACGAGCCTCTCATACCTCCAAAATATACTATCTCAGCTACGAACTCCACCGGTGTCATCATCTCTTATGACCCCCGTTCGGGATTTCACCCGCTTGTTTGCCTTCTCCCGTCGACAAGTTCTGTGTGAACGCGGGTCATTGTTTGGAGGATGACAGCATATCATTGTCGATAACAGGCCTGACCCTTTTCAGAAGGCCTCAGTTGTTTAGCCTGCTAGCTTGTGGGTTGGGCTGGGGCTTTCCTTTTCTCGACCCAAGTATAACGCCGCTCCTCGCATTTCTTAGTCTTGTTTGGCCCGCATTTGCCTAAACCTGAGGGCGGTGGCCAGGGCTTAGTCGTTTATCCACCCTCTGAATCATAAGATTTACTAAGTTTTTTAACTATATCAAATATTTTTTAAGGGAAAGATCTTCATCCCTCGTCGTGTATCCTCTCTCGGTCAGGGAGCTTCTTTCCATTTTAGTGTTTTGCAGGTTTCAGTAAGCGTTGCATGTCTCCTTCCGTCTCCCTTAACAACTATCTCCTTAGCTTTCAAAATCTTATAATTTCCCTCCACCTTGGGTATCATTGGTTCTGCATCTCCAAGAGCTTCATGATTGCCGGCAGCATGTCCCAGTGACCGAACCACCTCTGCATAAGACTTAGGTTGAGTGTTGAGTTTTGAAATTTGCACCAGTTCACCATGGGTTGGATTTTGAGACTTTGAGGCCCAACCTTTCTCCCCTTCTCCCAACTGTCGTAAGCTTCCCACATTGCAACCACCATTTTGTTCCACCCTTTTCCTTCCATGTCTTCCAATATGAAAATGAAATTCCGTCAGCCACCATTGCCATTTTTTATAGTGCACCAGTTCACCGTGGGTTGGATTTGGTATAGTGCTTTCATTTTTTATAAGTGTGCTCGATGATCGCATAACCTATCTACTAGTATGAACAAGATTGATAATATTTTAAAAAATGTAAAATTGGGATCTTGCCTATTGTGTGCGAGTGGAAGATATAAGAATAGGGGAAACCATAGTGGCAGCACCCATTGGTCTTACATGTAATGTCTAGCCATTATGGTTGGGATGCTGCACTTGTATTGAAGTGGCCAAACAACCACTTCATTACAAGATAAGAGGTTGGCCTTTAATGGCTAGCCACGAGGGCACACAAAGAGAAGCTCATGGACAGAAACTCTATCAAGTGTTGATTCTCTTTAGTCTTGGCATTTAGGCTATAGAGTAGATGAGTGTTGCTCTAGTTTTTACCACGTGGCACACTCTGCCATCGACGATGATGAATTCAAACGAATAATAATGGTAAAAAAGTTTATGGAACAATTGCACCCGATCCAATATCTTCTGCTAGAGGTAACATTGCTTTTGTTGTACTCTGATCTAGAATATCTAACACATGCATTTAAGAGAATACAATAGAAAAATTCTCTAGGGTTGCAATCTTTTATTCTAGTTTGTCTAGCATGGGTTAATCCAAGGGTATGGGAAAACATTCTTTTATTAAATATTTGTTTAGACAAATAAGCTGTCAAACACTATTCATAAATCTGAGTAGGCCTGACTGAGTTGGGCAAACTACATGGTTTTGATTGGACTATATAAATATATTATTGCATATACATTAGAGGGAGGCGGATTCTTCACGTGTATTAGTTGAACACATATCTACCTAGTGATGCTTGTATCTTTGTTAGTTCCTGTCATTTTCTGCTTATTAATTGCATTATTTACTCTTGATTTGTTTGGCTTATGCTCTTTTCTACTACAGTTTCTGCTGAGGACCCAATAACATGGTGAATCAAGAAGATAACACTATTTCATATCAAACACATTTGAATGAACATTGAACAACTAGGGTCATTTTTTTAAATCTTAATTATTCACGCGCATCGCACGAGTCTACCACTAGTATGAATAAATCTCAAACATTAGCATCGTCATCTATAAAGATTTGAACTTATGACTTTCAATCTAACTAACAAAGGGGGGAAAACCATATTCATTAAAAAAAAGCAAAGGGGGAGAAACCATATTGATCTAAATGGGCTTGAAACGCCCATCCCGGTTGGCTGAAAGCTAAACGTCACTTGCAACGTCTTTTGTCTTTTTTGTTTTCTCGATTTATGTCATTTTAGTTTCATAACAAATAGAATTATAAAACTTATTAAACATTCAAGAAATTCAATGAGCTTATAAGTTATAATGTATTCTTACCTTCTCTCCATTTAGAAAAATCTTGTGAGATTTATTTTCACAAATAGAAGCAGAGAGATGATGGGAAAGAATATCCAGATTTCCCAACCAAATTTTTTGAAAATCAATGTACTTGGAAGGGCTTTAATACCACCATAAGGGCTCGTAGGGTGCTACCATGGGCTTGGGTTATGGTGACCTGACGAACCAGTCCACTCAAGGCTCAAACCCCTTTGGCCTGATAAGGCTCATGCCAATTTGTTAAGGACATGAACGCTCGCCTGCTTATCTTGGGACAGTTGGGATATTCACTCATTCAAAGTGAGTAAATATCTCAAATGTTTCGGGCTTCAAATTTTAAATAGTGGGCGAAGCAGTTAGTCCAGGTAATCCTAAGAAGTCAAAAACTCTATTTTAAGAATGTAGGTTCGCTAATGAAAGATCTCGAATAATTTGGGTCTAAGAATATTCCTATCATTACTGACTTAGGCATCGAAGGTGCCCCATCAAAACCCCTCAAGGCACCTTACTCTTAGGTTGCAGGAAATCGGGAGTGCGAAGCAATGAAACACGTCTTTAACAGTTGGTGCCGTTTGTGGGATACTTCTAACCTAAAATTAGCTTTTCACATGCCCACCATAACTCGATCTCAGGCAACTAGAAATCAGGAAGAGATGTCGCGAAACATGGAAGGAAGGCTTGCGAAGATGGAGGCAATGGTAAGGAGGCTCACCACCAAAGTCGAGGTGAGCCAAGGATCAACATCACCAAACACCCCATTCCACCCACCATTGAACCAAACTGTGTGAGTCAAGCAATTCATGACCTGAAATGGAGGAGTGCCATGTCTGATGAGCTAACAGCCCTAATGGGACATAACACATGGAAATTGGTTCCCCCACTCCCCCCCCCCCCCCCCCCCCCCAACTGTAAAGTGGGTTGCAAATGGGTGTTTAGGGTTAAAAGAAAATCAGACGGGTTTGTTGATAGGTTCAAAGCAAGACTTGTTGGCAAAGGTTTTAATCAATAACCTGGTGTGACGCCCCCAGATTCCGCTTGGGATCGGACGTCCATCCGAAGCGTCGGGACATGCAACACAAGGTTACCTGCCCCCGTTCATGACATATAAGATGCAATATTCCTAACATGCATCTAGCATTATGCAACATTCGCAACGGATAATTTTTTTTTGAGCAATACTATGCACCAAACTTATAATATCCCAAATAATTAAAGCGTAATCCATTCATACTTAACAAATAAAACATCTACGATTACAGTACGGGTCTTAGTAGACTGTAATCTCAAAACATGGGAGACCAGACTCCATATTTACATTGCCAAAATATACTATCAGGCAAATTCGTTGAGTAACTTGCGTAACTCGACTAACGATGCCGGAATACTATCCAAAGACCTAACTATAGAGGCTGCAAACTCCGCGTTGCGTCTAGTCAACCTCCTCCAGTCTGCTAATGTCTGCTCCCTGCTCTGATCCTAAGACATCGCCTACCATTCGGGGGGAATGGTAGTTGGAACTACCACGGTGAGATTTGATTACAAATCTCAGCAAGTTAACAGGAAACTTCCACACAGGTTAAAGATGCATGCATGGTAGTAAAATCATGAATGCATAATCAAAATCAATAATAACATAGCATAACTTGACATAACATGGCATGAAATAATAAGCATAACGTGACTTGACAGAACATGGCATGAGCTGACATAACTTGAATTGAAACTGAAACTTAGCTTGACATGACATAGCATGTACGTAAACTTAAAACACAACATGGACTAGCAACATAGCATGAACGTGAACCTGAAACATAACATGGACTTGAAACATAGTATGAACGTGAACATACATAATTTGAATATGAACTTAAAAAAAACATGAACCTGAGCATAACGTAATATAAACGTGAACTTGAACGTAACATGAACATGAACATAACCTGACATGAACGTGAACTTGCAACATAACATGGACTTGAAACATAGCATGAACGTGACATAAACTTGAAACTTGACATGTACGTAAACTTGAACATAACATAACGTGAAACATGACTTGAACATGAAATACATGAACTTGGAATCTTATTCAATAGACTTATCGTTTAAATGACCATATGGGTGCTACACGGGTCCCCTTGAGCCATGTGTCCCTGCCGATTACCGCATCACAATACAGGTATCTATACCAGCTGTGAGTGCGTTAATACGTACTCCACAGTTGTTGTGGCCCCACGTATTCTACGTGTCACAATTGCTGTGTCTCACGTAGTGTATGCTCCACAGTTGTTGTGGCCCCATACTTCATGCTCCACAGTTGTTGTGGCCCCATGAATTGTTCGTGCCACACTTGTTGTGGACACGCGTAAATAAAGTATGGCTCCATCGGCGTTAGTGCCTGGTGCGCTCCGGTGACCAGCTAGTTAGGCCCCATTCGCAACCTGTTGACTGTACTTAGTCAACCTAGGGAATTTCACACCTATTTAAACACTCCAGCGTGAACAAAGGAGTTCCACTAGGATATTACCCCATCCTAGCGCTTAGGGTCTTGATTGACATGAATAACTTAACAAAACTGTCGAGACAGGATGACATGAATACGGAAAGACAGAAGTCCTGACGTAGCGTAACTTGACATGAACGTAAGATGACTGACATGACATACTTTGGGACATGAGTGTAATAGACAATATTTCATAACATGGCATACGTGTAACAGATAATATTTTATAACATGGCATAACATGTAACATACAATATTTTGTAACATGGCATAACATGTGACAGTAAATACTACATGACATGACACACATGTAATAGATGGCATACCTAACGTGACATACTTGCAACAGATAGTAACATGTGACATAATATATTATGTAACAGATAAGTATTTCGTGATAGAATAATTCATGTAATAGATAAACATGTAATGACATGGCATGGCATGGCATGGCATATATTACAACATAAAAACATAAATTGTAGTTTCCTTACCCATCACACATACATAGTAAACTGATAGTAAGTTAATAGCTAACTTACCTCGATCGTCGCGTTCTATGAGAATAAATCGCGAAACATGAGGAGCTGTAAGAGGGTATTCTAAAAGTTAGAAATTTAATTACTAACAATTAGAAATGTGAAAAGAGACAACTTAGAGTAAAATTACCATATTACCCTCTACATGTGGGAAAATGACCATTTTACCCCTAACTTAAGGATTTCACATCCTAAGCCCAAAAATTACCAAAATTTACATTCCTCATGTAAATTTTATCCTAAACTCAAATATCAACTTAGAAAAAAAATTAAAACTAAACACAACTGTTAAAACTCTATAGGTCCGAAACTTACATAGGCTATATTTCCCTTGATTTGTTGCAATTCCTTCAAATTTTAAAAACTCATGATCAAACTAATATTTTTGCAACAAATATCTTTCCATCCTAAGTTTAAAACACACTTAAAATATCCATTAAGAAAAAGCTAATCATCAACACCAAACCTTTTGCAAAGAGATCCAAACTTTTAATAAAAGCAAACCCTTAAATCACAAATTTTAACCTTAATAAAAACATCTCCAAGAATTCCAAAAAAATCAAATCTTACTTCTAACATATTCACAACATCATCCTAAGATAAACCATACATTAAATCATCAAACAAAAGTCATCAAAAATCACAAAACAACACTTGGAATTTTTGGTTTTACACTTAGTCCAAAAACAGAAACTTTTCTCTAAACTAGCTTTGATAAATCTCTTGATCCATGGCTTAAAGACATGTGATCTTCAAACTAAAACATCACATGGTTTAAGAATGTGTCCTAAAGAAGATCCAACCATAAAACTTAAAATCACATGGCTAAAACTCAATAAAACATGAATCTAACTCAACAACATCAAATCTTAGGCCTAACAAAAATCCTCTTGCATAGAAAAATCATATCTTTGGAACTAATACTAAATATCTTCAAAATAACATCCTAAAATGAAAATAAGAGACTTAGAATCATCATATAAAAATATCAAAGCCTTTGGAGTAAGATTAAACCACGAAATATTCAAACTTTCCCAAAACAGAAACTGTTTTTCCACCTCCAGTTTTCAAGTTTCTAGATCTAAGGAAATCTATCATCAAAAGCTTTAGCCATGCAATAAAACCTCAATGACCATTCATAAAAACATTCTCACAACACTCCATAAACGTTTCGGACCAAGATATGTCCATTAGCTTGATCAAAAACTCCAAAACATAACATACTCTCCAGTTTCACGCCCAGAATGACCTTTCCATGGTTAAAAATACTTTTGACCGATCAAATGAGCATGGAAAGAAACAAATAATATATCCACGGAAACTAAACTCAAAGACGAACAACTTTTATGAAGGAGTAATCATGCAAAAATACTTACAAAGGGTCGAAAAGCGCCACGCAAAACGGCCCAGAAATCTGTCCGAGAGAGCGTTTTTGAGTTTCTCTCTAAGAACGAGGTGAAAAGTGATGAAATGAAACAAAGGGTGCCTTGCACGCCTCTAGACATCTGAAGGGTGAGGTATGGGCTTGAATGACCATTGATTAGAGGTGGTTATGTGACATAAAGTGGAGGGGGAGTGGGCTGCTGCAGCTGCCTTCTAGAAGGGGTGTGATGAGGTGGCTCAATCCCTCACATCAAGGAACTATTTGGGGCAGCCAAGGCCAGTGGATGGCCTGCCAAAAGGGGGAGGAAAAACTTCTTCAAGAAGCTTTGCCAAGGTGGCCAAATTCGTGGGTCTTGGTGGGCCTTAACCAAGTGGGCTTCAATTTGGGGTTTAAAGGGGGTTTGGTTAGGGTTTGAGATGCTATCAAGTCCAAATCCAATTTTTCTTGGCCCAATCAAATTTCCAAGGTTTAAAAGGTTGGATAATGATGTCATAACAAGAATTTGAGAAATTAATAGCATGTGAAAGTGATTTAATCAAGTGATTAAACACAATGCTAGAAATCGGATTAAAAAGGGTTTGGAAGCCAACTTTAGGGTTTGGGGAAACCGTTTAGGGTTTCGATTTCAACCAAGCTTTTGGGGTTTCAATTAGATTCCAACCATTTAGGGTTTCACTAGGGTTGAAACCCTCTTCGATCTGGCACAAAATTGGTTTATCAGATGAAAAAGAATAGCGTTTCGCTTAAGTGGCATGATCTCACATTTTGATTCCTTCATAATCCAACTCATTGTTCCTCTATGAGCCAAGTGTCTAATACTATTGACTATGTGTGGCTAAGATCTTGCCAAGTGTCCAAATAAAACTTCTCTAACCTAATTTGGACATTCCACACTGTGATTTTGAAAACACTGCACTTGGTGCGTTTATCGAGGTTACTATTCACTCCAAAAAAACATATAATAAACTTAGTACTGAAAAAATCCTAAATATTCATATTAACCTATAGTGAAAATCGTTTATCGAAATTCAACCCCGAAGTACCCCTAAAAATAAAATCACAGTTTCAAACAGGTGTTTCGTCCGAAATTATGAAAATGGGTTAACACGCCATAAAATCCTAAATAATCAACTGAGTCTAATGGCGTAGACCATAACGCATTCTGACACTTCTAACTATCTCAAATAATTAAACTCATATTTCTAGCACTATAGTGAGTGATAACACTGACTATGTTGATAAACTAAAACCTGTGCGATTGGTCGATTCGTGAAAACTCATAGGGTTTTCATGAGGTTCCTAAAGTCAATAGAAATTCTACCAATGAATTTCTAGTGGGATGTTACACCTGGGTTGGATTACAAGGAGACATTTAGTCCGGTTGTAAAACTGGCAACCATAAGAATTGTTTTGACAATATCTGTGATGCAAGGGTGGTCCTTGAGACGACTTGAAGTTATCAACACATTTTTGCATGGAAAATTTCATGAAACTATGTATATGACTCAACCCTCGGGCTTCAAAGTTTTGTCAAAACCTAACCATGTTTGTAGGTTACAAAAGACCATTTATGGTCTTAAACAAGCTCTAAGGGAATGGTACTCCGATTTAAGAAAAAACATTTTGGAGCTTGGGTTTGAAAATTCAAAAGCAGAAAACTCCTTGTTTATTTATAAATCTGCCTCTGTTTTATGCTTCTTGTTGGTCTATGTAGACGAGTTGGTCATAACTGGCAGTGACAATAAATTTGTGTGTTCAATCATTGATAAACTTAGAGCCTTTTTCTCTCTAAAGGACATGGGGCAACTTCATTTTTTCCTCGGCATGGAAGTCATTCCCACCACAGCTGGCCCTGTTTTGTCTTAGCACAAATATATTCATGACATCCTCTCAAAAATAAACTTGCTCGGCGCAAAAGAGGTCTCCACTCCATTGTCCACAACAACGGCTTTCACACTTATTGATGGCACTTCATCTGTGGACAATACATAATTTAGGTGTGTCATAGGTGGACTTCAATACCTCTCTCTTGCACGCCCAGACATATCATTTGCCGTCAACAAACTCTCACAATTTATGCATAAGCCCACTGCTATGCACTGGACAATGGCAAAGAGGCTCCTACAATATTTGAAGTAGACAATTTACCATGGTATTCACATCCATAAAAGCTCAAGCTCAACCATAAGAACCTACACCGATGCTGATTGGGTCAGAAACTATGATGATAGAAGCTCAACATCTAACTATATATGCTTCCTTGGTTCAAATCCGATTTCTTGGAGTTCAAAAAAACAACGTGCCATTGCAAGATCATCCACTGAAGCGGAGTATAGAGCCCTTGCAAATGCAGCATCTGAAACCATTTGGTTATTGACACTATTTCAGGAACTCGGCTTACCTATCTCTTCACCACCAAAATTGCTTTGGGACAACTTGGGTGCCACCTAACTCAGTTTTAATCCAGTTCAACACTCTTGAATGAAGCACATTCAAATAGACCTGCATTTTGTTCTAGATATGGTTCAGAAAGGAATGTTGAAAGTTCATCATGTAAACACACAAGATCAGCTTGCCGATCTTCTCACAAAGCCATTATCAAAGCAACATAAGGAACAACTAAGAACCAAGATTGGCCTTGCTAAGGGCAGCCCTATCTTGTGGGGGCGTATCAGAGATAATCCCACAAATCATGCAACAAATCAGATCACAGAAGAGTAGACAGGAATCAAGGATGTAACTGTTGGACTAATCACAAGACTCAAGCTCCACAATAGTTACAACTTTCACAGCCACAATTTAGCTAGCTTTCCTAGAATAGATTTTGTATTCTTTGTATATATATAGCACTCGATTCATTTGTACAACTACTGCAATATTGTAATCAATTTTGTCAATATACAGTCAATATTCAAATTCCATCAGTTTCAACTTTTCCCAAGTCAATTAAATAGATCATATATATATATTTAATTAACGTTTTTATAAATAAAAAATATCTTTCCTTTTCTTTCATATATAGGTAATTGGGAATCTACTACATTTCATTCCATGGTTTGTGTTTCTACAAATACTAGCCAAATCTAGCACCAACAGGACAGAAGATAAGTGTTACATGAGGGTCTAATCTCCAATGCCACCACTCAAAGCAACTTTGGATTAGGACCAAAAAAACTTAAATTCCTCAGCTTCTGAGTCATGATTGGATTAATGAGATCAGTTCCTTATTCAAAAAAAAAAAAATGATTGGATTTTCCTTTCATTTTCATACAAGGGATTTAAACTATCTTTAACCACTATCTTCCTAGCTGGATCTTTCTTGTAGCGTTCTTTCAACATAGGGCATTAATAGATATAAAGTTGTCCAAGTATTGGAGGTAGGCCATTCTTTGAAAATTACACGAGCTTTTGGCACTTAGAGATAGAAAGTTGCAGGAGTGAGGGTGGTAGGCCATTCTCTGTAAAGGACTTGAGCTCTTCACAACTAGAGATGTACAATTGTCTGGCCTCATTTGGATAGTGATATGAGATGAAATGATATGTGAATATTATAGAAATGGGTTGTGAATAGTAATGCAATGGTTTGAGTTAATATGTTTTATGGAATTTTGTGAAAGGAGAGAAAACAAAAATTGAATAAAAATATTATAAAGTTAAAATATTATTAGAATATAATTTTTTAATATAATTTTTGTTTTGAAATTTGAAAATATGGAATTCTTTTTGTTATTTTGTGTGGAAGTTTGGAAAAGTTGTAATGATTAGGTAATGAGTAGATGAAAAAGTTATAAATTTGAAATTGAAAAAGTGTTTGTGTTTGTTATACTTGATATTGAGATGAAATGAGATGGGTTGTGAGGACTGTGCCATCCAAACCAGTCATATGAGTTTTCGAAAGCCCTCAAAAGACAGGCATTGTAGATTTGAGAAGTTTGAGAATTTGAGGCTTTGCAGGTAAAGTCATCTTTAGAAAGGATAGCAAATTTTGACACCCACCAATATGAAAAGAAGTGAGGCAATCCAGGCCCCACTCAAACAAGGCATCAATGATTTTCAGTTTGTGTATCCGTTAGAGTGGTATATGAAAGCCACAAAAAAATAAAAACTAGAAAACCTCTTGGTGAAGGTTAATATTTTTTTCTAAAAAGTAACCACCGTACTTCCAATGCGTTGATCTATGAGATGGGCTAATAACCTCTACCCTTCGACAATCACACGCACAACACCAGCGAGTTCCTTGGCCCATACCCAATTCCCACATGCTTCTTGACAACTCTTATAAGCATTAGGCATCCAAAACATGAAGAGAGACTTGGCATGCCAACAACTTGCTGCTGCAATTTTACAAAGAGAATGTTGAGGCGGAGAAGGAATCCATGATCAAGCCATTGTGAAGATACAAATTAGAACCGCTTCACATCGGTCGGGTTGCAAATCCCATAAAAATAGCCCTCCATTCATCTCAAGCCACGTAGGAAAAAAACACTACAAGAGAAATACACTCCACCATAGAGAATTAGTTCATATGTATGCTAGCTCGTTTCTCATTTGCACCGTCCTCTGCCCTTCTCTTCCTCGCTGCTCTCTGTGCACTGCCCTTAGTCCGAGGGCAATGCCGATGCAAGCATCTCAGTTTGACGCTGACGCCGACTCAACCATCTCAGTCCAACACTGACACCGACATAGCTCAGATTGTGCTCCTCAAATCGGACCCTTCTCTTCCTTGCTGCCCTTCTCTTCCTTCTCATTTGCACCACCCCTCGCTACCTCTGTTTGCACCACTCTAATCTTAGTCCAATGCCGACACAACTAGTTGTCCACAAGGATTTCATGGCTGACACTTAGGTATGTGTTTGATTAAATGTCACAAAGGGCTGTATTTATCTTATATTCACTCTATTATTTGTGTAACTTAATCCATCGCTGATTAGTGATGATTAGTTTAGAAAATTAGAGACACATCTATAAAATCATGGTTCTCTTTGGCATAACCTTGGTTCATTTCTGCGGGAGCAAAATCAAGTGCTTTAGCTACTACCATTTCCTTACCCTTATACTTTCCCATCTATAAAATCATGTTGTACCAATTGCTTCCCCTAGATTAACTAATTTATGTTCCCAGTATAAACTAACAGTCCACTAAGACGCTAATAACTTACCATCATATACAATCTTAAGTTAGAATAATGTTCTCTGCCAAACGTGATATGTTCCATTAACAAACAATTACAAAAAATTAAAAAAAAACTATACGAAGCATAACTGTAATACCCAATTAAGAGGGCACACCAAACATATGAATATATTTAACAAGATGATATCAGCTAGATATGTCTAGAAACTAGAGGGGCACAACCGAAATTCTTATTATTAATGGACCCTGAAAGAGTCTATACACTACGTCTATCCTTGCTTGATCATGAAGGGTATGTATATTAATCTTTTGAAAATACAATAATGACATGCATGGTGTTGTCTTCTTCTTCTTTTTTTCGCTCAAGCATGGTGTTGCCATTAAGATATATTTCTCGGGTAAACCCATGTTAGATAGATTTATAATTTTAATGTTTAATGTGGTTGTTCTGAATAACTATTGAATTTATAATGTGGTGGTTTTGTATGAAAGGACCAAATTTCTTGGGTTGATAGTGATAAAGTTGAGGCTGAAAGTATAGATGGACAATGTGATGTCAATGTTAAAGATGGGGTGAATGTTGAAGATTGTGTGAATGTTGAAGATAGGTGAATGTCGAAGAACGATTGAATGTGGAAGATTTGAGTAGTGGTTCTTTGGAGCCATTCATTGGCATGATACTTGACGATGTAAAAGACGCCCAAGCATTTTATGAGGCATATGTAAGACGGAAAGGTTTTGCAATTTGGACAAATCATACTTAGTTGTCGAAAGATGATAAAAAACTGTGCAATAGATTATGTTTGCACAAGGGAAGGATTTTGGTGGGTAAGTCGGAAAGAAAAAAAACGAACAGTTCCTGAACTTGCTGAAACAAAGATTGGATGTAAAGCAATTATGGGAATAAAAAAAGATGGTGAAAAGTGGATAATCAACAAGTTTGTGGTTGGACAAAATCATGTTCTACTTACACCAAGGAGTACTAGTTTGCTCCGTGGAAATAGGAAAGTTACTAAAGTAAAAAAAAACTGATTATGACTTTGAATGAGTCCGGTGTACTGACAAGCAAGTTTATGTCAGTATTGAATAAAGAATCAGGTGGTGACTTCAATGTTGGCTGTATTGGCAAGGATGTTGAAAATTACTTGGGAAACAAAATGAGAAAAGTATTTGAAGAGGGGGATGCACAAAGGTTATATGCTTATAACTTTCTTGAGTGACAACTCCCAAAACCTGAGTTTGTGTACTCCACGCAAGTTGATAAGGATGAGTGTATGAGAAGTTTTGTTTGGGTTGATGCGCGATCAAGAGCTGCATACCAGTATTTTGGAGATTTTACATTTGATGCCACATACCTGACCAATATTTATAAATGTCATTTGTGCCATTTTCTGGAGTTAACAATCATTATCAGACCATAATATTTGGTTGTGCCTTGTTAGTTAATGAAACAACAGAATCATATACATGGTTATTGAGAACATAGCAAGAGGCAATGCTTGGTAAAACCCCTTCAACTATAATTACCAATGATGACAAGGCTATGGCGAAGGCCATTGCAGAGGAACTCCCGAATACAAGTCATAAGTTGTGCTTGTGGCACATTTTACAAAAGTTTCCCGAACACTTGGCCCATGTATATAACAAATTTTTAGACTTTGGGAAAGATTTTCATCATTACATCCATGAGACAAGTACAACTGAGAGTTCGAGCAAGAATGGACTTCTATATTAGTGAAGTATGAGCTAGGAGAAAATATTTGGCTGTAAAATCTTTACAGCCGATGGGATAAGTGGGTTCTGACTTACTTGTATTTAACATTCTGTGCTGTTATGTCAACAATTCTAAGGAGTGAAAGCATGAACAAATTTTTCAAAAATTTTGTTCGTTCAAGCACTATGGTTAGTGACTTTGTGTATCAGTATGAAAAAGCTATAGATGCACGTTACTTAAAAAAAAAAGAGAAGGATGTGCAGACAAAATCTACGCAGGCGATATTGAATACACCTCTTAAAATTGAAGAGGAGGTGTCAATGGTTTATATAAGAAAGTTTTTCATGATCTTTCAAGATGAGCTGTTCAATAGTCTATGGTACAAAGCAACAAAATTGTCCAAAGAGGGTGAAAGCAAGACATATGGAGTGGTACCTTATGGTAAAAGAACACCCCTTTACCATGTGATATTGGAGAATGGTGACGAACTTGCAACATGTACATGCCATATGTGAGAGTTTATGGGGCTTCTTTGTAGGCATATCTTGTGTATTTTTGACAAGAAAACGAAGTTAAATAGATTGCCACAGCACTATGTTTTAGAAAGATGGACTATTAATGCTAAGAGTCAACCCATTCCTGACATACCATGTTCTGAAGGGCAAGTTTGGCAAGGACATAATGATCCTACGATGAGAAAAGTCAAGTTGATGATACAACTTTATGACATTGTTGAACTTGGGTCGCAGTCAACTACAAAACACAATCACCTATGTCTTGCATTGAAGGAGGTTCACAAAGAGTTACTTGCAATGAAAGATCATCCAGAATGTTCATAAAGAGGGGAGTCAACCAATGA
>QEOT01005748.1:210934-228434 GCA_003123785.1 Pterocarya stenoptera | reverse complement strand
GTAAAAAGAGCCCCTAGATCAGTATATATTAGAAACTATATATATGCATGGGAGAAGAAATATACACTGCAGCTATTTTGATATTAGTGAAGTAAAAAGATAAATATTAAGGCTCTAAAGCAATTCAAATTGACAAATTATATCTTCAAAGTATCATTTTTTGGGAGTTAGTGTAAATAATGTGCTAGTTTTGATAATTTTGGGTGCAAAGTGCAAAGTTCCTGTGCTTTTCTATAAAACAAGGACAAAGTGGAATATCATCTGATTAATTACCAAACAAATGTGAGATGACTGCAGATACACAGTGGAGTCATACACATAACAAGACAGGAACATTTGAATTTATTACCCACAATTCAGATAATGGGTAAAACACATAACTACCCCATATTTTAGTCCAATGAAGCAGCAAATAGATGCCCTGCAAAAGAGATGTTATAGATACCCCATATTCACAAAAAGATGTTATAATGGGTATCCATTACAGTTCAAAAGTCATCAAGTCAAATATAATACCGCTTGGTCCTTGAATCTCACAATTTATTCACAAAAAGATGTTAACCCGCTTGGTCCTTGCATCTCAAAGTCAGATATAGCTCACAATAATTTCCAACCTGATTATACCAATTCACCTATAATACAGTTACTAGATTTAGAACTCTAACAATGTAGTGGTGCTTTTTTTTCTTAGAACTTTTATCAAACACGTAAAATGCAAAAACAACATTTCTTATAGACTAGTGAGGAGAGGTTTGGTTCATATTTTTTATACAGCCACAATCAATTTCTTACAGTCACAATCAATTTCATTTCTTACAGCCACAATCAATTTGCCAAGAAACCAGAAATGACATACCAGAAATGCTGGTCAAAGGGCATACTAGAAATCAAAAGGTGACAGAAAGGGCTTCGGGTTGAGCTCCAAGGGGGTGCGAGGGGCCTGAGAGGCGAAGTAAACCGCTTCGGGTTGAGCTTCGAGGGGGTTGAGGCACGACGAAAAGGGCTTCAGGTGCGATGGTTGAGTGCAATTCGTGGGGCTCAAATCAACTTGGAGAAATCGCAAAGAAGAGATTGCAGGGGTGCGAGGGGTTTTGATTTCTGAAGCTTGAAATTGCGAAGAGAGATTGCCCTTTTCTGATGTAGTGCTGGTCTAGGATAAGTATGGTGGAAGTTTTAGGTGTTGGTATGTGATTGGCAGGCTATTATTTGACTAAAACCAGCCTGACTGGTCCTAAGGAATTCTCTATACAAATATACAAGGTTTGAAGAATGAAATCTAATGTTTCTGCATTGAAAATTAGAGCCAATTATTTGCTATGAAAAATGGCATCCATTGCAACTTGGTTTAGAACTTCTTATCCTCCTTGAACATGAGAACAAGAGTAGTGGCTCTTGTTAGAAATTTTATATTAGTATACCTTCAAAGATCATAAATCATACGTAGTATAATTGCCTAAATCAATTTTCTACAATGATGTTGGCTTATAGAATTCACTATAATTCCAACAGTTCTTCCACGCATCGATCTCTTATACATATTAACTTGCAAGTAGTTTGCTCCGTTTAAGTAAAGGCATTAAGCAAAATCATAGCAAGAGAAAAGCAATATTACTTGCACTTCCATTTTTCTGATAGCAGTCGGAAGTTTCAACAACTTGCATCAATCTTTTGAACCATCTGCAAGCATTGAACAAATAAATATTCATCTGCAAGAACCCTTATTGACAAGAAGTAAATCCATTCATGCATAGATGTAATATTTCTTATTTCACTCAAAATAACATTATTGTCTGTGATAATATTTTAATCTAAGGATTTAATTTATATTCTAATACTCTTCCTCTTACGTGCATGGTAATTGATACTTAAATCTCAAAAATTAGTTCCAACTTTTGATAATATTTAAATTCATACTTGCAAGAGAGTATATCTGCGCTTAATTCTCCGCTGACTATTTTTTTTTTCTCTTCCTTATATTACTTTGCAAATAATATCAAGAATTTTATAAATGGTCATATGCTTTTAGTATAAGCAATTAGAATACCTCGTCTTCTGTAAAATAGTTTATGAATTAAAATGGATATGATAATGTTTTAAAATCTACTTAAATATTAAAGAAAAAACTATTAATGTACTTTAAAAATATAAACAAATTAATCTGGCATGCCGCACATGAAAAAAAAAAAACACTTAAATCCGAATGCAAGAACTAGTCGGTCTATTTAGTTTATGAATAATGCTACTCCCACTTATGGTGGCTTTTGATAAAAGTTATCAATAAAACTAAGTCATCGATTCATTTTAATTTGTTTTATATCTTTAAACCACCCCAGATCTGAACAATATGAAAGTAGAGCTGCATGATGGGACTTAATCCAGGGAGGTGTGATAGTAACAGCCTATATCATGTACAAAGATTTTAAGTTATGAATTTTTCTGGCACACACTTCGAGAGATTTTAATAAATGATTCTGCGCACTCTCTTATTTATGATTTCAATATTTTAATACAAAACGACTTTAGTTATAAAAAATCTTTGTATCTGGTGCTTCCTTTATAACAAAAGAAAATATTTTAAGTCAAGTTCAGTAGTAGTACTGCGGCTTCCGAGAATTTCTAAAATTGATTTTATTATTAACCGTGGGGAGCAGGGTGTTACATAAATATATTCAAGTAATTTGGTGTCACTTCAAATTAAATCAATGGTTTTTGGGGGCCAAACTTATATAATAATGATTATTTGAGTGTACAAGTAAATTTGTGTGCATATATTATGCAATTTGTTATTTATAGTTATAAAAAAATATAATTATAGATGTAATTTCATTTCATATTTACTCAATAAATGTATACCAAATAATTATTATCCAATTAGACAATTGGTCATATTAAAATTTTCAATTTAAGTAGATAAGAAATTTGCATCCTTTTCTCATTCATGTATTTTTTCATTGAGAAAAAAGAAACCGATTGAAAATAATTAGGAGAAGATATAAGAATAACAAATTCTAAGACTTCAAAAAGGACATCCGACATTTTAAATTTAGAAAATGAAGACTTTTAAGTTTTTTTTGTATGCAATATAGATATTCATATTGCGTATAGGCAAAAATCTTTGGGGTTTTTTAACCTTATCTGTTCAAATTTCATAGATTTATGGGGTCTATTTTTTAATTTTTTAACTATATATATAATTTTATAGATTATGGAGGTAAATTTTGGATTTTAAAATAACGAACAAACTTTCTGCATATTGTTACGGAACTCAATAACTCTAGATGGAAATGAAAGAGAGTTTTATATTTTTTTGAAGATTTTAAGAATTTTTAAACTTTTGTAAGTAATTATAAAAAAAGTTCAATTTACTTAATAGACATATATTTGATTATGAAAATCAAATCAAAATAATATCAAGTCAAAGTGATTATATATTATGAAAATCAAATTAAGACTTTGATATTATTCAACTTTCCAACACATTTTAGTGCTTCAATTTTTCCCCAAAATAATTTTTTTTTTTCTCTTCTTGCACATCGCAGGTTTGGAATCTACTGAATTGGCTATTATTTTTTCCTTCATTATATAATTGGGTTGCCGGGAGTGGTTCAGAAATTCAAAGCAGCTAGATAAAATAATGACAAATTACATGAACACATAGAGAGAGAACGTTTTAAGCACCTCCTTGACAGCTCTTACGTACAAGCATTGGGGGGATCCAAAACATGAAGAAAGACTCGGCATGCCAACAACTTGCTGATACAATCTAATGTTTGTGCACAGAGACTTAGAGCCAATTATTTGCTATGAGAAATGGCATCCATCACTGCTTGGTTTACAACTTCTTGTCCTCCCTCAGCCTGAGAACAAACAGTAGCGTTTCTTTCCTATTAGCATACCTACAAAGCTCATAAATCATACATTGCATAATTGCCAAAATCAATTTTTTTACAATGATTTGAGGTGTGATCTTGGCTTATGGAATTCACTAAAATTCCAACAGTTCTTCCACGCATCAATCTCTTATACTAACTTGAAAGTGGTTTGCTACATTTAGGTAAAGGCAATAAGCAAGATCAGAGCAAGAGAAAAAGCAATATTACTTGCACATCCTTTTTTCAGATGGTAGTCGGAAGTTGCAACAACATGCATCAGTCTTTTGAACCATCTGTAAGCATTTAACAAATAAAGATTCATCAGCCTTATATGGATGTAAAAAAATCCTTAACAATCATATTCCTTACCCCAATTAAGTTTGTTCCTAAGGATATTACATTGGCAGAACTCCTTCCCCTTCTTCATCTTTACCCATGTCATGCAATCGACAATCTGACAAGAAGCAAATCCATAAATGACAAAAAAGATTAAATCCATAAATGAAAAAAGAAAACACGAGAAAGGTAGCCCTCATTTGTCAAGTTCAGCAATTTGCCAATTTGAAAAGAAAAAATTTCATGTTGGAAGACCTTCTCTCTTTGCTTGGAGATTTGGAAATTTTGACAAGCACTTGTTATGTCGTTATGCAAACCCAACGTGAACAAAAAAAAATAAAAAAAAAAAAAAAAGAAGAAGAAGAAGAATAGCTAGACAGAGCATACAAACCAGATCTAGTTGCAGCAAGCAATAGGAGTGATGGGATCTCTTCAATGCCACCATTCAACATTCAAAGCACATTTGGATCTGAGCCAAAACAAACTTATCTTTTATTCCTCCGTTTTTGTGCCATAAATGTATTTACCATTAATTCGAACACAAGGGATGTCAGCTATCTTGCGCCACTCTCCTCTCTTACCTTTCTTGCAGCATTCTTCGAACAGAGGACATTTATCGATTTGAAGTTGTGGAGTGAGGGAGGTAGGCCATTCATTGGAAAGGACCTCAAGTTTTGGCAATTAGAAATACGAAGCTCTAGGAGGGTAGGCCATTCTTTCGAAAGGACCTCAAGTTTTGGCAATAAGAATACGAAGTTCTAGGAGTGAGGGAGGCAGTCCATCCTCTGGACAACATGCGAGGTTCTCGTAGTCAAAGATCGCCAATGTTTCAAGAGAGGCAGACAACTTCATCTATGGAAAGGACAACAGATGTTGACATCCACCAATCTCAAGTTGATTAAGAAAAGTGAGGTCGTCCACCTCCCAATCGAACAAGGGTTTAGTGATTTTAAGATCAAAGATCGTAAGTATTGTTAGGTTTGTGGGAAAACCTTCTTTGGGAAATGATAAAATGCTCGGACAATTCCATATTTTCAAAACTCGAAGAGATGTGAGGTTGTATATGCCATTCTGCAGTCCCTGCATTTTCTCACAATTAAATATATAAAGCTGTCTCAGGTTAGAAGGGAGGAGCAACTCTCCACCATTTAACAATTGAAGATTTTCACAATTAGAGATGTCGATCATTGTAAGAAATGAGTTATGATGAAAGCTCTTAGCTACTGACTCCAGCTTCGGACAGTTGCAAATATAGAGGCGTTTAAGTGTGGTAGGTAATTCCCCGCTTGATGTTAAGGATTCAAGGGATGGACAATTGTTAACATCCAATTCCTCAAGAAGAGATGTGATGCCACTACTGCAACTACTGTTGTCAAAATTCGTTAGCGAATCTGACCACAAATTCAAGAACTGAAGATTTTCACAACTGGAGATGATTATGGTTTTCAGAAAAGAATTATGACAAAAACTCTTTGCTACTGACTTCAACTTCAGACATCGGTTAATACAGAGGTGTTGAAGTGTGGTAGGTAATTCTCCACTTGATGTTAAGAATTCAAGGGATGGACAATTGCTAACTTGCAAGACTTCAAGAAGAGATGTGATGCCACCACTGCAACTACTGTTGTTGTTTGTATCATTATCATCATCCTCCACCAAACTCATCATACTCTTGTAGTCACTTATATTTAGCTGCTTTAAAGTAGGAGGCAGATGGCTTCTTGCAAAATGCGTTAGCGAATCATAGTTATTGATACCAATAGACTCAAGACGCTTGTTGTTGTACATCAATGCCTTGGGGTAATGATTCCAAGGCTATGCAATCTTCGATACTAATAGATGTGATTCTGAGTTGGAGACGCTCTTGATCAACTTCTTCCGCCACCAAAAGGACTAGTTTAGGACAATTATAAATGTTGAGATCACTCAGAAATAGGAGATGTGGCAGTGATGCCATGTTGTCTGACCACAAATTCGTCAGCTCCTCACAGTTTTCAATAGTTAACCCTTCCAACTCTGCCATCCCTTCCATATCTAAAATTGGTGAAAGTGATCTGGAGAAGTCTATTGATTTGTGTGTAACCTTGCTTCCACACACCACCCCTTTGTATATATCAGTTATAAGTGTGCATTTATCTGGAAAGCACGAAATTGAGACCACCAACCACTCACAATTATGTATGCTAGCTTTTTTTAGTAAAGGAAGGTTGTTTGGTAACATCTTTGATAGCTTCGGAGAGTCATAAAGAAAAAGCCAACACAGATTTGGGAATTCTTCACAAGGACTCCATTTCTCCCATTCCTTCATGTTCCCGAAACTCAAAGTTTATAGGGATCTAAAACATTGTGCAAAACTATTTCCGCAAAATTTAGAACCAACACTACTCACACTATCCATGATAGAGATTGAAAGAGTTTTGAGTGATGGAAATTGCCCCAATGGAGGTAATAATGTGCACTTGCGACAATTTCTTATTTTCAAGGAGACCATATGAGGAAATGAAGGACGTTTTAACCAAATTGAAAATTCTATACCACCATAGTTAATTATACCCAGCTCCATCAAAGCGTTGTGAGGCCATAGGCCATTTAGTACCACTAGTTCACTTGTCCTGTCTTTCGACTCATCAATGTCACTACTCTATTCCAACCACAATGCACTAATTTTGATCTTTTTAATTAATTCAGAAGCCTTTGCATCCTTCGGTTCAATCACATTCTCTAATCTGGAAATGCAGAATGTTCCTTGTAGATGCTTCAAAGGTCCAAGCTCCTTTATTGTAAAGCAATTGTGTTTTCCCAGAACTAGAGTAGACAGTGTTTGGAGACAAGTTAATTTACCTATTTGCATAGGCATTCCTTCCAAATAATTTGAACCTTCAATATTGAGGTGGCGCAGGTTTACCAAGTTGCATAACATTGAAGGTAATTTCTTTAGACTACTACAGTCTTCCAACAACAATGTTTGCAAGTTGTAGAGATTAGCTATTGATTCAGGCAGGCTACTAATTTGAGTATTGGAAAGGTTAAGGTACCGTAGATGCTTTAAATCACTGATAGAATATGATAATTCAGTTATACAGTACCCATTGAAAGATAGCACCCTTAACCATCATAATGTGGGAACCAATTCACAATGAACATGACGAGCCAAATAGCAATGACATCCTGGATGTGATAGCATGAGAGGTAAGAATGTACGTAAATGAAAAAATTTAGAAAAAACCTCAAACTTTTTAGTAACATCATATTTGCTACCCAAGTAAGACGAGTGGTGTGTCTTTATAGGGAGATTCCCATGTTGACTACCCCCAACCCTATCTTCCATTCTAAAGCATGTCTCGCCTGCAACTGATTGAACCAAATCATTGATGAGGTCATGCATCAAAAATCTTGATTTATTAAAGCGTGATTGTTGAAAAAATGACCTTGAAAATAGATTGCGAAAATACTTGCTACCCAAATCTTCCATTTCCTGTACATCTTGTCATGGATAAATCAAACCTTCTGCCATCCATAATAGAACCACCTCCTTCTCCTTAAACTCATAATCTTTTGGAAGTATAGAACAATAAGCAAAACACCTCTTTAAATGTAAAGGCAGATTGTGATAGCTTAACATAAGAGCAGGAACAATTCCACTTCTCTCTTCTAGTATATCCCATATCTTACTCTTCAAAACTTTATACCACTCATTGCGTTCTTGTGTACTGTGTAAGAGGCCTCCAACAGTTTTTACAGCCAACGGCAAGCCTTTACACCTACTAACAATTTCCTCCCCAATATCTTTAAGGTGTGGATGTGCACTGAAGTCTTTTGCATCAAATATATTGTAACAGCCCACTAGAAATTCATTGGTGGAATTTCTATTAACTTTAGGAACCTCGTGAAAATCCTATAAGTTTTCACGAATCGACCAATTGCGCAGGTTTTAGTCTATCAACATAGTCAGTGTTATCACTCACTATGGTGCTAGAAATATGAGTTGAATTATTTGAGATAGTTAGAAGTGTTAGAATGCGTTGTGGTCTACGCCATTAGACTCAGTTGATTATTTAGAATTTTATGGTGTATTAACCCATTTTCATAATTTCGGACGAAACACCTGTTTGAAACTATGATTTTATTTTTAGGGGTACTTCGGGGTTGAATTTCGGTAAACGATTTTCACTATAAGTTAATATGAATATTTAGGATTTTTCAGTACTAAGTTTATTATATATATTTTTGGAATGAATAGTAACCTCAATAAGCTTACCAAGTGCAGGGTTTTCAAAATCACAGTGTGGAATGTCCAAATTAGGTTAGAGAAGTTTTATTTGGACACTTAGCAAGATCTTAGCCACACATAGTGAATAGTATTAGACACTTGGCTCATAGAGGATCAATGAGTTGGATCATGAAGAAATCAAAATGTGAGATCATGCCACTTAAGCGAAACCCTATTCTTTTTCATCTGATCAACCAATTTTGTGTTAGATCAGAGAGGGTTTCAACCCAAGTGAAATCCTAAATGGTCGGAATTTAATTGAAACCCCAAAAGCTTGGTTGAAACCGAAACCCTAAACGGTTTCCCCAAACCTTAAAGTTGGCCTCCAAACCCTTTTTAATCCAATTTCTAGCATTGTGTTTAATCACTTGATTAAATCACTTCCACATGCTATTAATTTCTCAACTTCTTGTTATGACATCATTATCCAACTTTTTAAACCTTGAAAATTTGATTAGGCCAAGAAATATTAGTTTTGGGCTTGATAGCATCTCAAACCCTAACCAAACCCCCTTTAAACCCTAAATTGAAGCCCACTTGGATGAGGCCCACCATGACCTACGAATTTGGCCACCTTGGCAAAGCTTCTTGAAGAAGTTTTCCCTCCCACATGGCAGACCATCCACTGCCCTTGGCTGGCCCAAATAGTTCCTTGATGTGAGGGAAAGAGCCACCTCATCACACCTCTTCTAGAAGGCAGCAGCAGCAGCCCACTCCCCCTTCACTTTATGTCACATAGCCACTTCTAATCAAGGGTCATTCAAGCCCAAACCTCTCCCTTCAGAAGTCTAGATGCGTTCAAGGCACCCTTTCTTTCACTTCATCACTTTTCACCTCGTTCTTAGAGAGAAACTCAAAAACACTCTCTCGGGCAGATTTCTGAGCCGTTTTGCATGGCACTTTTTGACCCTTTGTAAGTATTTTCGCATGATGACTCCTTCATAAAAGTTGTTTGTCATTGATTCTAGTTTCCGTGGATATATTATTTGTCTCATTACATACTAATTTGATCAGTAAAAGGTGTTTTTAACTATGGAAAGGTCATTCTGGCCGTGAAACTGGAGAGTATGTTATGTTATGGAGTTTTTGACCAAGCTAATGGACATATCTTGGTCCGAAAAGTTTATGGATGTTTTTAGCATGTGTTTATGAATTTTAATTTAGGTCTTATTGCATGACTAAAGATTTTGATGATAGATTTCTTTAGATTTAGAAACTTGAAAACTGGAAGTGGAAAAATAGTTTCTGTTTTGGAAAAGTTTGAATATTTCGTGGTTTAATCTTACTCCAAAGGCTTTGATATTTTTATGTGATGATTATAAGTCTCTTATTTGCATGTTAGGATATTATTTTGAAGATATTTAGTATTAGTTCCAAAGATATGATTTTTCTATGCAAGAGGATTTTGGTTAGGCTTAAGATTTGATGTTGTTGAGTTAGATCCATGTTTTATTGCGTTTTAGCCATTTGATTTTAAGTTTTATGGTTGGATCTTCTTTAAGACACATTTTTAAACCATGTGATGTTTAAGTTTGAAGATCACATGTCTTTAAGCCATGGATCAAGAGATTTATCAAAGCTATTTTAGAAAAAAGTTTATGTTTTTGGACTAAGTGTAAAACCAAAAATTTCAAGTGTTGTTTTGTGATTTTTGATGACTTTTATTTGATGAATTAAAGTATGGTTTATCTTAGGATGATGTTGTGAATATATTAGAAGTAAGATTTGATTTTTTTGGAATTATCGGAGATGTTTTTATTAACGTTAAAATTTGTGATTTAAGGGTTTACTTTTATTAAAAAGTTTGGATCTTTTTACAAAAGGCTTGGTGTTGATGATTAGCTTTTTCTTAATGGATATTTTAAGTGTGTTTTAAACTTAGGATAGAAAGATATTTGTTGCAAAAATTTGCTTTGATAATGAGTTTTTAAAATTTGAAGGAATTACAACAAATCAAAGGTAATATAGCCTATATAAGTTTCAGACCTATAGAGTTTTAATAGTTGTGTTTGGTTCTAATTTTTCTGAGTTGATATTTGAGTTTAGGACAAAATTTACATGAAGAATGTAAATTTTGGTAATTTTTGGACTTAGGATGTGAAATCCTTAAGTTAGGGGTAAAATAATCATTTTCCCATATGTAGAGGGTAAAATGGTAATATTTACTATCTGTTGCAAGTATGTCACATTATGTATGACATATGTTACATGTTGTTATGTCAGATAATATTTACTGTCATGTATTATGCCATGTTACAAAATATTTACTGTCACATGTTATGCCATATTACGAAATATTTACTGTCACATGTTATGCCATGTTACAAAATATTGTCTGTTACATGTTATGCCATGTTATAAAATATTATTTGTTACACGTATGCTATGTTATGAAATGTTTCCTATTACACTCAGGTCTCAAAGTATGTCATGTCAGTCATCTTACGTTCATGTCACGTTACGCTATGTTAGGACTTTTATCTTTTCGTATTCATGTCATCCTGTCTCATCAGTCTTGTTAAGTTATTCATGTCAATCATGACCCTAACCGCTAGGATGGGTTAATATCCTAGTGGAATTCTTTTGTTCACGCTAAAGTGTTTAAATAGGTGTGAAATTCCTTGGGTTGACGAAGTACAGTCAACAGGTTGCGAATGAGGCCTAACTAGCTGGTCACCGGAGCGCACCAAGCACTAACGCCGATGGAGCCATACTTTATTTTACGTGTGTTCACAGCAAGTGTGACACAAACAATTCATGGGGCCACAACAACTGTGGAGCATGAAGTATGGGGCCACAACAACTGTGGAGCATACACTACATGAGACACAGCAATTGTGACACGTAGAATACGTGGGGCCACAAAAACTGTAGAGTGCGTATTAACGCACTCATAACTGGTATAGATACCTGTGTTGTGATGCGATAATCTGCAGAGACACACGGCTCAAGGGGACCCATGTAACACCCGTATGGTCACTTAAATGATTAAGTCTATTGAATAAGATTTCAAGTTCATGTATTTCACGTTCAAGTCATGCTTCACGCTATGTTATGTTCAAGTTTACATTCATGTCAAGTTTCAAGTTTATGTCATATTCATGCCATGTTTCAAGTCCATGTTATGTTTCAAGTTCACGTTCATGTTAGATTATGTTCACGTTCATGTTATGTTCAAGTTCACGTTCATGTTATGTTATGTTCACGTTTACACCATGTTTCAAATTTTCGTTTATGTTATGTTATGCTCAGGTTTATGTTATTTTCAAGTTCATGTTCAAATTATGTATGTTCATGTTTATACTATGTTTCAAGTCCATGTTATGTTTCAAGTTCACGTTCATGCTATGTTGCTAGTGCATGTTATGTTTTAAGTTTACGTACATGTTATGTCACGTCAAGCTAAGTTTCAGTTTCAGTTCAAGTTATGTCAACTCATGCCATGTTCTGTCAAGTCACGTTATGCTTATTATTTCATTCCATGTTATGTCAAGTTATGCTATGTTACTATTGATTTTGAATTATGCATTTATGCTTTTATTGCCATGCATGCATTATTAACCTGTGTGGAAGTTTCCTGTTAACTTGCTGAGATTTGTAATCAAATCTCACCGTGGTAGTCCCAATTACCATTCCCCCCGAATGGTAGGCGTTATGTCAGGATCAGAGCATGGAGCAGACACTGACAGACTAGAGGAGGTTGACTAGATGCCGTAGACGCGACGCTGAGTTTGCAGCCTCTATAGTTAGGTCTTTGGATAGTTAGTCGAGTTACGTGAGTTACTTAACGAACTTGTCTGATAGTGTATTTTGACAATGTAATTATGGAATCAGGTGTCCGTTGTTTTGCGATTACAGTCTTTTGAGAACCATACTGTAATCGTGGATGTTTATTTTGTTAAGTATGCATGGATTACGTTTTAACTATTTAGGATATTATAGGTTTCGTGCATAGTATTGCTCAAGAAAAAAAAATTATCCGCTACGAATATTACATAATGCTAGATGCATGTTTGGAACATTGCATCTTATATGTCATGAACGGGGGCTAGTAACCTTGTGTTGCATGTCCCGACGCTTCGGATGTCCGTCCGATCCCAAACAGAATCTGGGGGCGTCACATGCATGCTGGGAAAATATGGACAAACAAGCATCAGTTGGCAACAACTCCAACTGAAAAGGTTCGGCTTTAATGGTTCCCATCAGTGATGATACTCCCTAATTACGAGTTGTGATGATAATACCACTTCTCGAAGCCCCTGCTTTAAACGGACGACGTAGGAGATCCCAATCGTCGTAGTTCTCATTCCAAACATCATCAAGAATTACTAGAAACTTTTTCCCAACTAATTTCTCCTCCAATTTGGCTAGCATCCAATTTAGAACTTTGCCGTCGCAATTTTTCGAAGTCACAGATTGTAAATTTTTTTTTTGTAACTATAGCAACATCAAAATTTTTTGAAACATAAGCCCATGCTTTCAGATTGAAAAAGCTCTCCATATTTTCATCTCTGTAAACGAGCTAGGCAAGGGTTGTCTTTCCGATACCACCCATACCAACTATAGGAATCACATTCCCTTTAGTCATGGCATCACTTTGTTTATCACTTATCAATAATTGAAGTAAAGCCTCTGTGACTTCCTCCCTACCGTAGATTTGATCTTTGGTCACCACAGAAGTTGAGGGAGGTATCTCTCTCCTTTTGCTTGGCATCGGACTAGAATTTTCATTCAATTGTAGTTGATCTTTTTGTGTCACGAGATCGTTAAATCTAGCAGTGATTTTCTTTATTTTTGAACCCAGCCTAATCTCGATCCTAACAGCACTTGAAGTTAAACTAGTAAACCAAGAAGGGACGAGATTTCGTACCTTACTAGTGCTAGCTTGACTTTCACCCATCAACGTGCGTCGCAAAGCTGCTTCCGTGGCAACCTCATCCAATATATCTTCCACGTCGTAGGCCAAGTCTTTGAGATCATCAAGCCAATCTTTCACTGACCTTTTAGTGTGTTGCTTCTCCTCTACATCATCAAGCAGCTTACAAATTGTTGTCAACTTTTTTCCCCATTTGTCCAGCCGTTTGCGAAGTCTCTCTTTGCTTGCAAATTGCAGCAACTCAGGAGACGTCAGTCGATTAAACATCCTATTAAGGAATGTGGAAAGAAAGAGCTCTCTCGCTGCCATGATTTTTGTATGAGAAATTAAGGAATGAGTAGTGAAAAAAGTATGCAGAGATATATGAGTAAAACCAGTGGTTTCTCCTGGCAAAAGGCCAAGAGCATATGTTGTAGCAAAAATCCCAATTTTTGTTATTGCTATAGCGAGAATCCCAATTTTTGTTGTTTGGCTTCTTTCTCACGTGCATATATGCTTTTTCTCTTTTTGTGATTATTCTTTTTCGTTCTGACCGTCTTTTATTTGGTTTTGTCACATGATAGTGCATTGCCAACAAATTCAATCAACGTACCCATATATTTTTTTTGAAGGAAATAGTCTCATTTCATTAATGAACCGAAGTTACAACTGTGACCTATCAATATATGGAATAATCCAGATTATAAGCCAAACTACGCATAAGTTCTAGAGCTTCCCCACACACAAATTTCTTTGTGGCGGATATTGTCTTAACTTCTCAACAAACTCTATCTTAACAGAGAAAGCGTTCTGTAAAACAAAACTTAAAGACCCTCTTTGTCCTCCCAGGGAGGAAAAGTATGGGGCACTGCTATGGACACTAAATCCAATAGCCTATTTCTATTTTATTTAATCCTAAAATAAACAAAAAACTACAAATAAACTTATTAACAACTAAACAACTACTAACAAACAACTAATCAACAGAACCACAAGCACTAGTATGACCCAGCTCGAGCCCTGACGGCACGAGCACCCAGCTCACGCACGGACACAACAGCCTCCATTACGCAGGCGGCACCTACTCATGAGCACTGGTCGCACGATTCACCAGTCGTGACATTGCCCACCACTCTTGGAAAGCTCTTGCTCCAGATTGCATCTGATCTGAAGGCTCAACACCTTACTAGGGTCAACAAAAGAACAGATAATTAGAAAAAACAAACACCAACAAAACACTGAAACGGAACAAGAAACATAAAATCAAAAAATGGATGAACAGTGCTCGATGAGTAGGCAGTGGCATGTGCAGGGCACTGGTCTCTCAGGGGGGAAAACTGATGGTCACTCTTGGAAGCCCTGGAGTCAGGGAGCCCAGAGAAGCCAAGCGTGGTGTTGGCGAAGGTCTCCTCGGTGGAGTGTGATGACCACGCGCCGAATGGTGCCAGAATTTTCGTCCCACGCGTGCGGGCTACACGCCACTCCGATGGACACCAGATTTGGTGGTCTTGAAGATCGGCGGCTGGACGTCATCCCAGAGGGGCGCGTGTAGAGAGGCAACGGCTGGAAAGACCCGAACAACGATCCTCCCTGCTTATTTGAACCTAAAAAACACACAAAACAAACCAAAAAAACACACTACAACGAAATGTAAAATGGACAGAAGAGAAGGGAGGGGGGAGGAGCTGAGGCTCCAACCCCTGTTTGTCGATCTAAGTTGAAGAGGGTTTAGAGAGAAGCGAGAGGTTTTTTTTTTAGAGAGAGAAAGAAAATATCAGTCTGTACCATATTTTTTAAGATATGATCATTTAATTTTTTTTTAAAATCTGGGGTCTGTATTTATTGGTTTATATTAAATAATTGCTAATTATTTATATTTAAATCTATTTGTGTTGCCTTATATCTTAGCGTGCCATGGAAGGAAATTAATATCATTTTCTTCTACATAAACATGACATGGAAAATAACATCACGGAGGAAAGTGTTGTCTATCATGCAGGAAAATAATTGTTGAGAACTAAATGAATAGAGGATGAAGACTGAAAACAGAGGACTGAATACGAGAGTTTGTGTAATCTGATCTGAGCAAAAATGAATATTACTTGCTGATCAAATACATGAAGGTCCTATAATATTTATACTACATAGAAAAATAACTATATAACATAAATAACAGTATTTTAAGTCTTCTTTAGCTCCTTCTCTGCCTTTAGCTTTTCTTCTTTAGACTTCAACTCCATGCTGTCAATATAAGAGGCTATACTCCAACACCCCCCACAAGATGAGCATGTATATTTATAATGTTCATCTTGCGCAAATTATGATGGAAAGGCAGTGATCCGAGTGGTTTTGTAAAGATATTTGCTAGTTGTAATCTTGAGGGAATATAAAAAAGCTTTATAACATTCTGCTACAATTTTTCCCTAACAAGATGACAATCGATTTAAATATGTTTAGTCCTCTCATGTTGTACTGGATTGGTTGCAATGGACAAAGCTGATTTGCTGTCAGTGTAGAGCATTGTTGGTTGAGAATGGTCAACACTGAGGTCTTGAAGAGCATATAGTAACCACTGCATGTAACAGCCCGCTAGAAATTCAAAGGTGAAATTTCTATTGGCTTTAGGAACCTCGTGAAAACTCCGTAAGGTTTCACGAATCGACCAATCGGATAGGTTTTAGTCTGTCAACATAGTCTGTGTTATCACTCACTGTGGGGCCAGAAGTGCGATTCTAATTATTTGAGGTAGTTGTAAGTGTCAGAATCCATTATGGTCTGCGCCATTAGACTCAGTTGATTATTTAGGATTTTATGGCGCAATAAGTCTATTTTCATATTTTCGGACGAAACGTCTGTTTGAAACTATGAAATTATTTTTAGGGGCACTTCGAGGTTGAATTTTGGTTAACGATTTTCACCGTAGGTTAATATGAATATTTAAGAATTTTTAGTGCTAAGTTTATAATTCACTTTTTTCAGAATGAATAGTAACCTCGTTATGCGCATCAATTGCAGTGTTTCAAAATCACAATGTGGAATGTCCAAATTAGATTAGAGAGGTTTTATTTGGACACTTGGCAGGATCTTAACCACACATACTGAATAGTATTAGACACTTGGCACTATGAGAAACGTTTGATGGATTTGAAGGAATCAAGGTGTGAGATCATGCCACCTAAGCAAAAACCCTATTTCATCGACCAATCGAATTGTGCCAAACCAAAGAGGATTTCCACCCTAGTGAAATCCTATATGGTTGGAATCCAACTGAGAACCAAAAGCATGGTTGAAATCGAAATCCTAAACGGTTTTATCCAAACCATAAAGTTGACCTCCAAAACCTAAACGAATCAGTTTCTAGCATTGTGTTTAATCGCTTGATTAAATTCCTTTCACATGATATTAATCATTAAATTTGTGTTAGAACATCATTATCCAACCTTGTTAACCTTGGAAAATTGATTGGGCCAAGTGATTTTGGATTTGGGCTTGATAGCAACCCAAACCCTCTTTAAACCCCAAAATTGAGACCCATTCGGTTTAGGCCCATTAAGGCCCACGAATTTGGTCTCATTAGCATTGCTTCTTGGCTAAGCTTGCACCCCCACTTTGCTGAATAGATCTTCCAAAAGAGATTCTAGAAGGTTTTGAAGAAAAATATCTAAAGGGCCACCTCACTCTTTCACTCTCACACTCCATCTTGAGAAAAGATCTTGGGCTGATTTTTTGGGGAAGAAAAGGCCAACACTCAAGCTCTCTTTCAGTCCTATCACTTTCAATAATCTATGTTAGAGTCTCTCCAGTCCACTTCCCACGAAAATAAACTATCCTTTACACTTTTCTTTGACAAAACACAAAATACTCTCTCGGGCAGTTTTTCTGGTCTCTGTTGAACGCCTTATTCGAAGATTTTGTAAGTGTTTTATCACAAATTGTCCTTCATAAAAGTTTTTCCTTTTCGAGTCTAGTTTACGTGGATATCTTATTTGTTCCATTTAGACATCATTTGATGGGTCAAAAGTTGTTCAAACGCCAGAAAGGTTAATCTGGCGATAAACTGGCGAGTATGTTGTAGTTTGGAGTTTTTGACCAAGCTAATGGATAGATCTTGGTCCGAGATTTTTATGGAGTACTGTTAACATGTGTATATGATTATTTGTTGAGGAT
>QEOT01005748.1:172322-209621 GCA_003123785.1 Pterocarya stenoptera | reverse complement strand
TTTGAAGATCACATCTTTATAAGTCATGGATCAAGAGGTTGATCAAAACAAGTTAGAAACAAAAATCAAAGGAAATAGCCTATGTAAAATTTCGGCCCTATAGAGTTTTAATGGTTGTGTTTAGTTTTAAATTTTTCTGAGTTGATATTTGAGTTTAGGACAAAATTTACATGAGGTATGTAAATTTTGATAATTTTTGGAGTTAAGATACAAAATCCTTAAGTTAGTGGTAAAATGGTCATTTTCCCACATGTAAAGGGTAAAATGGTAATTTTACTCTAAGTTGGCATTTTTTCATATTTCTAATTGTTAATGATTAAGTTCTAACCTTTAGAAATCATTACTTTCAGTTTCTCGTGATCGCGCTTGAGTTTTGTCTAGAAAATGCGAAGACCGAGGTAAGTTAGCTTTTAACTTACTAGCAGTTTAATGTGTATGAGTGATAAGTAAAAAACTACAGTGTATGTATGTATGTTTTAACATGTGTCATGCCAAGTCATTACATATTTATCTGTTACACAGAATTTATTCTGTCACGAGTTATTCATCTGTTACACAAGATATTCTGTCATATATTGGTATACATTGCAAGTATGTCATGTTAAGTTAAGTATGCCATCTGTTACATGTATGTCATGTCATGTAATATTCAATGTTGCAAGTATGACATGTTAAGTGTGTTTCCTGTTATATGATATGTCATGTTACGAATGTTTCTATTTCAAGTAATTCATATATTTTGAGTTACGTTCAAGTTATGTCGTGTTACGTCAGGGCTTCTGTCCTTTCGTACTCCCGTCACGTTTCATCTCGAATACAGTTTGTGTATTTCGAGAACAGTCATGTCAATCACGACCCTAAGTGCTAGGATGGGGTAATATCCTAGTGGAGCTCCTTTGTTCACGCTGGAGTGTTTAATAACGTGTGAAATTCCCTGAGTTGACGAAATACGGTCAACGGGTAGCGGGCGGGGCCTAACTAGCTGGTCACCGGAGCGCGCCAGGCTCTAACGCCGATGGAGCCACATTTCAGCTGGTGCAGGTACCAGACAGATTTCAGTTCTCGTGGGGGTCCATCATGAGTATGGCACACGAGGTATGGAGACCACATAGAGTGTGGCACATACGGTTGGTGCAGATTCCAGTCATAACGCACTCACAGCTAGTGCAGATACCTGTGATGTGATGCGGTAATCGGTAGGGACACATGATTCTAGGGAACCCATGTAGTACCCAAAAAGATAAGCTTAAGCAGATAAAGAAAATGATTTCATGTTGAGTCAAGTCTCAGATCAAGTTCATGTTAAGTCAAGTTTCAGATCAAGTTCATGTCAAGTCAAGTCTCAGTTGAAGTCCAATTCAGTTTAAGCAAGTGAAGTTCAGTTCACGCTTTAGTTAAGTTATGTCAGTTATGTTATGTGGTATGTCAAGTTATGCTATGATTACTTATGATTTTAATTATGCATTCATGCTTTTACTGCCATTCATGCATCATTAACCTGTGTGAAGGTTTTCTGTTCACTTACTGAGATTTGTAATCAAATCTCATTGTGGTAGTCCCAACTACCATTCCCACCCGAATGGTAGATCTTGTTACAGGACCTGAAGAAGAACCGGAATTCAACCAACTGGACACGGTCGACTGAGCGACGGAGTGGCGTCATTGTTAATATAGTAGTTAACTTAAATTAATACATGTTCTATGGAGTTGCATCTCCAGTACTCTTTTGATCATAGCCATTTTGGACTAGCGTTATGATCTCAGCTATTTAGTATGTCTTTTTGTATTAAATATGTTTGAAGTATTTGGGATACTTTTAAATTGGTGCATAGTCTTGCTAAAGAAAAAAAATTATCCGCTGCGAATATTGCATAATGCTAGATGCATGTTAGGAATATCGCATCTTATATGTCACGAACGGGGGCAGGTAACCTTGTGTTGCATGTCTCGATGCTTCAAATGTCCGTCCGATCCCAAGCGAAATTTGGGGGCGTCACACTGCACCTCACATGTAGTGGCTGCAAGAGCCCTATATTCTGCTTCTGCAGATGATCTGCTAACTGTGGCTTGTTTCTTCGATTTCCATGAGATTAATGAGTCTCCTAGAAAAATTGCATAACCTGTAACACTGCTCCTGGTGTCTAAGCAACCTACCCAGTCACTATCAAAAAAAGCTTTTAACTTTAGATCTGTAGATGAAGAGAAGAATAACCCTTGTCCTGGTGTTACTTTTAGGTATCTAAGCACACGCATGGTAGCTTGGTATTGAGACACTGCTAGCTTAGCAAGAAACTAGCTGAGAACATGAACAGAATAGGCCAGGTCAGGCCTTGTAATTGTCAAATATAGTAGTCTGCCAATTAATCTTCTGTAACCCGAGGCATCTTCATAAAGATTGGGATCATCTGCACTAAGTTTAAGATTAGATTCCATTAGGAATGCAGCTGGCTTGGAACCTGTGAGACCTGTATCTTGAAGTATATCCAAAGTATACTTTCTTTGACAAAGAGAGATTCCAAACTTTGATCTGGCTACTTCCAATCCCAGAAAGTACTTCAGCTATCCCAAGTCTTTGATTGTGAATCTATTATGTAGAAACATCTTGAGTTGCTGAATCTCAATTAGACTATCACTAGCTAGTAGAACATCATCTACATATACTAGTAATGCTATGAAAGAAGTGGCACTTTTCTTGATGAAAAGTGAGTAGTCAGAATTGCCTTGAGTAAAGCCATAGCTAAGAACGGCTTGAGAGAGTTTTGCAAACTATTGTTGAGAGGTCTGCTTCAGGCCATAAAGACATTTTAACAGTTTGCAAACTATATTGGGTTGTTTAACATCCAAACCAGGTGGCACTTCCATGTAGACTTCTTCATGTAATTCACCATGTAAAAAAGTATTATTTACATCTAATTGGTGAATATACCAACCCTTAATAGCAGCAATAGCTAACAATAACCAAATTGAAGTAAGTTTGCAAACTGGAGAAAAAGTATCAAAGAAGTCTAATCCTTCGTGTTGAGTGTAGCCTTTGGCTACCAGCCTTACTTTATGTCTTTCTATAGCTCCATCAGCTTTGTATTTCACTTTAAAAACCCATTTACAACCTATGGTCTTTTTATTTTTAGGGAGAGTAACAAGTTCCCAAGTTTTGTTTAACTCTAAAGCATTGAGTTCATTTTTCATAGCAACTTGCCATTCATGTGATTTTGCAGCTTGCTGATATGTCTTGGGTTCTTTGGTAATAGAAATTGAAGCTAAAAAAGCTTTGTGTGCTGCTGAAAGTTTGCTGACAGATATGAAAGATGATATAGGATAGATATTACCTATGTTTGAGGGCCAGCCAATAGAAGTAGATGAGTTGGTTGCATGAGGAAACAATGAGACAGTACCACAATAATAATCCTACAAGAATTTTGGTTGTTGTTTAATTCTGGATGATTTTCTGATATGTGAATCAATAGGGATAGAATTTGCTAAGTCAGTTTGATGGTTGTTGTCGATATGAAGGGAATTTGATTCACTAGAATTCATTGAGGAATTATTTTGATCATAAAGGATAGGATTTTTTATATGGGAGGAATCATGTTGGAATTCTGAAGGAGGAAATAGAAAAGTGGGTATTGCAGAATTAATTCGAAGAGCTTTGAATGGAAAGTTGGTTTCCTGAAACACAACATTTCTGGAAATAATGATTCTTTTTTTGTTTAAGTCCATGAGTTTATAACCTTTGACATCAGAAGGGTATCCTAAAAATAGACATTTGGTTGCTCTTGGATCGAACTTTTGTCTATGATTAGTAATTGTAGATGCAAAGCATAAGAATCCAAAAACCTTTAAATGAGAAAGATTTGGTGATTTGTGAAATAACATTTCAAAGGAGTTTTGTTTTGGAGAAGAGGAGTTGGAATTCGATTTATAATATGGGCTGCAGTCAATACACAATCACTCCAAAAAATTAAAGGTAAGTTTGCTTGAAACATCAAAGCTCTAGTTGTGTTTAATAAGTGTTGATGTTTCCTTTCAACCACTCCATTTTGTTGTGGAGTTTCTACCCAATTTCTTTGATGTAAAATTCCATTTTCACAATAAAATTTTGTAAGGATAAATTCCGAACCATTGTCTGTTCTTATGGTTTTTACAGAAGTGTTAAATTGAGTTGTGACCATTTTACAAAAATTTGGCAGCAAAGATGAAACCTCAGATTTAGTTTTAAGCATATACACCCAAGTACATCTTGTAAAATCATCTATTATAGTTAAGAAAAATTTAAAACCAGAATAAGAGATAGTAGCAAATGGACCCCATATATCACAGTGAATCAATTCAAACATTTTATTAGAAATATTTTGTGATACAGGGAAAGAAAGCTTTTCTGCTTTGCTAGTGGACAGATTTCACAAACATTTGTACAATCAAATGTTATTGAATTGTCTATTTGTCTAAGAAAAGGTATTCTAGAATTCGAGGCATGACCTAGTCTGTAATGCCAAAGGTTTGACTAATTTTGAGTAATGGCTGATGCAAAGACTGGTGTAGAATTAAACTGATTTTGAGTAATGTAGAAATTAGCTTTCGAGGAAGCTTGAGATAGGTGATAAAGTCCTTGTTTCTCAGAGGCAATCCCAATCATCTTCTTCATTGATTGGTCCTGTAAAAGGCAATGAGATCCAAAAAAAGATAGACAAAGATTAGATTCTTTTGTTAGTTTAGAAACAGATAATAGGTTGAATGAAAAGCTAGGAATAGACAAGACATTCTTTAAATGTAATGTGTTAGAAAGACTTATAGTTCCAATATATAATGCTGGAACAGTTTGTCCATTAGGAAGATTTATAGAATTTGTAACTGGTTTAGGAGTGGAAGAATATAATAGAGGTGAACAGATCATATGATCTGTTGCACCAGTATCTAGGATCCAAGAAAATTTAGAATTTAACTTGGTATAGACAGAATTGCATTGGTCAAAAGGATTACTAGAAAACTGAGGGGCAATGGCTAGATTTATTGCTGTTGTGGACGTATCAATGTTCTGATTAGTTGAATTCGAATTTGCAAGTACTAGGAGCTTATTGAATTCTTCAGCAGTTAAACTAAACCTTTGGTTCTCATTACTCTTTTTAATGTAGACCTCTTCAGTTGAAATGGCTGCATGTTCAAAGGGAGGATTTCTTTTTCCCTTAGGTCCAGTCCATCCAGGGGGATAGCCATGCAATTGAAAACACTTGTCAATTGTTTGACCATTGTAGCCACAGTGAGTGCAATGTAGTGAGGATTTTTTCAACTTGTCTTTGGAGAACTTGAACTGAGAAATCTGATTAGGTTGAGTATAATGCTTTGCTAACAAAGCATGCGTTTCATTACTTGTAAGATTAGTCAATTGTCTCTAACTTTCTTCATGAAGCAGCAAAGAAAACACTTTAGCCATGCTAGGCAATGGAACAACAAGTAACAATTGACTTCTTACTGAAGCATAAGAGTCATTTAGAATTACAAGAAACTTCAATACGTAGTATGACTGTTGTCTAAGTAGCAAGAAATTTAACAAATCATAGGTGCAAGAAGCCATCTTGCCACATGTGCATGTTGGGAATGACCTATAATTGACATACTCATCCCAAAGAGTCTTGAAAGTACTGAAATACTCTGTAATCGAAGATGAACCCTGATTTATACAACTTAAAGACTTTTCAAGATGAAAAGCCCTTGGTCCATCACTTCTCAAATATCTTGTTTTTAACTCATTCCAGAGATCTATATCAGATGCAACATAAAGCAAGCTATTTCTAATGTCTTTAGAAATAGAAATCATGAGCCAAGAGAGTACCAAATTATTTTCACGGAGCCAAGCAGTATGATTAACACTAATTAGTAGGAGGAGCAATAATCGAGCCATCAATGAAAGCTACCTTGTTCTTAACAGTTAGAGCAATAGTGATCGATCGACTTCAAGCAATGTAGTTGTCTCCTGCAAAGACTTTTGAGACCAAGAGAGAACCCGGAGTATCACTAGGATGAAGATAATATGGGCTAGAAGAATCATTTGAAGGATTAGTAGGATTAGGAGTACGAGAAGATCCTGAAGTTTTCTCTTCTGCCATTTTACCAAGAGTTGAAAAGAAAAAGCAAGAAAACACAAGATTCTCGAGAAAATACTAGAGTAGAATTTGCAATGTAGACTGCAAGATTTAGAAAAAGAAGAAATATGCGGAAGTAAGTATGATTTTCAATCTGATAGCATGTTGAGAACTGAATGAATAGAGGATGAAGACTGATAACAGGGAACTGATTATGGGAGTTTGTGTAATATGATCTGAGCAAAAATGAATATTACTTGATGATCAAATACATGAAGGTCCTGTAATATTTATACTACATAGAAAAATAACTGTATAATAGAAATAACAATATTTTAAGTTTTCTTTGGCTCCTTCTCTGCCTGTAGCTTTTCTTCTTTGGACTTCAACTCCATACTGTCAATATAAGAGGCTATACTCCAACAATAATATCATAATAATAAGAATGTTATGTAGCGTTACTTGAAAGATCACGTCCACTGGTACAGTATTGTCTATCGTGTTGTCTCTATCTGCATAGATCTCTTTCACATCGCAAGAATTTCAGTGAATTGAAGTGAAATGAATTGAAATAAAAATTAAAAATTAAATAAAATTTTATGAAAATATATTTTTTTAAATATTTTTATTAAGCCTGCAACCTGACCAATTCAACCTGTGTCTGAGCCCGACCCGCCTTAAGATAACACAAACCAACCCAAGTCGGGTCAACCTGATTTCTTCTTTCCTTCTTTTTTATTTTATATTTTTATTAAGTCTGCATCTGGATCCCGTACTTTCTGTCCAGAAGAATATTTCTCATGTCCCTTCAGCTAGCCTTAGAGACATTCATATATGTTCAACATAGGTACAAACAAACTTGGTGTAATTCTTTATTTCTACTGCAAGAATTCCAATTTTTTGTCGTAATAGGAACGTGGGTAGGACCTAACTTGCTGGCTTCTTTGTCATATGTATATATGCTTTTTCTATTCTTCTTCTTCTTTTATTTTGGTGGTTCAGTCAGATGATCATTCGATTTCTTTTACAAATCTGTGGTCTTTGTAGACTGTGTTTATGGTTTATATTGAATAATTGCTAATTATTTATATTAAAATATATTAAAATCTATCTGTTGTGTGCATGATGTCATGGAAGAAATAATATTTATTTTTTGAAATTAAAAAAAGTTGAATTATATTTTTTTGAAAATTTATAATTATTAATTTGAAAATATTTATATTTAAATGATGTTTAAAGATAAAATAAAATAGGAAGACATGAAAATTATTTACAAACATCCCGACCCTTAGTATTACAATTTTAACGAAAACATAAGCACATAATGCAAGTGAATTAAGAGCTCTTTAAACCTGCTCCGGATTTTAGGCTTTTTTCTTATATTTGAATATGATTTTCATTTTTCGTTTTAAGGAAAATGTTTGGCGATTGAGAGGTGGTCTGACTTCTTATAGCGATTTAAGTTTTTTATTTATTTTATTTTTATTTAATAGTTAAATAATTATTTTTTAATGAGTTTGTAAATTTTTTAAAAATATTTAAAATGATTTAAAAAATACATAAAAATAACATACAAAATAAATAAATAATAAATAAAATGCACTTATGGACAGACGTCTTAGGGCCGGCATAGCAGTTCCCTTTCTTTAATTCATGTGGACGATATGTTTACTTTATTATCCATTTGGATTATGAGTTGAGATGAATTAAATAAAATATTATTTTTAATATTATTATTATTTTGATATTTGAGAAAATTGAATTATTTATTATATTTTATATAAAAATTTAAAAAAATTATAATAACGAGATGAGATGAATTAAGATGAGTTTCCAATCTAAACCGATGCAATGCAACAACTGAATTTATTCTAGCATTGTGCACAACAGCTGTATGTGGAATCCAACGTTCTTCCTCGAGTTGCTTAGAGCATCCTCAATGGATTAGTTAAAAGCTAAATCCATTGAGTATTTAATTATTAGAGAACAAAATATGATCTCAATGGATTAGCTAAATTCTAAATAATTGGACTTTAGCTACAGCGACTTTCAAAATATTTTTCAAATTTGAAGGTTGCTGTAGATATACCAAATATATATGTTTATCAATTATTTCTCTTTCCTCTTTTTTATCTACTTCATATGAAACAACATCAATTTAATTAGAATATGATTACTAATTCACATATAATAGGTAGAATGATAAAATATGATTAAATTAAATAAATTAATAATTAAAAAAATGAAATATTTTTTAAAGTAATATTATTTTATTACTATATAATGAATAAATGAATAATCCAATTTGAGAATTTGATGTGAATGGAATAGCTAAAGTCAAATTTATCTCGTATTATTTTATTATTATATAATGCAAAAATAGCTATTCCAACGTGGGAATTGGAATAGTCAAAACTAATTTTATTTCATATTAGTTAAAATTGTCCTTTAACTTTGACTGATCCGTTGAGAGTGCTATAAAAAGGAGAGCTAGACAAGAAAAGTTCAAATGTGGAATCCAAACGCATATTTCGGGATAGTGAAAAATCAGAAAGTAAGAAGAGACAACAAGAAAAGTAATTGAGAAAGACGGGATAAATAATTTATTACTGTTAATTCCCACCATGCCATGCATAGTGATTGAGGCATCCCACCAAAATAAACAAAAATTGACAGCTCAAAATGTTTCGAGTAGTACTTTTTTTTTTTGATAAAGAAACTGATCTCATTAATCATAATAACCACTTAAATCGACTCTACATGAACTGAGTGATATAGTCACACCATTTCTTTGGTTACAACAGAGAGAATACATGAAGGACAGAGTTCAAGATCATACACATCCTCTAGGCAATTCAGTGCATCCTTAGCTAGGTAGTGGGCAGCCACATTGGCATCTCGGTATGCATGTGAAACAGACCAATCAGCATACGTGCTAAGAATCCTCATTGCATCTTCTACAAGGCAGCCACCCAAACTCCAGTTCATTTGATGTTTTTTGAGTAAATCCACCACTTGCATAGAGTCCCCCTCAAGACAGAAATGTGTTAGGCCCATCTCTTTGCAGAAAACTACAGCTAGTAAAAGACCATATGCTTCAGCATCAAAGGATCCACCTCCAAGGGTTCTGTTTGCACGCAAGCTGCCTATGACTTGTCCATTATGATCTCTAATAAGGACTCTTATTCCAATTCTCCCTTCTTGTAGTTTATTGCCGCATTCCAGTTGACCTTGAAAGATCCTATCTCGGGTTTTGACCACCGGTGAGTCCCTACTTGAGCTTTGAGACTGGCCCCTGGATCCTCTTTGAGTGCCTCCCTATATGAAGAGATTTCTGCCTTGGCTTGTTGGTGAACAGTCGTTGGATGTCTGAACTCTTTGCCATGGATGACATCATTCCTTCTAGACCATAGTCCTCTCATTGTGACAGCCACCTTAGCAAGCTCTTCTGGACTGAGAATCTCTGCTATCTTGACCATATATCAAACACCAAGTCACTATGCATAGATAGCTTCTGCACCTTCTTTATGCCTTGGCTCCACACATCTTTGGTAGCAATGCAGCTCCAAAAGACATGGCCAGAAGTTTCAAGTTCCTACTCACAAATCAAGCAGAAATTGTGCTCTTCAACTTTCCTCCTTCTCAAGTTTGCTAATGTTGGGAGAGCCTCCTTACAAGCTTTCCATAGAAACATCTTAGTGGTAGGAGCTACTTTTAGTTTCCAAATGGTTTTCCAGACTTGATTTTCCTTGGCTTTGACTGAGGTTCCCCTTCTAACACTCTTTCCATCTCTTTGCTGAAGTGATACCCACTTTTTATAGTATAAAGGCCATTGGTTGTGAACTGCCATACTAACTTGTCCTCTCTCCCACCCAAACTAATGGGAGTTGCTTTGATGTTATCTATTTCCTCCTGAGAGAAGAGTTCAAGGAGGAGATGATCCTTCCAAAGTTTCAGTGTGGGGTCGATAAGGTCACATACTTTTTCACACCAACAGTCTACTTCTCGGGTTGACTGCACCTTATAAGAGGGAGAGGTTGGTAACCACTTATCATTCCAAATGTTCACCTGTTTGCCATCCCCAATCCTCCACATGAGGCCTTCCTTTAGCAAGTTTAGACCTACATGAATTCCTCTCCAGGCAAATGATGGCCTTGACCCAACTTGAGCTTCTAGGAAACCAACCTTAGAAAAGTACTCCTTCTTTAGGATCCTTGCCACCAAGGAGTTTGGGTTTTGTAAGATCCTCCATCCTTGCTTTAAAAGTAAGGCTAAGTTAAAACTCTTTAGGTCTCTAAAACCGAGGCCTCCTAACTCTTTGCCATAACTGAGCTGTTTCCAGTTGACCCATTGGATTTTGGAGGTGTCATTAAAGCCCCACTAGAATTTCCTGAGCAATTGGTTTTGTTTCTTAGTAATGGAAGCTGGTAGCAAAAACATACCCATAGCATAGGTAGGGATGGCTTGTAGGACAGCTTTGAGGAGGACCTCTTTCCCTGCAGCAGAGAGGAACTTANTCACAAATCAAGCAGAAACTATGCTCTACAACTTTCCTCCTTCTCAGGTTTGCTAAAGTTGGGAGAGCCTTCTTACAAGCTTTCCATAAAAACATCTTAGTGGCAGGAGCTACTTTTAGTTTCTAAATGGTCTTCCAGACTTGATTTTCCTTGGCTTTGACTGAAGTTTCCCCTTCTAACACTCTTTCCATCTCTTTGCTGAAGTGATACCCACTTTTTACAGTATAAAGGCCATTGGTTGTGAACTGCCATACTAACTTGTCCTCTCTCCCACCCAAACTAATGGGAGTTGCTTTGATGTTATCTATTTCCTCCTGAGAGAAGAGTTCAAGGAGGAGATGATCCTTCCAAAGTTTCAGTGTGGGGTCGATAAGGTCACATACTTTTTCACACCAACAGTCTGCTTCTCGGGTTGACTGCACCTTATAAGAGGGAGAGGTTGGTAACCACTTATCATTCCAAATGTTCACCTGTTTGCCATCCCCAATCCTCCACATGAGGCCCTCCTTTAGCAAGTTTAGACCTACATGAATTCCTCTCCAGGCAAATGATGGCCTTGACCCAACTTGAGCTTCTAGGAAACCAACCTTAGAAAAGTACTCCTGCTTTAGGATCCTTGCCACCAAGGAGTTTGGGTCTTGTAAGATCCTCCATCCTTGCTTTGAAAGTAAGGCTAAGTTAAAACTCTCTAGGTCTCTAAAACCGAGGCCTCCTAACTCTTTGCCATAACTGAGCTGTTTCCAGTTGACCCATTGGATTTTGGAGGTGTCATTAAAGCCCCACTAGAATTTCTTGAGCAATTGGTTTTGTTTCTTAGTAATGGAAGCTGGTAGCAAAAACATACCCATAGCATAGGTAGGGATGGCTTGTAGGACAGCTTTGAGGAGGACCTCTTTCCCTGCAGCAGAGAGGAACTTGTGTCTCTAATTTGTGATTCTAGACCAAGTCCTATCAATAAGAGAATGGAATGATGCAACCTTTGCCCTGCCCACCAAAGTAGGTAATCCTAAGTATCTTTAAAGTTACTAGAGGATTTAACACCTGCATGTTGCAGAATTTGTTGTTGAGTCCTGAGGGCAGTATTCTTGTTGAAAAAAATGGATGATTTCTCTTTGTTTAACACTTGTCCCTAGCCTTTCTCATAGAGGTCAAGGATGTTTAGTACAGATTTAAGTTCCTCAAGGTTTGCTTGGCAGAATAATAGGCTATCGTCTGCAAAAAAGAGGTGGTTCACTGAGACTGGACCTTTACCAATAGGGACTGGAGTTAACCCACCAAAGGCCTTTGCTTGATTTAAGAGGGAAGTGAGGGCTTCTGCATAGAAGATAAAAAGGTAGGGGGAGATTGGATCCCCTTGCCTAAGTCCTCTTGAAGGCCAAAAAATCTGTTGAGGCTCACCATTCACAAGGATTGAATAGGAGACTGGATTGAGACAACCCTGGACCATGTTAACCCAGTGAGGAGGAAACTCCATTTTAGCTTCAATAAATTGCCACTCCACCCTATCATAGGCCTTACTCATATCTAATTTGAGGGCCATGAAGCCTCGTTTACCTTCCATTCTTGAATTCATGGAGTGTAGTATTTCATATGCAAAGAGAGTGTTATTGGTAATGAGCCTTCTAGGAACAAAGGCACTTTGGTTTAAAGAGATGAGCATGGGAAGAATGACTTTAAGCCTGTTCGCAATAGTTTTCGAGACAATTTTATACAGCACATTACACAGACTAATGGGTCTGTAATCAGCAACTTTCCTGGGGCTTTTTACTTTGGGTATGAGGGAAATAAAAGTATCATTAATCCCCTTAAGGGAGCCCCCTTGATTTAGGACCTTGAGAGCATAGTTACAAACTTTCTCACCCACCACCTCCCAATGCTTTTGGTAAAACTGAGCTGGGAAACCATCGGGGCTAGGGGATCCAAGAGGGTTCATTTGCATAATGGCTTCTGCTATGTTCTCTTAGTGAAAGGCTTCAACAACCATTCCTTCATCTCAGTATCCAGCTTAGTATCCAGTGCATACAGACAGTTCTCAAAATTTGTAGGGTGAGTGGTAGTAAAAAGAGATGAGAAATAACCTGTGAAGACATCCCCAATTTCTGCCTGTTCAGTTGCATTTCTTCCTTGTGAGTCCTCTACACACTTGATTGTGTTGGTCTTCCTCCTTTGACTGGCCTGCATATGAAAATACTGGGTGTTTCTGTCACCTAACTTGAGCCAATGTTGCTTAGCCCTTTGGTGCCACTTGAGATCACTTTCTGCCAAGGAAGTTACCACTTCCTTTTGGATTTGTTTTATTGCTTCTATATGGTAACCTGTTCCAGTATCTTGGAGATGGCCAATTCTTTGTTGCCCTTGTGTGATGACCATGTGCTCTTTTTGTCTGGTTTTCTGCTTCCATACCAGTAATTCCTGTTGGCATCTACCAAGTTGTTTCCTCAGATTGCTAGCCTCACAGCCTGATTCACTGTCATTCTTCCAAGCCTTACTAATAACACTGTGGCATTCTTCTTTCAACTCCCATGCCATCTCATACCGAAAGACAAATCTTCTGTGCCTTCTTCCCTTGCTTGTGTTGGATAAATCAATGATGAGAGGGGAGTGATCAGATTTCACAGCAGCAAGGGCAGTGCAAGAGCTTTGATTATACATGTCATTCCATTCCTTGTTGCCTAAAGCTCTATCTATTTTTTCCTTTGTGAATAACCTTCCATTCCTGTTATTCGACCAGGTAAAGCTTAGCCCCTTTGAATGAATATCATTAAGGCCACATAACTCAACTGCTTGCCTAAACTCCTCTATTTGTTTGTAAGGTGATTAAGTGTCAAAAACTGCATGATTAGGTTGCTAAATTGAATAAATTGTTTCACCAAAAACTGAATTAAGCACTTTATTATGCAGTAATTTTTAGTATTTGACTCAATGATAAATTCTGATATTTTGCACTTAAATGATTTATAATGCAGCTTGTAAAATCACATTAGAATTAATATCTCAATTTTACCCATCATTCTGAATACTTAATCTTAATTTCTGCAGGGGCATCTTTGGAAATGAATTGATGTAGGGTATTTTTGAAATGAGAAGTGAAGGAGCTCGGCCTCACAACATACTCACGCACGAGGCCTCATAGCAATTCAGACACAGCCGGATTCACGAACTCATGCACAATCGGATAGAGGGCTGGAACGAGACTCACAAGGAAGAACTCACGCATGATCACATGATCGCTTGGGGCACTCGCACGAGAGAGAGGAGGAGCAGTTCACACAGACGGAAAAAGGGCAGAAAAAAAAAAGAAAAAAAGAAAGGGGGGCCGACGTTTTTATTGATTTCTTTTGGTTTTTATACTCTCTCTCATTCGGCAGTTTACTTGCTCTTCTTATTTGTTTTACTTTTTTATTTTGAATTTTCTTACCCATGGACGAGCAGTTTTCATTTCGCTTGAGCGGTGGCTTCATAGTATTTTATTTACTTTCAGTTTTTCATCCCGCCTATCATTTTATTTACATTGCAATTTTATTATTTTTAGTTTTCTTTTCAGTAATTGTTATCGTTGAGCATCATTATCTTTCTTTTGCAATTTTATTTACACAGTAATTTTAGATGTTAGGGTTCATCATTTTTGAGCATTTTACTAATTTAGAAATGATAGGCTAGATTTTTAGCTTGGGATTCAATAAGTAACCCATGAATGTTTTGGGTTGGATTTACTTCAAGGTTATAGAATTTTGAGTGATTAAATTGATAGATTGTATTTCATCTTGCCTATGGAAAGGGTTAAAATGCTATGTACTTGAACTTGATCAGTCGTAGACGTAAAGGCACGATTGATGCTTGAACTCATAACAAGATTTTGATGACTTTTTTTCACTTTACATTTGTTATACAATCTGTCAAATACCTTGATTATACTAAAAAGTGTGCTTATTGTTTACTTAACCGATCATAATCTCTTGGAATGAGAAAATGGTTGAGAAAAGATGAAATTAGAGGTAAATCTAATTTCAAATAAGAAATGGGCGAAAATTGCATCTCAGTTGTTTGTTTTATTGTTTCTTACAAGTTTAATTCAACTTTTGCACATTGCATTTTTTTTACTTTTCATCTCTTTTAGTAGAGATAATTTTTAAACTAAAATCTCACGAATGCTTTGATAGTCCTTTGTCCCTGTAGAATACGATCCTGGACTTATCCTTGATACAACTTGACACTTCTACACTTTGAAGCACATTTGAGACTGAGTCAAGATTTTGGTGCCGTTGCCGGGGACAACTGGTGTTTATCATAGCATTCTCTTATTGTTGAGAGGACGGTTAAGTGTTGTGAACCTCTTCACAGCTTGTGTGATATCTTTTCCTCTCATTTTACTTGTTTGATTTTATTTTATTTTGGTTGTTGAATTTGCATGTCTGTTTGGACTAGAGATAGCACACATAGACTTGTTAGGACTGAATTATCAATTTCATCCCCGGGTGCATCTGTTTATCTTAATCCAGTATTTGAATCATTATCTGATATTCATAGCAACATGGCTGATCATGAAGAAAACAATGATAGGGAAGTGATAAATCTTAACAGGACACCTAGAGAATATTTGCAGCCTGTTAGGACAAGCCCACCCTCTTGCATTATTCAACCTTTGAATGCAAATAATTTTAATTTCAAATCTGGGATGATTCCACTACTTCCACATTTTCATGGTATAGAATCAGAAAATCCTTATTTGCACATCAAAGAGTTTGAAGAGGTTTGCTCAACTTTCATGGATAGAACATGCACTGAAGAGGTCATTCAGTTAAAACTGTTTCCATTTTCTCTAAAGGACAAGGCTAAAACCTGGTTGAACTCCTTAAGGCCAAGGTCTATTGGGACTTGACAGGAAATGCAAACTGATTTTTTAAAAAACATTTTTCCCAATGCATAGGACCAATGCTTTAAAAAGACAAATTATGAATTTTGGTCAAAAAAATGTAGAAACATTTTATCATTGTTGGGAACGTTTTAAAGACTTATTAAATGCTTGCCCTCATCATGGATATGAGAACTGGAGGGTCATAAGTTTTTTCTATGAGGGTTTCCAACCAAAGATGAGGCAATTTGTTGAAACCATGTGCAACGATNTGTGAACCTCTTCACAGCTTGTGTGATATCTTTTCCTCTCATTTTACTTGTTTGATTTTATTTTATTTTGGTTGTTGAATTTGCATGTCTGTTTGGACTAGAGATAGCACACATAGACTTGTTAGGACTGAATTATCAATTTCATCCCCGGGTGCATCTGTTTATCTTAATCCAGTATTTGAATCATTATCTGATATTCATAGCAACATGGCTGATCATGAAGAAAACAATGATAGGGAAGTGATAAATCTTAACAGGACACCTAGAGAATATTTGCAGCCTGTTAGGACAAGCCCACCCTCTTGCATTATTCAACCTTTGAATGCAAATAATTTTAATTTCAAATCTGGGATGATTCCACTACTTCCACATTTTCATGGTATAGAATCAGAAAATCCTTATTTGCACATCAAAGAGTTTGAAGAGGTTTGCTCAACTTTCATGGATAGAACATGCACTGAAGAGGTCATTCAGTTAAAACTGTTTCCATTTTCTCTAAAGGACAAGGCTAAAACCTGGTTGAACTCCTTAAGGCCAAGGTCTATTGGGACTTGACAGGAAATGCAAACTGATTTTTTAAAAAACATTTTTCCCAATGCATAGGACCAATGCTTTAAAAAGACAAATTATGAATTTTGGTCAAAAAAATGTAGAAACATTTTATCATTGTTGGGAACGTTTTAAAGACTTATTAAATGCTTGCCCTCATCATGGATATGAGAACTGGAGGGTCATAAGTTTTTTCTATGAGGGTTTCCAACCAAAGATGAGGCAATTTGTTGAAACCATGTGCAACGATGAATTTTTCAACAAAGAGCCCGAAGAAGCTTTTGAATATTTTGACTACTTGGTTGAAAATGCCCAATCTTGGGACACAACTAATGTGTATGATAGGTCTAAGCAAGTTGAGTCTGGTCATGGAAAATATGTTTTAAACGAAAATGATGATTTGCGTGCTAAGTTGACTTTGTTGTCTAGAAAGATGGAGGCCATGGAATTGAAAAAAGTAAATGAAGTGCATGCTATCCCTAGAATTTCTGAGAAGTGTGGTATATGTGAGGATCATGGGCATTCAACTAATGAATGTCCCACAATCCCTGCTTTCAAAGAAGTATTGTTGGACCAATCTAATGCTGTAAATATGATACATAAACCATATTTTGGTCCTTACTATAATTGTTACAGTCTAGGATGGAAGAGCCACCCAAATTTCAGTTGGAGGGGTGACCAGCATGTAGCTCCAGCAACCTTGGCTCCGGGCCCCTCTCAACTCACAATTCAATCTCCTCCAATGCAAAAGAAGGGACTTGAGGAGACGATACAGAAGCTGTCCAGCACTTTGCAGCAATTTATGCACGGTCAAGCAACAATCAACAATCAAAATTCTCAAGCAATAAGCGACATCCGGAGCACACTTACAAAGATAACTACTGCTTGGAGTTTTCAAGAAAAAGGAAAATTTCCTGCACAACCCCAACCCAATCCACAAAGTCAGCCATTTCAAGAAGGAGGTGAGGGTTCAAATGTAAGGCAAGTGAAAGCAGTGACCACTTTGAGAAATGGTAGGGTGGTGAACATTCCAGCTCAAGGTTCAGACAATGCTGGTAAGGTCTCTAAACTTGTACAAAATGAGGCTGAAAAGGGTGAGGTTGAACAAGCTGAAACTGAAACTGAAAAGATTACATGTCCTGTACCTGCTCCTTTTCCTCAAAGATTGGCTCCTTTGCACAAAGATAGACACCAATCTGAAATTTTAGAAATATTCCAGCAAGTTAGGATTAACATCCCTTTGTTGGATGCTATTCAACAAATTCCTACCTATGCTAAATTTCTAAAAGATTTGTGTACTGTCAAAAGAAACTTAAATATGCAAAAGAAAGCTTTTCTTACTGTGCAGATCAGTGCCATAATTCAGAATAATACCCCACCAAAATATAAAGATCCTGGTTCACCTACAATTGCTTGTGTTATAGGAAGTTCAAAAATTGGTCAAGCTTTGGTAGATCTTGGTTCAAGTGTGAATTTGCTGCCTTATAATGTTTATGAACAGCTTGGTTTGGGGGAATTAAAACCAACTTCAATAATTTTACAATTAGCTGACAGGTCAATTAAAATGCCAACGGGGGTTGTTGAGGATGTTTTAGTTCAAGTAGACAAATTTTTTTACCCCGTAGATTTTGTTGTGTTGGATGTTCACTTGACACCAAAATCTTCTTTTCAAGCATCTGTGATTCTTGGGAGATATTTTCTTGCTACTTCAAATGCATTGATAAATTGTAGGAGTGGTGTTTTAAAGCTGAGTTTTGGGAACATGACCCTTGAACTGAATATTTTCAACCTTTGCAGGCAACCTCAAGATTTGGAAGATGCACAAGAGGTCAATTTGGTGGAAAGCATCCTGGAGGAAGAGGCTTATTTGGCATACCAACCCACTGACTTGTTGTTTGAGTTAGAAAATATTTGTGATCTCATTATTGATGATACCCCCATTGATGTTTCTCTTGTTTTTAATGCAGAAAATAAATTTGAAGGTAAATGGAGGCCTAAATTTGAGGAGCTCCCGCCATTCACAGCAAGTTTGAAGCCTTCACCAGATGAAATCCCAACACTAGAGCTGAAACCATTGCCCACTAACCTGAAATATGCATTTTTGGGTCCCGACAGCACATTCCCAGTGGTGATTTCAGCCCAGCTCACTCATGATCAAAAAGGGAAACTAATGGGAGTCTTCAGGCAACACGAAGGTGCTATTGGATGGACAATTGCGGATATAAAAGGTATAAATCCTTTTGTGTGCACTCATGGGATTTATTTAGAAGAAAATGTCAAAGTTTCTAGAGAAATGCAAAGGAGATTAAATCCTACCATGAAAGAGGTAGTAAAAATAGAGGTAAGTGGGTAAGTCTCATTCATGTAGTTCCAAAAAAATCTGGGCTTACTATTGTGAAAAATGAGAAAACTGAACTAATTCCTACTAGAATTTCTACTGGTTGGCAAATGTGCATAGATTATAGAAAGTTGAATGCCGCCACTAGGAAATATCATTTTCCTTTGCCCTTTCTTGACCAAGTGTTAGAAAAAGTTGCTGGCCATTATTTTTATTGCTTCCTTGATGGATTTTCTGGTTATTACCAAATAGAAATAGCACTTGAGGATCAAGAGAAAACAACTTTTACTTGCCCTTTTGGCATTTTTGCATTTAGAAGAATGCATTGTGGACTATGTAATGCTCCAGTTACTTTCCAAAGATGTATGCTTAGTATTTTCAGCGACATGATTGAAAACAGTTTGGAAGTATTTATGGATGATTTTTCAGTATTTGATAGTTCTTTTGATGCATGTTTGACTAACTTACAAGCTGTGTTAGCCAGGTGTGAAGAGAAGCATTTGTTTCTCAATTGGAAAAAATCACTTCATGGTTCAACAAGGCATAGTTCTTGGTCACATAGTCTCATCTCGAGGTATTGAGGTTGATAAAGCTAAAATTGAGCTTATCTCCAAGCTTCCTATACCCAAAACAGTAAAAGAAATTATATCTTTTCTTGGGCATGCTGGGTTCTATAGGAGGTTCATTCAAAATTTTAGTTCTATCTCTGAACCTCTGTGTGAGTTACTTATGCATGATGTTGCTTTTGAATGGACCCCTTCTTGTCAAAATGCTTTTGATAAGTTAAAAATTTTGCTTACTACAGCCCCTACCATGCAGCCCCCTGTTTGGTCTATTCCCTTTGAGATAATATGTGATGCTAGCGATGTAGTCATAGGAGCTGTACTTGGAAAGCGTAAAAATAAGTTCCCACATGTCAATTCTTATGCAAATAGAACTCTAAACGAAGCCCAAAGAAATTATTCTACCACGGAAAAAGACTTACTTGTTGTAGTTTTTGCATTAGACAAGTTTCGAACTTATATTCTTGGCTCTCATGTGGTTATTTTCACTGATCATGTAGCATTGAAGTATCTATTGTCAAAGAAGGATGCTAAACCATGATTGATCCGATGGATTCTTCTTCTCCAAGAATTTGACCTTATCATCAAGGATAAAAAGGGTGCTGAAAACGTAGTTGCCGACCACTTGTCTCGACTTACATTTGCTGAAAATGAGCACACTCTCCCTATCCTTGACTCTTTTCCTGATGAGCAGTTAATGTTAATTGAAAGTTTGCCTTGGTTTGCTGATATAGTTAACTTTTTGGTGACAGGACAAACTCCACCCAATTGGAGTGTTCAAGACATACGAAAATTCAAGCATGAGCATTCTTCTATGATGATCCTTACTTGTTCAAATATTGTTCTGACCAAATCATAAGGAAATGTGTGCCTGATCATGAAATACAAGCTGTTGCTTCCTTTTGTCATACTGAGGCCTGTGGGGGACATTTTTCTGCACATAAAACCGTTGCAAAATTTTGCAATGTGGTTTTCATTGGCCTCATATGTTTAAGGATACGTATAATTTTTGTAAGACTTGGGAGTCATGTCAAAAATTAGGCACAGTCACTAAGAGGAACATGATGTCTTTACAGCCTATTTTGGTCATAGAAATTTTTTATTGTTGGGGAATTGATTTTATGGGGCCATTTCCATCTTCTTTTGATTATTTGTATATCCTAGTGGCAGTTGATTATGTTTCTAAGTGGGTTGAAGCCATTCCATATAAAACAAATGACCACAAAGTTGTGCTTAAATTCTTGAGAGAAAACATTTTTGCTAGATTTGGCATGCCTAGAGCTATCATTAGTGATAATGGAACTCATTTTTGCAACAAACCTTTTGCTGCCCTCATGAAAAAATATGGTATACACCATAAAGTTTCTACTCTATATCACCCTCAAACAAATGGGCAAGTTGAATTAGCTAATAGGGAGCTTAAGCACATTTTAGAAAAGACAATCAATCCCAACAGAAACGATTGGTCTTTAAGGCTAACTGATGCACTTTGGGCATATAGGACAGCCTTTAAAACCTCTCTTAACATGTCTCCTTATCGTTTGGTATATAGAAAAGCATGTCATCTTCCCGTTGAGCTTGAACATAAGGCATATTGGGCTGTTAAACAATTCAATTTTTCTATTGACCATGCTGGTTCTATGAGAAAGTTTCAGATTTCAGAATTGGATGAGCTTAGGCGAGATGCATATGACAATTCCAAATTGTCAAAGGAGCGCATGAAGGTGTTACATGACAAGCACATCCAGAGAAAGAGTTTTTAGCCCAATGAACAAGTATTACTTTACAATTCCTGCCTCCATCTATTTCCAGGCAAACTAAGATCGAGGTGGAGTGGTCCTTATATAGTTAAGACTGTATTTCCATACGAAACTATTGAGATTACCAATCCTCAAAATGGAAATACGTTAAAGTCAATGGCCAATGACTTAAACATTTTTGGGCAAACCTTTCACATGAGGATACTTCTATTCCTTTGGAAGATCCTACATATTCTCATGACCCTTAGTTCATCTCTGTTTTGCTTTATTTTTTTTAATTATTTTTTTTCTTTTCTTCTTCTATTTTCATTTATTTCACTTTTATGTTTTGTTCTTTCCTTTGTTTATTTATTTATTATTTTTTCCCTTCCTTTTTCTTCAGTCTATCTTTTCAAGGTCAGCATTGTTTATTTATTTATTTTTCTGGTTTCATCTTTACTTCAATGATCCTTTCAGCCATCTCAGGTATTTTCCTTCTGCCCTACTCTTTTTCATTCTGTTTATTCATGCTTTGCAGTGAGGACACTGCCCATTTTTAGTTGGGGGGTAAGGAGGTTCTTTTACAACTTAGTCTCTCAGGATTTATAATTGTGGGGTCTGAATTTTTTTGTTGCTGCCAAGTTACTATTTTCACACTTCTCTACGTAAGATCAGATAGTTGCAATCTTGGGCTACACTAATTTCCACTAGTTTGGGTTTAAGTTCAACACAGCACCTTCTGATAGTCTTAGCAACTCAAACTTAGGCAATGTATTTCAAAGCTATTGATTGATGACCCTAATGGACACAAGACAGATACTTTTGTTGTTTGTTTAATGTCAATCAGTGGTTTTCATCTAAGCAACTAGCAAGAACTGCAATGAACCATATCTCAATGGCCTAGGAAAAATGAATGAGAAACTCCATAAAAAAATGAAAAAAAAATGGAGTTAAAAAAAATGATGAGAAAAGTGACAGGCCAGAGATTAAATAAAAAAAAAAAAAAGAGATGGAGCAAGTACATTAGAAAAAGGCTGCCTATCACCGGGATCTATTTGAAAAAAAAATCCTTTAGGTAGTCTAGTGGTAAGGGCCGACTTGTGGAAGTGTGGGTAGACGCACATTCATAAGTCTGATTCCCCCTAGAAAACCAAGAGGTGCAAAAAAAAAAGGGTCTTTCAAAGTGTGATAGCGTGAAAGCCGCCAATGTAATGGTTTTGAATTGGAGTAAAGACCTTTTGGTTTTTCTTGAAAAAGTTGCTAGGCTGAAACTATTGTGAGAAATCTTGAAACCAAAAAATGGCAATTTGTTCACACACTTGATGCACTCAAAGATTTGTAGCTTAAATACATTTCCCTTGTTTGAGCTCTTGAGAATTTTATAAGCCTTTGTGTTGAGCTATAACCTGACTTGATTACATTCTAATGTCCAAGACCTCAACATGATTTGATCTTTTGTAGAGAGTTTTGAGTTCAGTAGCTCACTCTTGGATCCTTCATTTGTTATCGCATTATTTGCTAGAGACTAGCAATAAGCTAGTTGGAGGGTGTGATTAAGTGTCAAAAACTGCATGATTAGGTGTCAAAAACTGCATGATTAGGTGTCAAAAACTGCATGATTAGGTTGCTAAATTGAATAAATTGTTTCACCAAAAACTGAATTAAGCACTTAATTATGTAGTAATTTTTAGTACTTGACTCATTGATAAATTCTGATATTTTGCACTTAAAATGATTTATAATGCAGCTTGTAAAATCACATCTGAATTAATATCTCAATTTTACCCATCATTGTGAATACTTAATCTTAATTTCTGCAAGGGCATCTTTGGTAAGGAATTGATGTAGGGTATTTTTGAAATGAGAAGTGAAGGAGCTCGGCCTCACAACATACTCACGCATGGGGCCTCATAGCAGTTCACACACAGCCGGATTCACGAACTCATGCACAATTGGATAGAGGGCTGGAACGAGACTCACAAGGAAGAACTCACGCACGATCACATGATTGCCTGGGGCACTCGCACGAGAGAGAGGAGGAGCAGTTCACACAGACGGAAAAAGGGCAGAAAAAAAAAGAAAGAAAAAAAGAAAGGGGGGCCGACGTTTTGATTGATTTCTTTTGGTTTTTATACTCTCTCTCATTCAGCAGTTTACTTGCTCTTCTCATTTGTTTTACTTTTTCATTTTGGATTTTCTTACGCATGGACGAGCAGTTTTCGTTTCGCTTGAGCTGTGGCTTCATAGTATTTTATTTACTTTCAGTTTTTCATCTCGCCTATCATTTTATTTACATTGCAATTTTATTATTTTTAGTTTTCTTTTCAGCAATTGTTATCGTTGAGCATCATTATCTTTCTTTTGCAATTTTATTTACACAGTAATTTTAGATGTTAGGGTTCATCATTTTTGAGCATTTTACTAATTTAGAAATGATAGACTAGATTTTTAGCTTGTGATTCAATAAGTAACCCATGAATGTTTTGGGTTGGATTTACTTCAAGGTTATAGAATTTTGAGTGATTAAATTGATAGATTGTATTTCATCTTGCCTATGGAAAGGGTTAAAATGCTATGTACTTGAACTTGATCAGTCGTAGACGTAAAGGCACGATTGATGCTTGAACTCGTAACAAGATTTTGATGGCTTTCTTTCACTTTACATTTGTTATACAATCTGTCAAATACCTTGATTATACTAAAAAGTGTGCTTATTGTTTAATTAACCGATCATAATCTCTTGGAATGAGAAAATGGTTGAGAAAAGATGAAATTAGAGGTAAATCCAATTTCAAATAAGAAATGGGCGAAAATTGCATCTCAGGTATTTGTTTTATTGTTTCTTACAAGTTTAATTCAACTTTGCATATTGCATTTTTTTTACTTTTCATCTCTTTTAGTCAAGATAATTTTTAAACTAAAATCTCACAAATGTTTTGATAGTCCTTTGTCCCTGTGGAATACGATCCTGGACTTATCCTTGATACAACTTGACACTTCTACACTTGGAAGCACATTTGAGTCCGAGTCATAAGGTCTACTGGCCCCTCCCATTTTCTCCTTTTGATGAAGGATCTCATTAAAGTCACCAGAGCACAAGCATGCCATATGACTAGTTGGTTTTAACATTTTCAAAAGTTGCCAACTACTGCTCCTTTTCCTAGGGTTGGGGTGTCCATAGAAGCCTGTAAACTGCCAAGTTGGTCCATTGTCCTCTTCCTGCACTAATGCACTAATGTGCCATCTAGTGTAATTTATTACTTTGACCTGCCATTTGTCTTTCCATAAGAGAGCAATACCACCACTTAGTCCCACACAGTCAACTCCAAAGCAGCCATCCATCTTCAAAGATCTCCTAACCTCTTCCATCCTTTTGTTTCTACACTTAGTTTCCACTAGGAAAACTAAGAGGGGACACTTTTCCTTAGATAAACTTCTAAGGACACTAACTGTCCGAGGGTTCCCAAGCCCTTGGTAGTTCCACACCAAAATACTCATTGGTTATGGCAGGGCTGGGAACCAACCTCTGCCTTAATAAGAATATTCTCCTTAGTGACCTCATTCTTCTTGAATCTTTTTGAGGAAATATACTCTAGTACTGTAATTCTCCTTTTGCAGCTCCTCTGGTAGTTTGCTCTGGCCAACTTGTTGGGGTTGTTAGCCAGAGTTGTAACTCCATTGCTTGCTGTGGGGGTGGACCTTTCACGAGCCTTTCTTTTCCATCTTCTTACAGTGCTAGCCAGGCCCTTACTAACATCATTCAAGTTACCTGTCGCCATCTTCTTACTGGAGCTTTGTTTCTCGGGACTAGTTTGACTTTCAGAAAGAGCCAACTCACACCTTTTTAATGCTTCCCAATTTTTAGGCTTGGATGAAGGGTACGAAGCTGCTTCTGCAGTGCTATGTACCTCTAGTGTTGTGTCAGGCTCATGCTCCATACCCGTGCTAGCTCCCTGTGCTCCTTCAAAAGATACACTCCCATGCACGTGGGCTGGTTGCATGGGATCTTGGAAGTGATCTTCAACCTAAGGTTTAAAATGATTCCCGAGATATCCACCATGAGGAACTTCTTTGCTCTCTTTTCCTCTGTTAGTGGTTGAGATTGGACTCCTTGAGTACCTTTTTCCCCATTTCTTGCTGAGACCATAACATGTTTACCTATTTTGACTTCCTCCTTGACCACTATGCCTCTCTCTTCCTTCTGTTCCCCATTGTGGTGGTCGCCACCCTTTGAACCACCATATTTACGACAGTAAAAAATATTGGTATTTCTGGGTTGGCCTCGTAACCAGGGGCCAAACTGGTTCGAATCTTGTTTATCTCCTTGTTGATCTGTTCTCGAACGTGTACAGTTTTTCCCTTTGTGATGGAGTATCCCACACTTGAAGCAGAAGTTTTGGAGTCTTTTGTGCTTAAACGAGATCCAGTGATGTTTCTCTCCTAGCCTCAACCATTTCCCTCTTAGCACAGGTTTGTGAAGATCCACAGCTAACCTCACTCTGAGACACCTCCCCCAAGCACGTCCATCTGCCTCAGCTTCTACCCTGATGACCTGACCAATGGATGCTGCAAATTGTTCCCCAATCTCTTCAGTCATAGTTGCTGATGGGAGGTTATGAAGTTGCACCCAGAAAGGTTCAAACCGAAGCTATAGTGCATGGATATATACCGTTTTATCCACTTCCATCATAGTGAGGAGATGTCTGTCATAAAACTATGGACGTCCACTTAACACTTTCTCTTTATATCCCTGATTCTGGAATTCAAACAGGAAGCACTGTTCTCCCAACTCCTTGAAGGAAACCCACCCTTCTAGTCTCCATATTTGGGACATTGTGATCCTAAAACCTTCACTGTTGACTCCTTTCTTAGTGAGAGCCTTCCAAATAATATAGTTCTTCCCTCGCCCGCCGGCTTCTTTAGTGTTGTCCTGCTTGACATGGAAGAAGGAGCTTTCTTCCTTCGAAAGGTGCAGCCTTTCCCATTGTGTTGCCAAATCCTCCTCCTCCATAAACCTAACCTCAGTCCCAGCAAAGTAACAATCAAAAAACAAAACTAAAACTCACAAGGAGTGAGACAAAGACCTTTGTGAAACAAGCAAAGGCACTTGAACCTTACTTTTTCTCCTTAGGGAGAAGGAAGGCACTCTCAATATATCAATTTGAAAAATAGAAGAATGTTTCAAGTGGTACTAAACCTATTGGAACTCCCAACTCCACTGTTCCACAAAATAAATCAGCCATATCCTTCAAACTTGCTAGTATTCCATGAGTATTACACATTTTAATGAAAACATGTGCATGAACATTCCATAAGTATATCTTGTCTACCTTTTTTTTTTTTAAAGGAAAACTGAAATCATTCATTCATTATAGAAACTTACATCCATGAGTACTGGATACATGCGATATTTTCATATCAACCATTACCTCATAAACCAATTAATGCATTTGGAGCTCAACCAGTACATTATTTTCTGTTCTGACTAGTCTGGTCTTCACTACTGCTGATACTCTCTACAGACAAACGTCCAAGAGACAACACTTTGCCTAAACAGAGACTCAACCTCATCCTTCATAAAAATAGAAGACTTAACCTCTACAGACAAATGTGCAAGTGACAAACACTTTTTTTTATTTTTACCAAAAAATAAGGAAGATAAATGCAAAAAATGACGGATTATAGTTTGACTACGATAAACTTTGGAATCTATGACGACAAGTGAAGGCAACATGATTGTCTCCTTTTAGCCACAAAAGTCGAATTTGAAAAGATTTGATAGTGGCGATTCCGGTAATCCAACACGTGTGGTGAGAAAAGTTGCCAACAGGGATGGAATGTGAGGACCACGAGCAGTTGTGAGCACGGTGAATTTTACAAAACCTGCACTATCCTCTGAACGATTTAGGGCCTGAGAGTTTTTTTGTGCTGCGCATGTCTCTCGAGAGTTGCTAAAAAACAGTAAATCTGTCTTTTTCGACCTTGAAGGAAATAAAATAAAACTAAGAAAATAGCACTACCTTGATAGATAAAGTGGATAAATAGAGAAATGAGGGAAGGAGAGGGAGGAGGAGGAGGCTTCCGGTGAAAATCAGATTTGGAGGCTTTTTAGGAGGGAGTTTTTTTTTTCTTTGTTTTTATAAATGCTTATATCTTGTCTACTTAAAAGCATATATTAAAAACACAATTTCTTGAAAAGAGAAAAAAAGGAAGATAAATCACCAAAATGGCAGCGAAAGCATCTGACTATACATATTAAGCAACCAGAGTTCAAGCAAATCGACACAAAATACTTCGTTTGTAGATTGAAGATGTTGTTTTTTGGGCTAAAGCAGTCTACACATCAATAATGCATGATACAAAACGATTTGGATCCTACAGTTCGATTCAAACTGCCTACACAATCAATGCGAGTATGGTATTGTTTTTAATTTGTCTAATGGTATTGTTTATAGCACTTTGTATTTTTCTGTAGTACGTAAACATCGCCCTTGACGATTAGATCCAGACTTCTACCTTTCTTTTTTATTTAAATAAAGATAACGTCTCTGTAGGGATTATAACCCACGACTGCACATTTCTTTTTTTACTATAAAATTCATTTGGATAAAAAAATACTCTTAATTTATTTTATTTAATCTTATCATTATAATTTTTTCAAATTTTCATATAAAATATAATAAATAATAAATTTAACATTTTCAAATCTCAAAACAATAATAATATTAAAAAATAATATTTTATTTAATTTATCTAAAATCATCTCATCTTATTATCCAAACGAGCCCTTAAATGAACAACATACCAGTCGAACTACAAGTCAACCGGTATTTGAGAATAATCATCACTTCTGGGAAAAGCTTGGGGCCAGATGGGTGTAAAAATAATTTTTACACGGGCCAATAAAAAACAGCCACGTAAGCGCTCTAAAAAAATCAAAATTGAGCCCGCATGCACGGAAAAATGCTCTCCCTCTCCTTCTTTCGTAGGAGACTTGTTCCTGTTTCATAGTGTTCTCAAGGAGAAGGAATCCGCGTAAGAATCTCATTGCCCACCCCGTCTTCGCCAAACCATCGATTCATTCCTTCCCATTTTCTCAACCGAACAAACCCTTTCTATGATAGCATGTCTCAGAGGCCCAGCGTTCCTCACTCTTCCACCATGGCCTTCAGCCTCCATTCCCACCTCCAGTGTCTAGTGATATGAACCACAACTCCAATTGGTGTTGCAATTTTCATTAGTTGAAATCTTTGTATTCCCATTTCCCAAGCTTTTCCTTTGAGTACTCTGAAATTAATTCCCCTTTTACTCTATTCTTTGTATTTGTTTCTCGGGAAAAAAATAGAACATTTTTTAGTTTCAAGATCATTGGTCTGAAAGGTTTTGTTGAAGGAGGCATAGCTTCAATTGTTGCAGGCTATACTACCCACCCTCTGGACCTGCTCAAGGTCTGAATGCAGCTCCAAGGTGAAGCCAATGCCCCAAAACCGACCGGGAATGCAGCGGTGCAAAATCTCTGCCCGACTCTCACCTTCCATGCCTCCTCGCTCTCTTCTTAGGGGTCGATCAACGTGCCTCTCCTGACTCCCTCGGCGGCTCATGTAGGCCTAATATCCGTTGGTGCCTACATCGTCCAACAGGAATAAGAGGATGAGAAACCAGTCCAACTGTGAGGTGTTCGCCGCAGTAGTTTTGGAAAGAAAGAGGGAGAGGAGAGCATTTGTTCTGTGCATGCAGGCTCATCTTTGAATTTTTTGAAGTGCCTACATGGTTGTTTCTTATTGGCCTATTTAAAAACTATTTTGGCACCCATCCAGCCCCAAGCTTTTCTCATGTAAGAGCATTCCCATTGGGTTCCCCATTTCTCCCCCATCCTCATAATTTAGGGATAATTTTAGGGTTTTGGAGAAAAACCCTCTCCATCCCAATCCCCATTTTTCAGTTTGGGTTTATGGTGTGTACAGTCTTTCCCCATTGCCATTCGTCTTCTTCTTCGTCCCACGAAAACCTTCTCTCTCTGTTGGCCCCTCCCTTGCAACACCAACGAATGCAGCCCCTCTCCATCAGTAATTTTTGTAAGTTTGATTTTGGTTTCTTCAAAATCAAAACCGTTTCTCTCTTTCCATTTTTCTTCCTCCTAATGCCATGATCAAGGTAAGCTTCAATATAAGGTCTTCAACTCTCTCTCTCTCTCTCTGCGTAGGTGATGTCTTCACTGTTTGGCTGCCAAGAAAGTTATGGGAATGCTTTCACTGATTTGCATTTTGTTTTTTTTTTCACTCTCGTTTAAATTTATAATTTTGGGCTTTGTTTGAGGAAACTAATTCTCATTTTTATTCTTGCATTGCCATTGATTTTTCTGTATTATTTTGGCTCTCTTCGCTATTTGGCTGCCAAGAAACTTATGGGAATACTTTCACTGATTTGCATTTTTTTTTTCACTCTTGTTTAGATTTATGATTTTGGGCTTTGTTTGAGGAAACCGCTTCTCATTTTTATTTTTGCATTGCCATTGATTTCTCTGTATTATTTTGGCTCTCTTGAGTGTTTGGTTGCTGAGAAAATTATGGGAAATAATCTCTATTTTTTTTAATTACTCTGTTTTTCTCATTGCAAAACCAACTGTTTGGCTTGATCTAAAAATTCACACGGATTTTTTTTTTAAGTATGTTTCTCTCATTGCTGTCCAACCAATTTTGTTGATGGATTGTTTGTGGTTTGTGGCTTATTGAGGATACTCTGAGGTCGGTTTTTATCTGTGAATGTGGTTGGTTGTTGAAATGCCGAGAATTTGATGATGCTATCACACAAATTGATTTATTTTTAATCTATTTCTCTCATTGTTTTCCAACCGTTTTGTGGGGTTTTTGGTTTTGAGGAGAATTTGGTGGAGTTTGTGGTTATGGAATGTGTGGGGTTTTTGGTTTCAATGCTGCTACTTACAGTCGCCATTTGCAAGCGGCGTGCAAACGGCTTTCAAAAGTAATATAAAAGAATGTAATTGTTTGTGGCTGGGTCCCACTCTCTCTCAGTGTTCTTTTCTTCTCTTCTGCACTCACTCTCTCTCTCTCTCTCTCTCCTTCCTTCTCGAATCTCTTTTCTCTTGTAGCATTCTCTCTCAACCAAACTCTCTCTATCTTCTCTGTGAATATTACTGCCCTCAGCCACTCCATTGAGCAATAGCAACCCAGGTCACATACTCCAGCCCCTCTCACACCGTTGTCTTTACGTCCCATTTGCGTTTCTCGTCTAACCTCCTCCCAAATATTTGGGATTTGGTTTGAGTCCTTTAGCTGAACGTCGTGGCTTATCAATACTCCCCCCACCGTGTGGAATCTTGTCCTCAAGGTCCACATCTGGAAATTGCCCAAGCAATGATTGGTGCGTCTCCCACGTGGCCTCTTCAATTGGCAAATGTTTCCATTGAACCAAGTGTTCTTCTTCAAACTTCTTGCCCCGTTTGACCCAGCGAGTATCCAGAATGTGTTGAGGCTCAAGTATGATTGTTCCTTCATAGTAACAGGCGGCAACTCAGTAGAAGACTCTGTACGTTCGCCAATAAATTTTTTTAAGAGGGAAACGTGAAAAACTGGATGAATGCGAACTCCTGTTGGCAGCTGAAGCTTGTAAGCTACTGCCCCAATTTTTTGTATCACAGGATACGGCCCATAAAATTGATTGGCAAGTTTCTGGTGGGCACGTTTAAAGACCGACTGTTGCCGATAGGGATGTAATTTGAGAACCATGTCTCCTTCTTCAAACGTGACATTCCTCCTCTTTTGATCCACTGTTTGCTTCATGCGATTGATGGAGGCTTCTAAATTTGTTTTGAGTTGCCGTAGTATCTCATCTCTAGTTATTAGATTCTCGTTCACCTCGTTGATGGAAGAAAATCCATTATGATAAAATAGGATTGATGGAGGCGGACGCCCATATAACGCCTGAAATGGCATCATTCCAGTTGAGGAATGATACGTTGTATTATACCATAACTCTGCCCAAGGAAGATGGGCACTCCATTTGCACGGCCATTGATGCACAAAGCACCGAAGATACTGCTCCACACAGCGGTTGACTACTTCTGTTTTGCCGTCGGTTTGTGGATGATAGGAGGAGCTAAGTTGTAACTTGGTGCCTAACATCTGAAAGAATTCTTGCCAAAACCTACTGATAAATATTGGATCGCGATCACTGATGATGGATTTTGGAAGGCCATGTAATTTGATAATCCCTTCCACAAATTTCTTAGCCACACCTTTGGCCGTAAATGGATGAGTTAAGGTGAGGAAATGTGCTGCTTTACTCAATCTGTCCACTACTACTAATATGGTGTCTTTGCCGTTGGACGTGGGCACAGTCCTTCAATGAAGTCGAGGCTGATATCATCCCAGACTTGGCACGGAATAAGCAACGACTGGAGCAGTCTCGCAGGTGAAGGGTCTCGGATTTCATCTTCTGGCACACTTCACAGTGCTTTACATATTCTTCGACTTCTCGATACATTTTTGGCCAATAAAACTGTTGAGCTAGCCACTTGTACATTCGTAACACTCCTGAATGCCCCCCGAGTTTGGTGTCGTGAGCCTCATGTAGCAACCTGTTCCGTAACTCCCCTTGGGAAGGAATGAGTACCCTGCCTCTGTAGTAGAGTAATCCCTTTCGTTGTGCATATGGTCCTTCGGTTTGAGTCATGGCCAACTGAGCGACTGATTGAATTATGGATCGCCTTCGTATGCCTTCCGAACTTCATCCCACATAGTTACGGTTGGTACATGAAGGTGATTAAGACTGGACTGTTGGGCTTGCGTGAGAGGGCATTCGCAGCTGAATTTTCGCGACCTGGGCGATAAGTTATTTCATAGTTGTAGCCTAGTAATTTGGCTACCCATTTTTTGCTACTCCGGTGTTGCCAAACGTTGTTCCAAAAAATATTTTAGGATGCATTGGTCGGTTTGGATGAAGAACTTCCTCCCCAATAAATATGGTCGCCATACGCGTATAGCCTCCACAATTGCAAGCATTTCTTTGGCGTTAAGTGGACCATGATTTTTTGGTAACTCCCACTGCGCGGCTCATAAAGGCGATGGGCTTGCCTTGTTGTGTTAAGACCGCACCTAGTCCTTCCCCTGCAGCGTCCGTTTCTATAGTGAAGGACTCATTTAAATTGGGCATTGCCAAAACCGGAGTAGTGGTCATCGTTTGCTTAAGAGTTACAAAGGCTTCCGTGGCTTCTTTGTTCCATCCGAACTACCCTTTCTTGAGGAGGTTGGTAAGGGGTCAAGCGATGATGCCATAATTCCGAACAAATTTCCTGTAATATCCTGTCAAGCCTAAGAACCCACGTAATTTGGAAATATTATTTGGTTGAGGCCATGCCACCATGGCTGTAATTGCTTGATTATCAACCTTCACTCCTTGAGGCGTAACAATGTGTCCCAAATATTCTAACTCCTATTTGCCGAATGCACACTTGCTGATCTTGGCAAAAAATTGATGCTGCCTCAAAATTTCTAAAGTTTGTTTAACATGCCTCACATGATCATCCCAATTAGGACTATATATGAGAATATCATCGAAGAAAACCAAAATAAACTTGCAAAGATAAGGCCGAAATATAGAATTCATGATGGCCTGGAACGTAGAGGGTGCATTACATAGGCCAAATGGCATTACTAAATATTCATAATGACCATTATGAGTATGAAAAGCAGTTTTGAGTATGTCGGAAGGAGTTACTCTTACTTGGTGATATCCGGCCCTTAGATCGAGTTTGGTGAAGTATGATGTGCCATGTAATTCATCCAACATGTCGTCTACTGTTGGAATGGGAAATCTATCTTTGATGGTGGCGGTATTGAGTGCACGACAGTCTGTGCAAAATCGCCAACTTCCGTCGTTTTTCTTCACCAAGAATATGGGCGAAGAAAACGGACTAGTGTTCGGACGAATGAGGCCCGAATTCAGCATTTCTTGAACCTGTTTTTCTATTTCTTCCTTCTGGAAATGGGCATATCGATACGGGAGTACGTTAATTGGCTCAGTTCCCTCCTTTAGCATAATGTAATGTTCTACCTCACGTACCGGTGGCAGACTAGAGGGCTCCTGGAACACGTCCTCATAGTTTTCCAGCAACCTCTGCATATCTGGCAACTTATCCTCATATGGCGCACCGTGTGATGCTGGTCCCAGGGTTGGTTGAAAGCATACTGCAAATAATGCATGGCCTTGGCGAAGCTCCTTCGATATTTCGTTTGGTGAAGCAACCTGAATTGCTTGCACGTCTACTCCTTGCAGCCTTCGGCTTTGGTTTTTCGAAATAAAATCCATGGTCAACTGTTTCCAGTTATAGACTACTGAGCCAAGCATTTCAAGCCATTGCACACCAAGTACAAGGTCAAGACCTATTAATGGCAAAGAAAAAAGGGTGAGGTAAAACTCAGTTCCCTGCAACTCCACTCGTACCTTATCGTAGCACCCTTGACACTTTAGTTTCTCTCCATTGGCCATCTCATGAAACTAAAGATGAATGCAAAGAAAAGAGACATGAAGTACACTGCAGCATACAGAGAACACCATGCAGTAAACAAATTGATGGAAAGCACAATGCAGCAGAAGAAAAGTGTAAAGCACTGTCACAGAAAAGTAAAACAACAAAAGAGAAGCATGGGGGCGACATGTCAAGCTGCACTGAAGAAAATAAAGTAATGAAAAGCAACAACAAGAAAAAGACTGCAACAGATTTCTTGTAAACCAGTAGAAAATAAAAAGTTAACTTTAGGACTCTTCCTTTTGATCCTTTTCCTCTGTAACGTGTATATAAAGATGTAGCAAAGTCTTGTAATGATCATCTGAATTGAATGAGAATTTGTCTTTCACCAGATCACAGTACTATCTCATTTTTTGATTCCATTTTTCACATGGTATCAGAGAGGGCCATTAGTTCTGCTGTATTCATTTGAAATCTGCAAACTAATTTCATCTGTTAAACCATGACTTCCTCCTCTTCTTCTTCTCCTGCTTCCATTGCTGAGGACCCAAATAGTCCATTATTCTTACATCACAGTGACAATGCCAATATTGTCATTATATCACCTCCATTGACGGGTTCGAATTATATATCTTGGAGCAGGTCATTTCTGCTCTCCATTTCAATCAAGAACAAACTAGGTTTCCTAGATGGAACCATCAATACTCCTGAGTTAACAGATCCCTCATATGTGTCGTGGTTGAGATGCAACAACATTTTGTTAGTATGGATCCTGAATTCTGTTTCAAAGGACATTGCTTCTAATGTGTTTTTCATGACCTCAGCTAAGCAAGTTTGGGACAAGCTCAAAGAAAGATTTGCTCAACCTGATGAAGCACGAATCTATCACCTTCAGCACAAGCTTGGTAGCATTGTTCAAGGACATCTCTCTGTAAGTGACTACTTCACACAACTCAATGCTATTTGGGAAGAACTACACACTTACAGACCACTCCCTTGTTGCACTTGTGGAAAATGCATTTGTGATGCTTTGAAAACTGTTGGTGAGGTCCAACAAAGAGATTATGTCTTTAAGTTTTTAATGGGCTTAAATGATAGCTATGACTCTGTGAGGGGGCAAATCATTTTACTAAGTCCATTGCCTTCATTAGACAAAACCTTCTCACTGATTTTGCAAGAAGAAAGACAAAGGCAGGTTAGAAATGTGGCTATTCCTGTCTCTGAACCTTCTGCCCTTTTAGCCTACCAAAACCTTCCAAAGAAAAGGGAAAAATCTGATCTGACTTGTCACCATTGTGGTAAGGTTGGGCACACGAAGGATAAATGCTATAGATTGGTAGGATTTCCACCAAACTTTAAGTTTACCAAAACAAAATTTGGAAATAATCCTACTGCATCATATTCTGCAAATCAAGTTGATGCACAGGTTGTCTCATCACCTCAGGAAGCACCTGCTCCAAGTGCTTCTCAGTTGAATCTCTCTCAGGCACAAGCACAGCAACTCATGGCTCTTGTCAATGCTCAATTCCCTCAGCTGAACTTGGGAGAAGCCAAACCAATTCTGCCTACTCTGCTTCCTCCTGCTTCTGTTCCTACTGAAACCAACTCCTCCACCACATCCTACTCGAATCTAGCAGGTAAATATCACTGCCTCACCACTCTCTCATTGCCTGTTAAACAATCTCATCTCAGTTCCACAAACCATGGCAAAGACAACTCACATTCTCGAAATAAACAAACTGGTGTTCATAACACACCATGGATCATGGATACAGGAGCCACTGATCACATGGTATGCTCCACCTGTTTTTTTGACGAGTCCCCTTCCTGCATTCAAGCCCTTGTACAACTCCCTAATGGTACCAAGGCCCAAGTCACACACATAGGCACTGTCAAACTCTCAGAATCTTTAATCCTGACTGATGTTCTATGTGTTCCCTCATTCACTTTTAATCTAATCTCAGTTAGCAAGCTCACTCAAAAACCAGATGTTTGCCTAATTTTCTCAAAAGATTTGTGCTTCATTCAGGTCCTCTCTTCATGGATGACGATTGGACTTGCTAAAGTCCATACTGGCTTGTATTACCTGCTGCCTTGTCTTCATGACAGCAACATTGATCCTCCTTCAACTCTCTCAAACCAAACTCGACTCAATCAAGCTACCACAGAGCAAGACTTTTATCTATGGCATTTTAGATTAGGACATTTGTCTCCACAAAGAATGAGTTTGATTCATTCTCATATTCCTAATGTAAAGTCCAAAGATCATTCCCATTGTAAAATCTGTCATTTGGCCAAACAAAGGCACATTTCTTTTCCTTCAAGTGTATCCTCTAGTTCACTCCCTTTTGATTTAATACATTGTGATATATGGGGACCATATTCTCAAGCCTCACTTCAAGGTTTTCATTACTTTCTAACTATTGTGGATGACTTTTCTAGAGTAACTTGGATTTTTTTAATGAAATCAAAATCTGATACAAGATCCATTTTACAGTCATTCTTCCAGCTCATAAACACTCAATTCAATAAGAAAGTAAAGAAAATCAGGACTGACAATGGTCTTGAATTTGAAATGACAAGCTTTTACAAAGATCATGGAATTGTTCACCAAAAATCTTGTGTGTATACCCCTCAACAGAATGGTGTTGTTGAAAGGAAACATCAACACCTCTTGAATGTGGCTCGAGCTCTTCTCTTCCAAGTTGGATTGCCCATTCAATTCTGGGGAGATGCAGTTCTAACAGCTGCATACATTATTAATCGAATCCCCACACCCATCCTTTCAAACAAATCTCCCTACGAAGCTCTCTTTTCCTCACCACCTTCATACTCACACCTTAGAGTCTTTGGATGCTTGAGTTATGCTAGCACTACCAAACACCACAGGACTAAGTTTGAACCACGTGCAAAATCTTGCATATTTCTGGGATATCCTGCAAATGTTAAGGGTTATAAACTCTATGACTTGGAAACTCATTCCACATTCATATCCAAAAATGTCATCTTTCATGAATCTGTGTTCCCATTTCAATCTCCCACCTCCATCCCTTCTCCTCCTCTCTCATTCCCTCAAAATCTTGTACTACCTCCTGCACTGCTTGATGACACATTCTCATCCACTTCCATGTCCCAACCAATCCCAATAGAAGACCCAACTCCACCCAATCACATGTCACCATCCATTTCACAATCCGAGATGCCTCAGCCCCTTGTGTCTCCTATCCCTACCTCTCCTGAATCATCTCCTTCCTCAACCCCACAACCAGAGCTGCCTATCAACCCATCCCTTCGAAGATCCACAAGAGAAAGACATCAACCTGCCTATCTCCACCAATATCACTGTCAAACAGCAGCCTCCCATCCTCCCATCAATCCATCCCCTTCAACTCTTCACCCACTCCATCAATACTTCACTCACAGNCCCACAACCAGAGCTGCCTATCAACCCATCCCTTCGAAGATCCACAAGAGAAAGACATCAACCTGCCTATCTCCACCAATATCACTGTCAAACAGCAGCCTCCCATTCTCCCCTCAATCCATCCCCTTCAACTCTTCACCCACTCCATCAATACTTGACTCACAAGCACCTCTCTCTACCTCATCATTCTTTCTCTGCTTCCCTCTCATCCTTTTCTGAACCATCCTCCTATGATGAAGCTGTACAATTCAGGCATTGGCAAGATGCCATTAATACTGAACTAGGTGCCTTAGAAGAGAACAACACTTGGACTGTCACTTCTCTTCCCCCCACCAAAACTTCAATTGGTTGCAAATATGTTTTCAAAGTCAAGCTCAAATCTGATGGTTCACTTGAAAGACACAAAGCAAGGCTTGTAGCAAAGGGTTACACCCAAAGAGAAGGATTTGACTTCCAAGAGACCTTCAGCCCAGTGGCCAAG
>QEOT01005748.1:83718-171652 GCA_003123785.1 Pterocarya stenoptera | reverse complement strand
TCATTGGTAAGTTGGAAATCAAAGAAACAAGTGACTGTTTCTAGGTCCTCAGCAGAAGCAGAATATAGAGCACTAGCCTTCACAAGCTGTGAAATCATTTGGCTCCTCGGTTTGTTGAAAGAACTTAGCATTGATCATCCACAACCTGCCCTCTTGCTCTGTGATAACCAAGCAGCCATTCATATCACAAAGAATCCTATCTTCCATGAGAGAACCAAACACATAGAACTGGACTGCCATTTTGTTAGAGAAAAAGTTTTAGCTGGAATCATCACACCAGTCCACATTGCTTCAAAATTCCAGTTAGCAGATATATTTACTAAGGCATTAACAGTTTCTGTTTTTCAGTTCTTATTGTCCAAGATGGGAATTCTCAATATCTATGCCCATCTTGAGGGGGAGTCTCATGAAACTAAAGATGAATGCAAAGAAAAGAGCCATGAAGTACACTGCAGCATACAGAGAACACCATGCAGTAAACAAATTGATGGAAAGCACAATGCAGCAGAAGAAAAGTGTAAAGCACTGTCACAGAAAAGTAAAACAACAAAAGAGAAGCATGGGGGCGACATGTCAAGCTGCACTGAAGAAAATAAAGTAATGAAAAGCAACAACAAGAAAAAGACTGCAACAGATTTCTTGTAAACCAGTAGAAAATAAAAAGTTAACTTTAGGACTCTTCCTTTTGATCCTTTTCCTCTGTAACGTGTATATAAAGATGTAGCAAAGTCTTGTAATGATCATCTGAATTGAATGAGAATTTGTCTTTCACCAGATCACAGTACTATCTCATTTTTCGATTCCATTTTTCACAGGCCACTCGGACAGGAAAAGCTTCCGCCAGAACAACTGGCAACCTGAGCAAGTTTGCCAAACGATCGCTGATAAAATTATGCGTTGATCCTCTGTCGACCAAAACTATCACTTCGTGAGGGCCCATTCTTGCTGTTATGCGCATGGTTTTTGGACCAGTCCATCCAGTTAATGCATGCAAAGTGATTTCGGGTTCTAGTTCAGGTTCCTGTACTTCCCCTATATCTCCACCTTGGTCTTCTTCCAACGCCTGCTGGTAAGTGATTTCTTCGGATATCACGTTACCCGCATGCCCCTCCAAGAGTAATAGTTGTGGTTTTTGACATCTATACCTAGCTGTGAAGCGTTCATTGCAGTTAATACAGAGACCTTGAGCCCTTCTCTTTTCATTTCCTCCCATGATAAGCGTCTGACTGGAACCACCGGGTTAGCAGGAGCTACACGCGTGGTTTGTGGAAGAGCTAGAGGAGTTCTTGTGGGTGGAATCCACATGAACCATTGCTGCCATGTAAGTTGCTAATCATGCATCCGTGCTAGATTAATAGCCTCCTTGAGGGATTGCGGTTTAAACAACCGTATTCCATTAGAAATCTCAGCCTTCAAACCTCCCATGAATGTTCCTACCAACGCCCTTTGCATCTATCCACGCACCTTGTTGTCGAGTTTCTCAAATTCACGTTGATAGTCTTTCAACATTCCTAGTTGCCTAATCCTTGAAAGGGCTTCATCAAAGTCTTCGCATCTGGATGGTCCTAAGCGAGCCCATAATTCCTCTTCAAATTTTTCCCATGAGATCACATGTCCTTCTTCTTGTAACGTCCTGCGAAGCCATTGGCACCATTGGTTGGCCTCCCCTTCAAGGTGGTAAGCAGCCATGGGAACTTTTTGCTTCTCTGCCCTTCCCTGGTATTCAAAGAATTGTCCCACCCGATTGAACCATTCGGTTGGGTCATCCCCTGAAAATTGTGGGAATTCCAGCTTCACCGTTTTGGAAGAGATGATCTGCTGACACCCATCGTTGCCTTCTCGATGATGGTTGCTGTGGTTGGGATTCTCCTGATTTGCGATCAACACACTTGAAAGTCGGTTGAGAGTTTCCTCCATTCGTTGCAGTCCTTCCTGCACTACACCGAGTCTAGACTCTAAGTGTTCAATACGCTCCTTGTTAGTTCCCATTAGAAACCTGGCTCTGAGGCCAATGATAGGTCCTGTGCAAATGTAAATTAACACTCACTGAAATATCCTCTTCGGGTGAGGATGTACCACAATTTACTGGAATAATTTTTCTATGTTTTATTGATGATCCACGGCTGCTTTAAATAGCAGACCACAAAACAGAAAAACAGAGCATGCTGAAAATAGAGAAACAACCTAAAGGCCACTACCGTAACCGATGCCTAACAAATAGAAATGGACTCTACGTACGAAACCGAAATGAAATGCAACAAAAAGATAAAAAGATAATATCCAGCATAATTTTCTCCAACTACTTAAGACCCAGTCCATGCACGCTACTAAGACCCAGTCCCATGCACGCCACTGCCATGCACTATGTCTTTACGTCGCGTGTGCATTTCTCGTCTAACCTCCTCCCAAATATTTGGGATTTGGTTTGAGTCCTCTAGCTGAACGTCGTGGCTTATCATCTTTCTCTCTTTTTGATCTTTCTAGTGGAGACACAATTCCTGGTGGGATCCATGAAAAGTGGTCAGGACGCTTGTGATGAATAGCAATTATTTGAAACGTTCCCCATCATATGGGAATCTGTCCTCGAGACCAAATTTTAAGAACCTGAATCCAATGCGAAGTTCTCCTTGCAGCGTCTACACTAAACAACAAAATAACCTTAAAAGCTATGGTTATTTTTGACAGGATTAGTTAAAAAATAGTTGGATTAGGATAGAGAAAGGTAAGATTAGGCATGTTGGTGTATTGTTGTTTATTTGTATGAAGAATGAACACTAATAGGAAAAATCTTTCCACGCTAAATAAAAATGAAATTTTTTTTTTCCTGAAAAATGGGATCTGCCCCCAATTTAGGAGGGACGCAGGGGCAGGTATCTGATGCTGGGAGAAATATTTCCAATGAACAGTGACCATAGATCTAACCAAAATGAGATGTGTGGGGGGAAGAGGGTGGGGTTGTCGATGCAATGGATGGCATGTGATTTGCGAAATAGGCAAATCACATGCCATAGGAATCAGATTATAGCATATGAGAAAAAAAACAAAAAAATCAGATTCTTCAAAGTTGTAAGATAGGAATCAGAGTGTAATGGACCCTAAGCTAATATTGTAAACTCTTGTAAATGGTGACTGCTTTGAGGGAGTCAGGCCTCCTGAAATGATGATTAAGAAGAGAGAAAGACAGAGACAAAAGAGAGAGTTGATTAGCACCAGATTCTGGAGTTGGCCTCTTTCCCAACTATCGGCTACCTTTTATAGATGAACACACAGTTACATGAGTTCTGTTATGTAAACTACACAAAGTTATAACTAGTTCAGCCATTTAATGACTTTGAATGACAACTATGGAACGACACCATTCTATTTATTCTCACTTACTACTAAACGATACAAGCTCAATCCGTTACAATAAAAACAACTAACACTAAGCAAAAACGGTGCGTTTTGATTATTCTTTACTATCTGTTTGAAGACTTCAGCCTTTGTTCATGCAGACTTCACTCCTTCTTCATGCTGACTTCAATCCATGATCTCGTCTAACTCTATAATTCCCAACCCATAACACAGAGTGTAATAGAGATCTATTACAAAAAAATCCATAAAGATTTTAGCTCAGAGCTAAAATACCAAGTCAGAAAGTTTAGGTTGTGTTTGATCCATAACCACATTCATTTATGAGATGAATCCCTGGCAAATCTCTCATATTTTTGCATTCTTCCTTTTACCCAGAAAAGTTTAAGGTCTTGGTTTTAATTTTTGTTTTGCTGAGGGAACCAGGACACTCATTTCCTTTTTGAGAGCAGAGGAATATAAATGCACTCCTCTTTATGTTTTTGCGTAATATGCTGTATTTTCATAACTTAGCTTTTACTCTCTAGACCTAGGTATTGAAAAAGATGGCCTGCTATTCATTCCCTTGCTATGTCCTATGGCATATATCCAATGACCATTTGATTATGGATGTTTTTCTGCAACTTTTATACATCTACTTGGGAGGCCAAACATTAAAGTCTATGGTGTTTGAGATAATATGTTTTTTAACAATATATGATTAGGTTGATTTGAATGAAATCAAGTTGTTTTTTGTTAAGACTGCCACGATAACAGGATTACACCGTTATATATTTAACTGGATGTCAGTTACTTCTTCTTCTCGTTTTCTTTTTTAGAACTGATATATATATTTGCTCCTCCCTATAAAAATGAACTGATATATATTTGCTCCTCCCTGTTCATCTTGGTCTCCCCCTCCCTCTCTCAGTTTGGACTAATGTTGGAAACTACCTATACTTGACATATATATATATATTTTATATACTTCTTTATTGTCATGAAAATGTGACGGGATGTAGACTAGCTTTATATATATATATTAGATAAGATTGCATTGTGATTAAAAATATCTTATCACAATAGTCATGAAAAATAGACTAGCTTCTGTTTGAGGTACATCTCCACTTGGTTTGATGCTTTAAATAGTGGAACACGGCTTTAAATTGTGTTTGGACTTTATATTGTGTTTCATATGGTTGTTGGATGTGATCTTCTTCAGGGCATCTTTATCAGATTATTGTTTCAAATCTTAAACCATCATCGTTGATTTCAATTGACTCAAATTGCCTATATTACAGAGATACTATCTCAGATCTTCTACCTGTGCTTCAAGGGAGGTATGAATATTCATAATTTTATACTCTTAACTTTTTACACGTCTTTTACCATACTCATTTGGTGGTTAGATAAACTTATATTTGTTACTATTCTAACTGATATTATCCCACAAACTACCTTTTACTTATCAAAAAAACTATTCTAATTGATATTGGTACCATGTCAGTTGACCATATTCATGAATATGAGTTAGAGTGAATATATTAGTTGACCATATTCACATTTTCAAACACAAGGAGGAAATATTCTGATAGTAGTTTATAACTAGAAACTACTTCCCCGAGACTATATAGTTTTTTAGATTGGGTAATATGCTTATGTTTGCAATGACAAGCACTCGATGGATGAGTTTGAGGTCCAGCGTGACAATGAGCTGTGGACCGATGGATTGGAGGAGATGTTGATAGACATCTTCTGCCAAGAGACCATTGAGGGAAAATTGGTTGGCTTGAAGATTACAAACCGAGATCATCTGAGACTTGCAAAAAAGATGACTCAAGTTGGAAGGAAGGCAATTGATGCATCACAAATTACGGGAAAAATCACTCGCCAGAGGTAGAGGCTACGACTGTTCACTGATTTAATGGGCCAAATAGGAATGGGTTGGAACCCACAGACAAAAACTATAATTGCCACGGAGGAACATTGGGCTAACGCAATAAAGGTACAAAAAATGCTTAACCAGTTTAATTTGTAATACATTTTCTAATTATATGTTGTTGAGGATGAGATTCTCATTCTATAGTGTAAATGGAAAGTCTAATATAAGTTTCTGCTAATGCTAGGAGAGTAGCCAATGGAGGAAATTCAAGACGCATGGTTGTCGAGACTACGATCTCCTATGCACCATTTTCGGCTAGTCTGTGGCCACGGGAGTCCATTTTGCATCCACGCAACAACCCCCGATGGTTGAGGAGGAGGACTGCCTTGAGGAGGAGGTGAGGTCACAAGGACTCGTACTGGGAACTGCCACGAATGCGCCAATAGACATAGATGGCCCTGAGATAAATGGCATAGGTGGGAGACAGAGGCGGCCATACTAGGAACAGAGCCGGCCTGGGGTAGCATATCCTCAGAATTTAGTAAAGTTTTGGAAGTTATGGCCGCCGGCCAAGCCACGAGAAATGAGTTGGATAAGTAGTTCTTGGAGGAATGCATTAGGAAGCGTAGCAAAGGCGAGGGGTCGTCTGGTTCGGATGCGTCATTCAGCGCTTGTATGAAGTTTTTGGATGAGATTAACCTGCGGCTCCCTGCATATCAATATAACAAAGCAATAGCTCCGTTTATGCATGATAAGGTAGTTGATATGTTCTTAATGATGCCCCCAGATCGCAAAATTGATTGGATCTGGTCTTTGGAGTGACGTAGCATATGTTTGTTACATAACTAATCTAACGTTCATTATTGCGGATAATTGTTTTCATTGCGATTGTTGTTTATGAGTTACTATTGTTGTTGTTGTGTCTTTGATTTTATGAGTTGCATCAGATGAACATGTTATTGACATGTTATGAAATTTGGGATATTACCTTTAATTTGCACTATTTGGCAAGTGTTTTATTGTTATTTTATTTAAAAATTACTTACAGTTTCATTGAGAGAGAAAATCTGTGCAATTTTTTGGTTTGTGAGAGAGGGTTTGTAAACTAGTTGTTATGAGGCTTCTCTGTGAAGGAAATTGATCATCAATAAAGCTCTAAGGCCATTCCTGCCGTGGAGTAGACCATTAGGGTTGAGCCACGTAAATCGGTTGTGTTCTTTCTTTTTTTTCTTGTTTTCTTCGATCACTGTTTTATATTCTTGTTAATTTCTTGTTCTATCTTGTGATCTGATTTGGTTCTTTAAATCATTGGATCTATAAGTCTGTTTTGGTAACAAACTGTAGTTCTTGAGTTCTATTTGGCAAAGAGGGACTTGAGAAGTTTCATAACAAGTGATATCTAAAGCCTAGGTCGAGGGGGACCATGAAGTCTGATATAGAAAAGTTTACTAGGAAAAATGATTTCGGCTTATGGAGGATCAAAATGAGGGCACTTCCAGTCCAAAATGGATTATAGAATGTCCTCCTTGGTGAGAAAAAAAGGGACTCTTCCTCGAAAGAGGAAGAAAGGAGGCTGTCCATAAGGACATTCTCCAGAAAGCCCACAGTGCCCTAATCTTCTCCCTTGGGGATAAAGTCCTGAGAGAGGTGGCTAGTGAGGACACTGCTGTGGGTATATGGCTTAAATTAGAGAATCTTTATATGACTAAATCCCTAACTAATAGACTTCACAAGAAACCAAGCTTTATACCTTCAAGATGACCCTTGGGACTCCAATAGGGCAGCATCTTGATGAGTTCAATAAAATTATTCTAGACCTAGCAAATATAGACATTAAGGTGGAGGATGAGGATCAGGCCATCCTCTTAATGAGTTCTTTGGACTCATCATACCTAAGTCTAAAAGAAACCAGGATGTATGGTAGAGACTCACTAACACTAGATGAAGTGCAATCTGTACTTCATACTAGGGAACTACAGAATAGAGGAGATACCAAACAGGATCATGAGGAGGGTTCGTCTGTTAGGGGTAGAATAGAAAAGAGAGAGAAGAGGGGCAAGAATAAAACCAAGAAGTTTACGTCTAAGTCAAAGGGAAAACATTTTAAACATTTTCACTATCTCAAGGAAGGGAACTTCAAGAAAGACTATCTTGAGAGGAAAACAAACCTTGGAAATAAACCTAAAGAGGTAGGGGATGCCTCTGTGGTATTAAAGGGATATGAGAGTGCTGAGGTACTCACTGTAAGTGAAATTGATTAAAAAACAGAGTGGATAATGGACTCTAGCTGCTCCTTTCATATGTGTCCAATCAGAGATTGGTTTGAGGCATTCTCTGAGTTAAATGGGGGACATGTAATCCTGGGTAATAATAAGTCCTGCAAAATCATGGGAATAGGGTCAGTTAGACTTAAAATGCATGATGGTACTGAAAGAATTTTGAGGAGGTCAGGTTTATACCTAAGTTAAAGGGAAACTTAATTTCTCTTGGCATGCTTGATTAATCAAGCTGCACCTTCAAATTTGAGGCAGGGCTTCTTAGGGTTACTAAAGGCTCTTTAGTCATTATGAAATGGGTAATTAAAAATGGGTTGTATACACTACTTGGAAAAATTGTAGTTGGGGAAGCATCCCCTAGACAGAACATTGTAGAGAATAAATATGTGTTATGGCATAGAAGGCTTGGACATATAAGTCAAAGGAGCCTTTTAGAGTTGCAAAAACAAGGGTTGTTGAGTGACCAGAACCTAGGAAATTTACCTTTATGTGAAGATTGTATCTATGAAATGGCAAAGAGGGTCAATTTTAAGTCAACTCATAAAACTAAACAAACCCTAGACTATGTCCATTCTGATCTCTAGGGACCTGCAAGAGTAAATTCACATGGTGGAGGGAGTTATTACCTCTCCTTAGTGGATGATTACTTTACGAAGGTCTGGATATATATCCTAAAAAACAGAAGTGACACCTTTGAAAAATTCAAGGAGTGGAAGTCTCTAATGGAAAACCAAGTAGGTAGAAAACTCAAGACTCTAAGGACTGACAATGGTCTAGAGTTCCTGTCCATTGAGTTTAACCTGTACTATCAAAAGGAAAGAATTTTTAGGCAAAAGATAGTGAGGGAGACCCCACAACATAATGGTATAGCTAAAACAATGAACAGAACCATCTTAGAAAGGGTAAGGTGCATGTTGTCTAATCCACTGTTGTTCACCTTATAAACAAGTGTCCCTCCTCTGCTATAGGGTTTAAAACCATACAAGAGTTATGGTCTGGGAAACCTCCTAGCTATGACTACCTAAGAGTGTTAGGATGTGTTACCAATGCACATTCACAAACTGATAAGTTGGAACCTAGGGCACTTAAGTGCATTTTTATAGGGTATCCTAAAGGGGTTAAGGGATACAAACTTTGGGTAGATGGACCTGGAAGGTATAAGTATATTGTGAGCAGGTATGTGACCTTTAATGAGTCACAAATGGCTCGAGTAAAGGAAGAAAAATCAAACCAAGAAGTTGATAAGTCCTTAAGGGGATTACAGGTTGAGGTGGAGCAGGTTAACACCCAAGCTGAACCTGAAACTGGGGAAGGCAATAACCCTGAGGAAGAAATCTCAGGGGACATGGCTCAAGGTGAAGTTAGCTCCTATAATTTGGATAGAGATAGGCAAAAGAGAGTTATTAAACCACCTATAAAGTATGGTCAAGCTGAATTTGCAGCCTTTGCCCTAACAGTAGCTAATGAGCTTGTCTACCAAGAACCTAGACCTTATAAAGAGACTGTGAAGGGTAAGGACTCCTCCAAATGGATACTTTCTATGCATGAGGAGATGGAATCTCTTAATAAGAATAAAACCTGGGTTCTAGTGCCTAAACCTCAAGGAGTCAAACTAGTTCGATCCAAGTGGATCTATAAGAAAAAGGAAAGCATACCAGGGATAGAAGGGACCAGGTATAAGGCTAGGCTTGTAACGAAAGGCTTTACACAGAGAGAGGGAATTGACTTTAATGAAGTTTTCTCTCCTATGGTGAAACATAGCTCAATCAAGTTACTACTAGCCTATACAGCCTTTGAAAACTTGCATTTAGAACAATTAGATGTTAAAACTACTTTTCTGCATGGAGAACTTGAAGAAGAAATTTATATGCAACCTCCTGAAGGTTTCACTAATAAGATTAAAAATAATCAAGTGCCTTCTTAAAAAATCTTTATATGGCCTTAAACAATCACCTACGCAATGGTATAAGAGGTTTGACACACACATGATTAGTAATAATTTTAAAAGGAGCTGCTATGATAGCTGTGTCTATTACAAGGATGTAAAAGGAATATTTGTTTATCTCTTACTATATGTAGATAACATTTTGTGGCTTGTAAAGACACTGATTTAATTGAAGAAGTTAAATGCATGCTGAAATCAGAGTTTGAAATGAAGGAACTGGGCCCTGCTCAGAAAATATTATGGATGGAAATTGTAAGAGACATAAGTGCTAGGGTGCTATATCTGTCCCAGAAAAATTACATTCCTAAAATTCTTAAGAGATTTAGAATGGAAAATGTGAAACCTGCGAACACACCTTTAGGTCAACATTTCAAACTGTCTGTAGATCAGGCTCCTAAAACAGAATCAGATATTAGTTTTATGCAACAAATCCCCTATGCTAGTAGCATGGTGAGAAGTATAATGTATGCAATGGTTTGTTCTAGACCTGACCTAACCTATGTTGTGAGTGTAGTTAGTAGATTTATGGAGAACCCTAGAAAACCCCATTGGCAGGCCATTAAATGGGTATTAAGGTACCTGGCAGGCTCTACTACTTTAGGTCTCAGTTTTGGGAATAATGTTGAAAAGGGTTATGAGTTGATTGGTTTTGTAGACTCTGACTTTGCAAGGATTGTAGACACTAGGAAGTCCTTAATTGGGTATGTGTTTACTGCTTTTGAGGGAGCTGTTAGCTGGAAATCACACTTACAATCTACTGTGGTTTTGTCCACCACAGAAGCTGAATATATAGCATTGACTGAAGCTATAAAAGAGGTCATATGGTTAAAAGGTATTGCAAGTAAATTAAATATTTTCAATGGCAATATCATAGTACACTGTGATAATCAAAGCACACTACACTTAGCAAAAAATCAAGTTTACCATGAAAGGTCCAAACATATTGACATAAGGCTTCACTTTGTTAGGGATGCTACAAAGTCTAAGGTTGTAGGTGTGGAGAAGGTCTCAACTAAGGATAACCCCTTAGATATGATGACCAAGTCTCTCCCTTGGTCTAAGGTAGTTGGTATGTAGTCTAGAGTTTGTCCCCATTAGGAGCACAATGTAGGAAATAGCCGATGATGAAAATTGATGAAACCTTGGCAATAAATGTTTTGTCGAGGTGGAGAATTGTAAATGGTGTATCAATACATTTATTTGTTGCCTTTTTATTTCTGATATGTTTTCTCTTATGTGAATAAGTGAATGATGGACAAGTTGCTAAATCTGGACCTTTGAAGTTTAACGAAGCAAAGCTGGTTGATCATGTGAGAAACCTGTGACTCATGAGTTGTATCATCAAGTGATTGAGCCACGGGATTGCAACACGTGTTGGCATCTACTTAATAATATATATTTGTAGTTGTGGGATACCGATGGTCATTCGATTCATTCATTCATTTTGGGTTTGTGTAATTGAGAGACTTCAAGAGAGAGAGAGTCTGAGAGGGAGAAACTAGGGTTTCTACCTAGGGTTTCACTGACAGAGAAAATCTGGGTGATTTTCTGGTTTATGAGAGAGGGTTTGTAAACTAGTTGTTCTAAGGCTTCTTTATGAAGGACATTGATCATCAATAAAGCTCTGAGGCCATTCCTGCCGTGGACGTAGACCATTAGGGTCGAACCACGTAAATTGGCTGTATTCTTTCTTTATTTTCTTGTTTTCTTTGATCACTGTTTTATAATCTTGTTAATTTCTTGTTCAATATTGTGATCAGATTTGGTTCTTTAAATCGTTGGATCTGTAAGTCTGTTTTGGTATCAATCTGTAGTTCTTGAGTTTGTGTTTGGCGAAGAGGGACTTGAGGAGTTTCATAACAGAGTCCTTAGGAGATATGAAGAGTTTTAGAGGTAAATTTCTGATGACATAGGTGGATATACTTTTGTTGAACAAAGACAGGAAAGCGATAGAAGTAGGCTCTATTTCCACATTAACAGTTAACAAGTTCTCAGCTATCCATTTTTTAGACTTTTGATATCAGAGAGAGAGAGGGTGCTGACTTCGAGTCTTCAACCATGAGATGGGCTGTGGTTGAACCTTACATTACAGAGGGAAGCACCACAGGTACTGGTCCAGTGAGAGCTAGTACACCTCAGAGCTCGTCAAGCACATCAAAGTGCATGTTCACGTTGTAAGTTTTCTCTCAACTGTCCGATAAGATGTTCACATCAAATTCTTTAGGGTTTCTTTCTGAAATGGATGCCATTGATGATTGATTAGTTTCCCTTTCTTCTACTGTGAGGATTTTTGTAAACAAAGAGAGAAGAAAAGAGGATTCTGGAAAACAGAGGAAAGCTAAAGGAAAATGAAGGCAAAATCTCTCCGTTGTATTCCAGATGATTTGACAGTTACTATTCACCTGGTATTTATACTATTATAATTATTTAATGGAAAACAAACAATATTCCAATTGTCCAGCATACTTTTGGAATATATAGGAATATATACATCTCATATTACACGTAAACCACTTTTCTTTATTTTTAAAACTTTCCCTCAAGATGGAGAGTGTATGTTATGCACTCACATCTTCGAAAGGAAATAAGTAAATTGATCAATTCCAAAAGCCAGTTAAGATGTTTGCCACTTAATGCTTTGATGAGACGCGTAGTGTTCTAAAGATTTTTAGCTGAATTTTTTCTCTCATCAAATGGCAATCAATTTTTTAAATGCAAGAGTTTGGCTAGGACTAGGTGACTAAGATGATAGAGTTTATCTTATCTTTGATTTTATAATTTGGATGGATGTAAAATACTCTGACTTATCTATAACTATTTTGAGTTTATGCAAAAGTTATTAAGAAGTGTTCAGATAAGTCAAGAGTGTCAAAATTGAAATCTAAGGGATTTGTAATTATCCAGAGAAGAGTTTGAATGAGAAACTACTACTGCTAAGAAGATTAAGTGCGAGGTGTCAGCATCCCGTCAGAAGAGTCACTCCGTCAATAGAATCCTATTACAATTCAAACTGGTTTTAGATTATTTATTTAATGGATCCTATTGTTAGGATTTGTAGAGATTTCCTTTGAAGATTTTGGAGAGTCTTTCCGAGTGCTTATGTGTGAGAAAAGTTGTTTTTCTCTCATTGAGTGTGATTCTTCTCCATGTTGGAGATAGAGTGATCATGATTCAGCTACTGGAGTTCCCGTAAAGAAGTCAATCTTTAAAGATCGCCAGAGGTTCTTTCCGCTATTGCGGTAGAGACAAACGGGTCGTTTGTCTAGTCAAGTAAGAGTGTCATTTGACAAAGATTTTGCAATTGAAACTTGCTTGTAATTAATTTTCAAATAATAAAATTAACTTTTTTGGGTTTGACTGCCCCATACGATTTTACCTTTAAAGAGTTCTTTAAAGGGATTTCCTTCGATACCAAGATTGGTGTTATGCAATTTATTTATTTTATGTTATTGTTTTATTATTAAATAATTGCATGGTTGATGACTAACCAATTTGTTGAGTGAATTGGTAGATCTTTGTGTTACGTTACAGAGATATTTGGGTAATTTCAGTTGGCATCAAAGCGTGGTTCACTCATTTGAGTGTGATCCGTGCCCTTGTTATATGTCCCGCCACACTTTGATGGGAAAAACTATGCTTATTGGAAAGTTCGTATGAGGGCTTTCCTAAAGTCTGTAGATGAAAGTGTGTGATATGCCGTTGAACAAGGATGGATTAAGCCCGAGAAAACTCTTGATGCTTGGACTAGAGATGAGATCAACAACTGCAAGTGGAATAGCAATGACTTAACGCTATTTTCATAGCTGTATCTCCTAATGAATTTAATAGAATCTCAATGTGTGAGATTTTTAAAGAAACGTGTGATATCTTGGAGGTTATACATGAGGGGACAAAGATCGTAAAAAAAATCAAAATTATAGTTGCTAACCTCTTTGAAGAGATTAAGATGCTGAAAGATGAAAGTTTTAATGATTTCTATGTTAAACTTAATGATATTGTGAATTCTAGGTTTAATCTTAGTGAGAAGGTGGAAGATACAAGGGTTGGGAGAAAGATTTTAATGAGCTTGACTAAACAATTTCTCCCAAAAGCTACAGTCATTAAAGAAAGCAAGGATTTGGATGCTATTAAGGTTGAAGAACTGGTCGGTTCTTTGCAAACATAAGTCCTCACTTACTCAAACAAGAAAATGTAAGTCCATTGCATTAATGATAATGAAAGAAGATGGAGATGATTTTTCTGATGAAGAAAATCTGAACGATGAGGATATAGATTTTGTTGCAAGGAAATTTAGAAAATTCTTGTTTAATAAGAAAGCTTGTGGAAAATAAAAACGAGGTAAGGAATTTCCTGCAAAGAAAAGTGATAAAGAAAAATGGAATAAAGAAAAATATGAGAAAAATAACAAAGTAAAATGCTATGAGTGTTGTGGATATGAGTGTTGTAACACCCCATACCTGGATGGGTCGGAGAATTACTACTTGTCACTTATAAACATGTCTCCCAACACATCTAAAATCTCCAAATATTTCATAAACAATAAACAATCTCATTTTTTCTAAATAAACACATTATAAGCTCCACAAAGTCATCACTGCAATAATAATAAACCAAAGGGTCCACAATCTCCTAGTAGTCATAACATACTATACGGATAAATCCATAAGTCCTACTAAACCATACACACAATTTTTTTATTTTTTTTTAAATGAAAGACTTTTCATTAATCATGAAATAATTACATCATACATAGGGAGGTCACCCTTGACTAGGATTTCAACCTCCTCAGGGCCTTCCTAACCAGATTTTTTCACTAACAAACCTACTTGCAATTTTTGCTGCTGTGTGGGCAGCTTTGTTTGTTGTCTTATAGACAAACTTGAGACACCAAGCTTGGTTGTAGTTCATCATAAACTGCATATCTTCTATCATTTGCCCCTGCCATGTATTATCTTCCCTTTTGGAATTCACTGCATCAACAATAATCTTGGCATCCCCTTGAAAGCAGACTTGGTTAAAACCCAGCTCAATACAAAATCCCATAGTTCTTAGAAGTGCAGCACTCTCGGCTTGGACAGTAGATGCAATATTCTCTTTATAACTTGTCAACACCGCTTGTAATCTACCCTCTGCATCTCTAATCACCACTCCCATACCCATACTTCCTTTTCCTTTGTCAAAAGCTACATCAAAATTGACTTTGAGATAAGGCCATTCAGGAGGTTTCCATTTAGGAGTTGGAGAGATCCCTTTGGACTCTGCTATACTCTTTTGACTTCTTATGTTTGCTTCTTTGTACAGATTTAGCTCGGCTTGAGCCCTTCTCACAATAGCCTCAGGTGTAGAGAGTATATTCTGAAAAATATAGTCATTTCTTCTAGCCCATATTTGATAGAACACCATTGAGACCAACTCTAAGACAACCNTTTCCTCTAAACAGATTGGGCATTTGTTGTTCTCAATAATGTTCTTCCTATTAAGATTGTTTTTAGCAGGAAGAATATTATTGAGACTTCTCCAAATGAACATTTGCACCTCACACGGGATCTTGAGTTTCCGTACCTCTTCCCACACTCCTTTACCCCCCTTCTTGTTTGAAGTTTCACCTGCCATACAAATAATTCTGTCTGCTTCCAAGAAGTAGGCACTTTTCACACTGAACTCCCCTTTCGTAGTTCCAGCCCACATCAGTCTATCACTAGCTCTACTCTTGCTAATTGGCATTGAGCATATAGTTAAAGCTTCATTTTCATCAAAATCTGCCTTAACTAGGTCTTGCTTCCACTCCCCGCTAGCTTCCTCAACCAGTGTATCTACTTTGGCCTCTAGATCTAGAGTGTTAACAGGTGTTTGAATCTGGAAAGTTACTGGCCCGGGGATCCATTTATCCTTCCATATGCTTATGCTTTTCCAGTTTCCAACTCTCCATACTGCCCCTTCTCTAATCAAATCAAGCTGGAAAATAAGCTTCTCTAAATAAATGAGGGGTTACCTTTCAGGTTTGCCTCCAACAGATTGTACTTCAGATAATATTTCTGTTTGAAGACTTTTGAAACCAGAGAATTTGGTTCCTTTAACAACCTCCAACATTGTTTAGCTAATAGGGCTTTGTTGAAGCTGTTGAGGTCCCTAAATCCCAGACCTCCCTAATTCTTCACTACTCCCAAAGACCTGAATCCCTTACCTTCAGCCTGATGAGACCACTAAAAACGAGACAAAAGGGCCTCTATTTCTCTAATAAGATTACAAGGTAGTTTAAAAACAGACATAGTATAAGTAGGGATTGCTTGAAGTACACTCTTGATGAGCATCTCTTTTCCTGCTAAGTATAGAAATTTGGTTTTCTAGCTATTGATTCGTTTTCATATCCTCTCCTTCAAAGACTTGAAAGTGTTGTATTTAGCTCTTCCCACAACAGTTGGGAAACCTAAATATTTGTTATAATCATTACACCTTGACCCATTCACCAGTTGTACTATGGATTCCTTTGTAGCCATCTTGGTATTAGAGCTGAAAAATACACTAGTTTTATAATTGTTCAAGGTTTGGCCATAAGCACTCTCATATAAGGTTAGCAGATCTCGGATTTTAAACCACTCCATCATTAATGCTCTATAGAAAATGACACAATCATCTGCAATGAGAAGATGATTTATCCTTAAGCCCCCCTGTAACAGCCACACCCTTAATCAAGCCCTTAGCTTCAGCACTGTGTAACATAGAACTCAGCCCCTCAGCACAGATTAAGAACAAGTATGGTGACAATGGATCCCCTTGACGTAGTCCTCTCGATGGGGTAAAGACTTCACCAGATTCACCATCTATAAGTACTGCATAAGAGACTGACTTTACACACTCCATCACAAGGTTAGTACATTTCCTTCCAAATCCCAGTTTAAGCAACATCATTTCTAAAAAACTCCACTCAACTCTATCGTATACTTTCGACATATCTAGCTTTACGACCATATTACCTTCCCTGCCTTTTTGTTTCACTTTCATTGTATGGAGTACTTCGTATGCAACCATGATGTTGTCCGAGATTAACCTTTTAGGGATGAAAGCACTTTGGTTTCAAGAGATTACCAAATCCAAGACCCCTTTCAATCTATTTGCCAATACTTCAGAAATCAATTTGTAAGCTACATTGCATAATGAGATTGGCCTAAAGTCATTTACTGATAAAGGAGAGTTTACCTTAGGGATTAGGACCAAATGGGTGTGATTGAGGTCCTTTGGTAAACTACTCTCTCGAAAAAATTCTATAACTGCCTGAGTTGTTTCCTTCCCATTGCTTCCCAGTGGTCTTGAAAAAAACCCGCACTGAAACCATCAGGTCCAGGTGACTTGTAGTGAGACATTTGCTGGAGTGCTTCTTCCACTTCTTGTTCTGAACAGTCCTTAGCCAACTGGGATTGCATATCAGGTGTAATTTTTGCTTCAATACATCGGGAACATTCATCAAGACTTTCCATTCTTGGCTGAGAAGACTAGAATATTGCTGAGAAATATCTTCTAAATCCCTCTGCTACGTCAGGTTTGCTACTAAGCACATTCCCAGCCATATCAGTAACCTTAATAATAGAGTTTCTTTTTCTTCTCTGCTTCACACAGGCATGGAAGAATTTAGTATTTCTATCCCCTCCTTTCAACCAATTTTTCTTTGCCCTTTGCCTCCACCAGGTATCTTCTTGATCTAGCAGGAAGTCCATTTCTTTTTTAAGCCTTTTCTGTTCAGCCATGGTTTCAGGTCTCTCGTCTTCTTGAATTAATCTTAACTGTTGGGTCTTTTCTTTTATAACTCTAGTTCTATCCCTTACCAAATTTCTGCTCCATTGTTTTAGGCCCCGTTTTGTTTGTTTTAAAGTGCTCATCAACCTCCCCCCTCTCTCCCCAAATAATCATCCCAAACTCCTAGAATTATGTCCTTACATCCCTCTTCCTTGCACCAATTGGCTTCATACTTGAAGGGCCTTAGAAGCCTACGAGATAAAGGTCTCCCACTATCACATTGTAACAATATTGGGTTGTGGTCAGAGCAGATTGCAGTTTGGGTTGTCACTAAGAACTCAGCATAAGATTCTCTCCATTCACTGTTTGCCAAGGCACGATTAGTCTTTCTTTTGTGAAAGTCTCCTCTTCATCATAGTTACACCAAGTATATATGCCTCCTTTCCATCCCAAATCACTAAGGTTTCCTTCCTCCAATTCCTGCCTGAATTTGCCCATGAGTCTCTCAGTTCTTGGCCTCCCTCCCACTTTCTCATCTTCAAACAGTGGCTCATTAAAGTCACCTATCATTCCCCATCCCCCATTACTAGGCTTGAAAGATGAAAGTAAATCCCATGTTTGGCATCTTAAATTTGCCACTGGATGCCCATAAAAGCACGTTAGGAGCCATTTGGCATTACCTCGAACATCGTTAATCAACACATTGATATGATGGTTGAGTGTAATTGATTAATTCCAGTAAATCTTCCTGCTTCCACAAGAGCATGAGGCCACCACTCCTGCCTCTAGCCTCAACAACTACAAACCCATCATACTTTGACCGTTAAGCCACTTTCAGACTATTGACATAAGATAACTTCGTCTCCATTAAGAAGACTATATTGGGTAGCTTATCCTTCACCATTAGTGAAGAAATTGAACTGTTCGGGGGTTCCCAAGCCCCCGATAGTTCCAGTTTAGAATAATCATTGGACCCGGCGGGGCTGCCTTGCAGCCGCCACCAATATCTCTACAGGAATTTCAACCACCTGATTGGCATTCTCCCTCGTTCTTCTGAGTTTCTTTGAGAATAATGGACTTACCTTATTAATCTCTACGTCCCTCTTTCTTCCACGGGGTAGACTAGGTTACACCTCAGCATTATGGTTCCTCGACTCCCTAGCGCTCCTTTTCCACTTCCGACCTTCTCCATTTGTTTTCTGCTTCTCCAATGGGTCCTCATACTTCTTTCCATCCTCAACTAGGGAGATAGCCGCTAGAGATATGGCATCTAGGGCGTCGAAGTCCTTTTGGTTCGATGTTGGCCCTAAACTGATATTAGGCCCTCTCCCAAGCCCAGGCCCAACATGGACCTGAGTCTCCCAAACTATTTCCCGCCCATCACCTTCCTCACCTTCTACACTGGTCTTTGACTAAGCACCTACTTCACAGCAAATCTACGATTATGTCTCCCCCATTTTAGTTCACAATACTATGTCTACTCCCTCTGATTCTGTTGACATATGGTCCCTTCCATCCACACCTGCCGTTCCAACTTTTTGTACAAATCTACTATTTTGAAACTCAGGGAGGATGTTGTGGTCAACTTCCAGCCCCCTCTCCAGTGACCTTTCTGTTGTGTTCCTTGCAGAATTTTCCTTCTCCATTTGTCCTCTATCCCTTCCAACTTCAATCCCTTCGTCAACCCTATCCCACCCTGCCGACATAGGCCATCTTTTCTTTACTCCTTCAGCACATAAACAGGGCCCGAACTGCCCAACCGAAGCTTCACCATCACCATTATTCCCACTGAGTGACTTGCACCCCTGGCTCCATGTAGAATCCAGCCACACTGGAAGCAAATCTTAGGGAACTTCTCATAACGAAAATGGATCCAATGCTTAGCTCCCTGGTAGTTTATGAATCGGCCTCTGTCTATGGCTTTCCTAAGTACCACCTCCACCTTCACCCGTAGACAGTTCCCCTAGCCAACACCATCCTCCTCAGCCTCCACTTCTAGGACTCGCACTACTGAACTTCAAATTGGATACCCCCAAACTTCAGACATACACCCCAGAGGTAAATCATGAATTTGCATCCAAAAAACTTCCCTATCGAAGCTGAAATTCCTTGGGCACTTGGTTCCATCGTACGTTATTAGTACAAACAGGGCGTTATTGAAGGTCCATGGTCTTCCTTCCAAAATTCTCTGCATGTTCGCATGATTTTTGAACGTAATGATAAAAGTATTTCGATCAACTTCTTTGAAAATGGCCGGTTTACTGATTCGCCAAATCGTTGCCATTGTGTTGCTGATGAGTACTTTCCCCACTGTTCTCTCCGAGTAGATTTTTCCTATGAGACTTCTCTCCCCCTTCCGGAGAATTTCTTCACCCCCCTTGTTATTCATCTCCAAAACCACCTCTTCTCCTTCTGTTAACCTAAATTTTCTCCTTTGTTCCTCTAGCCCCTCCAACTTGGTTGTACCCTCACGAGCCATTCCTACTTCAACCTGAGCCGAGAAGTTCGGCACCCTGGAACACCACCTCTAGAACAAGCGAACTAAGCCCAAAGAGGAGACTTAAACCATATACATAATTAAATCTAAAAGACATTAGATTTTAAGGACATCAGAAATCCTTCTTTTAACAGTAGTACCCTAGGGTACTCGATACCCTCTCCTCAGCTTAGCCATGCTCACAATTCCTAATCTTGGTTCTCAGTTAGACTCTCCACATCATCTGATAATATTATGAAGATAAGGGGCTAAGTTATCAACAACTCAGTCAGCAGATGACATATGCTAGCCTGCAAACATGAGCAATTACAAAGTACAGTGTGCAGAACAAAATATTTTTCAGAGTTATCATGCAGAACAAAACCTACTTTCAAACGTAACAGAGTGATGGTTTTAAGTCACATAAAAATGAGCATCATCATCACATCAAAACAGAGCATCTCATAGAGCAGAGACCATGTTTCACTATAACACCCCCTTCTCGTAGGCGAGGAGTGTCAAGTGTTTTTCATAAAAATAAATCCGACAAGAGATCTCATATTAAATAAAAACAATTTAGAATTTATTTCATGAAACTTTGTCTGATAAAAATGTCTTTCCAAAATATTAATGAATAAACTAAATAAAAGTTATGCCATAAAAATGATTTTGTTCTAGAAGGTCTAAAACGAAATCAACTACTCCTTCTAATCCTGGCCTGTCTACTCGTAATCATCATCCTCACCTGGGCAGTTTAAAAACATGAAAATAAACTAAAATGAGTCAAATACTCAGTAAGAAATCCATCACAACGTTAACATACTAAACATAAGGTTTTCATAAAAGTTTTCATGCTGAGAGCTTAAAATTCATGACTGTTCATACTGATGTTTATGTTATGCATGACTGATTTATCTGAATTAACTAACTGATTTGACTTAACTGACTGATCTAACTTAACTGACTGGCCAACACACTTAACCCTGTGTGCGAGGTTGTGCACCAGCCCCACGTCCCGTGGTCGCGAGGGGAGCCACTGATAGTATTCTGGCATACTATGGTGGACCACGCTTGAGTCCGTGGCTTGCACATCCACCCTGATCTGAACTACATTGGTACCATGCATCTAAATGGCCATATGATTAACTAAACTGATTTTATCTTTCACTTGAACTTAAGATAGCTTACGTGTCTTATGACCATGAGATGCATGACATAATACATATATAATTATAATTTTTAAATCTGAACATGATGTGGAATGAACTGATCGTGTGCTATGTTGAATGACATGTTTGCATATGACATGAGTGATACATAAAATTGGCTATCAATGAATTGGCTTGAATAATACTTATATATACGCTGATATGTGATGATCCTAATTTGTGATCAAATTACTTACCTTGCTGCGCTTCTTCTTGAATCTCACTTTGCAACTCATGACCTATACATAGTATTAAATATTACTCAATTTGTCTAGGAAAAGGAAACATGTACTAATAATATCCTACTTAATTAAGTTCATAGTCTAAGAGATAGTCAAATAAATTGTCTGTTTAACACTAGATTCAATAATCTTGATGTTTTAAAATACTTAAATACTAATAACATATTATACTTTAGTGAAACACTTAGGCTATTTTAAATAAGTCATAAACTTAAATTCTTAAAAAATATATTTACTTTCCCATGATTAAAATAATTATTTAATTTAAAAAGAAATCTAATAAATACTAATATCATTTAAAATACTCTTAACTTATTTCTTAATTTTCCTATTTAAAGTATCCATAATAATTTTTATTAAAGTTCTATTAAATAGATAAAAGAAATATTAACTAAATTATTAGGCTCAATAATATACTTTAAAATATAATTTAAATTCTTTGAACATTTTCTTATAAAAATCAACTTATGATTAATATATTTATAAAATTAAAATCAACTTAAAATATTAAGCCCATCCCAACGACGATTTAAAACTCAAGCCCACTTGAAAAAAACATACTCTCGGCCGAATGGCTTAAGGCCCAAAGCCCAATTAAAATCCTATAGGAAGTTCATAAAACCCGAGGGCTCGGTCACGAGTTAACATTTGCAGTGTGCTGAAACTAAAATCAAACTTATATTACTAAAAATGATCTTCAGTGAAATGCAAAAGAAAGCTATATGGTAAGGTGTTAAAGGCTAAGGGTATTTGTGTAAACTCCAATGCCTGCATGCAGCAACCTAAGACAAAGCCTAAGCAACTAATATTGTGAAGAGAACAGAGGCTCACCGAGGAGGAGGTGCACGACGGGGATTGGCTGGACGAGACGACGGTGGCTCTGGGTGGCTGGGGCAAGACCGGCGACTCAACTAGTTTCACTGGGCAGTGGTGGTCAGACGCCGAGAGGAGGAGGAAGGGAGTTCTGTGAAGCTAAAAACAACCGAGAGAGAGAGGAGGGCAGTGACGGTCTTGGGTTTACCGGGATGGAGTTGGTACGCCGAGGTTGGGTTGGCCGGTGGTTTCTGGCTCCGTGGGTGGTAGGCAGTGGCTGAGCCGAGAAAAGGCTTACGCTAGGGAAGAATCCTTCCTCTGTTTTGGTGCAGTAAAACAGAGTATTTCGGTGTGGTTTTTAACGGCTGGGCGACGGTGGTGAATGAGTGTTGACGGTTTCAGCAAGGTGGTGGTCGTGGCTTGTTGGGCAGCTATTCTGGTGGCTCAAGACTGGAGAGCTTGGTGCTGGTTAGAGAGACCGAAAGCTTGAGAGAGGGAGAGAGCCGAGATGAACGAGAGAGGTGAAGGTGGCGGACGGCAGCGGCTTACCGGAACGAAGTGGGCTCGATGCGGCAGAGATTTTCGACAGTTTCTACGGCCGTTTCCGGTGGGGTGGCTGACTTGGTTGAGGGAGGTGGGTTCTTGGTTTGCTACGGCTTGCTTCGGTGGCTCTGTTATGTGTATTGTGTGTGTGTTACAGGAGGTCTCAGTGGCTTTTATAGGCAAGGGGGAGGGGAAGACATGAACCATAAGGAGATTTACTGGAGTTTGGGTTTGAGAGATGGATTCCCATTAGGAGTTAAACTAGAGGATGAAGATAGACACTGAAAGTTTACGGGAGAGGAACAAAAGGATCCTAGCTAGCGGCTGTTGTAACAATCGGATCACAATAAAAAATGATAAAAATCTTATTAAAACAATCAATGTAAAATCTGATAATAATAATAATAATAATAATAATAATAATAATAATAATAATGATAATAATAATAATAGAATATTTATAGTTTATATGAAAATAAATAAATAAAACTTATCCTTATCTTAGGATTGGGTCGTTACATTCACCCTCGTGGTAGGGTTGTGCTAACTCAGGTGGCCAAATCCGGTAGAGACAGAGGTAAAATTTTTTCCTTATTATTCTCGGAGTTCCGAGTGTGCACACAGGAAAGACCACATAAAAATCATTTTATCTCCAAAGTGGGTGCACTCAGAGACAAAGAAGTTGGTACCAACCCAAACAGAGCAGAGCAAAGCATAACAAAGCAAAGTAGAGCAGAGACAGAGACAGAGTCAAATACAAAATCAGTACACCATGCCAAAGGTTTTTAGATGCCATATCAAAACAAAATAGAGTACCAAAACATAATCAGATCATTCTCACATACTGAAGAGAAAAGTCAGAGCATCTTTCTAAATGAATGCACAATTTTTCAGATTCTCGAGATCGCTCTTTTTCATATTTCAGAGACAGCATGACAAAATTTAGCTCATGTCTACACAATGCATGTCAGAAAGATTTTCTCTTTTTTCACACAGATTTCATGAGTAATGCAAATAAACGACTGAGGTTGCTTTTCCCAAGTTCTCATTTTATAACAAAACATGCATAATTTTCAGAAAAGTCAATATCAGTCTAAGCCATTTGTGTAAAGCCTAGCATAGGAACCCCACTTAGCTAACTCATGTAGTGTATTATCTAAGCCTTGAATTTGACCTCTATTAGTCTCGTCAGCTATTCATAAAAAAAATATATATTATACACTAAGTGTTAAAGACCAACAACACAACTTCTATCAAAACATTAAAACCCATAATTCCAAACCTTAGCAAATTAACTCAACTCAAACAACCATATAATATAACCTGGACAGCCCACACTTCAACCCAAAATACGATATACCAATTTCAATATTGGCCTATACACCCACCAAAGCCAACGTCAAACCCAAATAATCAATATACCAAACCCACTTCAGTGGCCCCTAACTCCAAGCAACCACCAACAACTCAACCAAAAGAACACCATATGAGAGACGAAGAGGAGGTGAGTCTATAGAGAGAACTAAAGATTTGAGAAGAATAACTAATCACAAGGGAAGAATAACCCGCCGTGTAGAGAAAATAGGATTAGAGGAGCAGTTTTCGGTAAAAATAGAGGAGAGAAAAAGAAATGGGGGAAACGGTCAGGGGGTGGGGAAGGAAAAGAAAGGGGATGACTAACCTACTAAACGGTGCCGTTTCAGGGGTCCCAGGCTGGGCTTCAACTTTTTGGGCCACGGGCTTCACATCTTCCCCCTTACAAAAATTCCATCCTCGGAATTTGCTACAAGCTATCAAAATTCTTGTCAAAAAAGTGAGGGTACTTAACTCGCATCTCTTCCTCGAATTCCCAAGATGCTTCGTTAATAGCATAATTATTCCACAACACTTTAACCAAAGGGATAGTTTGAGTTCGTAACACTTGTTCTTTCGTGTCCAATCCATACTGGTTCCTCGATGTAGGTCATATTGTCTTGAATCTGAAGTGGTTCATGATCTATAATGTGGGTGGGGTCATGGATGTACTTTCTCAACGTAGACACATGAAACATGTTATGCACTCTTGAGAATGCCAGTGGTAAAGCCACCCTGTAAGCCACTGGTCCAATCTGATTGGACCCAATATATCTTGGGCTCAACTTACAGGGTGGTAAAGCCACCCTGTAAGCCACCCTGTAAGCCACTGAATCTCAAAGGGTCCAATATATCTTGGGCTCAACTTACCCTTCTTTCTGAATCTCATAACTCTTTTCATCGATGCTATCCTAAAAAATACTTTATCTCCAACCTCAAACTCTAACTGGCGGCGACGTTTATCTGCATAACTCTTTTGTCGACTCTAAGCTACTTTCATTCTAGCCCGAATGGTATCTATCTTCTCTATGGTCTGCTAAATAATCTCTGGCCCCAAAAGTTTCCTTTCACCTACTTCATCCTAATACAATGGAGATCTACACCTTCTGCCATACAAAACCTCATACGGTGCCATCCCAATGCTAGCCTGGAAACTATTATTATAAGCAAACTCGACCAATGGTAAATGTCGCATCCAAGTTCCCTTAAAATCCATCACACATGCCCTCAACATGTCTTCAAATATCTGAATAGTCCTTTCTGACTACCCATCTGTCTGAGGGGAAAAAGCAGTATTGAAACTTAACTTAGTACCCATTGCCTCTTGTAAGCTTTACCAGAACTTGGAAGTGAAACAAGGGTCTCTATCCGACACAATGCATACCGATACTCCATGCAACCTCACTATCTCCCACACATACAGCTCAGCTAGTTTCTCTAGTTTATAAGAAACTTTAATGGGTACGAAACGAGCAGTCTTTGTTAAGCAATCCACGATCATCCATATAGCATCTTGTCCGCTCAATGTCCTTGGTAGACCTGTCACAAAGTCCATGGAGATATGCTCCCACTTCCACTCTGGAATTTGGAGTGGCTGTAACAATCCTCCTGGTCTCTGATGCTCCGCCTTCACCTGTTGGCATGCTAGGCACTGTTCTACAAATTTAGCAATTTCTCTTTCCATACCATTCCACCAAAAAGACTCTCTCATGTCCCGATACCTCTTGGTACTTCCTGGGTGAACTGTGTACAAAGAACTATGTGCTTCTTCGAGAATTACCCTTTTTAGTTCATCATTAGTTGGCACACACAGTCTACCTCTAAACCTCAAAACTCCATACTCGAAAATGCTAAAGTCAAATTTTTCCTCATTCCTGACTTCTTCCACTAGCTTCACCAACCCTGAATCCACTTTCTGAGCAGCTTTGATTCTATCTATCAAGGCTGGTTGAACTATCAAATTGGCCATGAAAGTACTTGTATCACTACTGACGACCTCAATACCGCCTCTTTCTAAGTCCATTAACAACGTATGTTGAGTGGTAAAGGCTGCAACTGCAGGTCCTACTTACTTCCTACTTAAGGTGTCGGCTACAATATTAGCTTTGCCTGGGTGATAATTGATGGTGCAATCATAATCCTTGATCAACTCAAGCCATCTCCTCTGTCTCATATTTAATTCCTTCTAGGTAAAGAAATATTTGAAACTCTTGTGATTCGTATAGATTTCACACTTTTTCCCATACAAATAGTGTCTCCAAATCTTAAGTGCAAAAATGACTGTCGCAAGTTCCAGATCATGTGTGGGATAATTTTGCTCATAAACTTTCAATTGGAATGAGGTGTATGCTATAACCTTCCCATGTTGCATCAATACGCACCCCAAACCAAGCCTTGATGCATCGCTGTAAACTACAAATCCTCCTCTAGCAATAGGAACTGTTAACACTGGAGTTGTCACTAATCTCTGTTTCAACTCTTGGAAACTTTCTTCGCACCTTGCCGTCCATTCAGACTTATTATTCTTTCTGGTGAGTGCAGTGAGAGGAACTACTATCCTAGAGAAACCATCAATGAATCGACGGTAATAACTTGCCAATCCCAAAAAACTTCTAACCTCATGAACATTCTTCAGTACCGACCAATTAACTACTACTTCCACTTTTCTTGGGTCCATTGAAATGCCATCTTTCGAAACTACATGGCCCAAAAATGTGATTGAATTTAGCCAAAATTCACACTTCTTCAATTTAGCAAACAACTTTTTATCTCTGAGTGTAAGTACCAGCTTCAAATGTTCTTCATGCTCAGTTTTGCTTTTGGAGTATATCAGTATATCATCAATAAAAACAACCATAAACTTATCCAAAAATTTATAGAACACCCTGTTCATCAAATCCATGAATACTGCAGGGGTGTTAGTCAAGCCAAAAGGCATGACCAAAAATTCATAAGGGCCATAACAGGTCCTAAAAGTCATCTTAGCCACGTCTTCTACCCTGATCCTCAATTGATGGTAACCAAACTGAAGATCAATCTTTGAAAAATACCTGACCACCCTGGAGCTAATCAAACAAATCTTCTATACGGTGTAGTGGGTGCTTATTCTTTATGGTCACTCAATTAAGTTTCCTGTAATCGATACACATTCTCATCTATCCATCCTTCTTTTTAACAAAAAAAAACTAGAGCTCCCCAAGGTGATACACTGGGCCTGATGAAACCCTTGACCAACAAATCTTGCAACTGCTCATTGAGTTCCACTAATTCAGACGGTGCCATCCAATAAGGTGCTTTCGAAAGGGGTGTCGTGCCTGGGACTAATTCAATAGCAAACTTTACCTCCCACCCGGGTAGAAGTCTAGATAAATCTTTTGGAAAAACCTCTGGATATTCACTCACAACAAGTATCTGCTCTAACTTCAACTCCTCATTTTGGTGGTTCTACCACGTAGGCTAAGAATTCTTGACGACAATCACATAACAATTTTCCAACCTGAATGGCAGATATGATGGGTGGATGCAACCTCACTTTTGACCCTGTAAACCGAAATTCACTTTCTTTTGGGGGTCTAAAAGCCACTACTTTTTTAAAACAATCAATACTGGTGTGGTAGGAAGCCAACCAATCCATACCCAAAATCACATCAAACCCAATCATGTGGCTCATTTTGCCAAAGTCAAATCCTAGTGCACTATAAAGAACTTATTTTCATATGTTTTTTTTATTTTTTTATAACATATGCTCCATAACATTTTATAGATGTTGTCCAAATGAGGAGTCTATACCTTAAATTGACTAATACTAGTTGAACCAAGTACTAAAAAGTAAGAGGTCTCCCCTTGTTAGACATAAAGGTTTGATCCATATAGAAAAAGTCGGTGTTTCTTCATTGCGGAAAAAGACAAACACCTTGCACAAATCTTGTTCCGTAAGTTCTTATAGAAAAAATCATTGCTCTATTCATTATGGAAAAATTTAGCAATAAAATAGACATACCAAGAGTTGAGCAACCTTATGTTTAGATGAGATACTCTATCAAAGTATCTAGACCCTAGCATAAAGTTTGACTTTTAAGGTGAGAGAGAAACCTTTTAGGAGTATCTATGAAAAAAAAAAGGGGAAAGAAAAAAAAAGAACAAAATATACATCTATAAATGTGGATTTTTTTTTCTGTAAGTAGTCTCACTCACACACTCACATGGACTTTGATAATGATGAACTTATGAGGTGTGTACAAACATTATGATTTGTTGCTAATGAGAGAGTGCATATTTATTTTTATTTTTTTTTGGTTGTGTGAGTGACAAGATGCTTGGACATGTGGTGCACTTTGGGATGTGCCTTGATTCAATTGATTTTAAAATTTTTGAATTTTTTTTTGGGCAATCAATTTTAATCCTTTACTTTTAGATTTTTTTGTTGTTGGTTATTAGGTGGTTTGGTATATTTTTAGAATTTTCTACATATGGATATTTTTCTGCATAAGGGTATGTTTCATGTGGGGTCAAGAGTTGTGTTTCAGAAGGAAGGTTGAGTCCCAGTGGGACTCTGAGCAGTAGGCTTGTGCGTGGCACGTTAAGTCACTAAGTCTAAGACTTAGTTGCCCATTACACTTGCACCTTCCTCGATACTTTCTCTTACACTTACCCACGGCAATATCACTATGAGTGCCCTACCCGAACCTCACTACCCACATCATCAATGTTCTAGAGCATTTGGCTCCTTACAACTCGCACCCTCAACAAATCTAAGTCACAATATGTAACATCCCGCTCCTTTCTTCCTTCTGATGTAAGCAAATTCTAGGAATGGAATTTATTACGAGGGGGAGAGGACGTAACTGTCCGCTTCTCTCTAGTGACTACGAGCCCCGTTATGCATGCCAGACCTCAATGGCGTGTTTTTAAAGATATTATGTGATTTCTAAAGCTAGCTTGTGTTTTAAAGTTATGGGTATTTTAAATGGGATATTCCCATCATTATTTGATTAAGTAATATTTTAAATAAGACAATTATAATATTTTTGAAGAGCTCCAAAAATATTATAATTGTGGAAAATCATTTTTATTAAATGATTTCAGTTATTTAAAATATTACGTGTTTTAAATTATGTTGGAAACTTTAAATTGATTTAATGGTTTTATTCTCTTAAATATATTAACTAAGACTTCATCATTTTATTAATGATGAAAGAATATTATTTTAAATAATATTCTATCTTAATTCCTCTCAGTGTTTTTAATTCAATTAACGTTTATGCATTTTAAATCAGCGTTTAAGGTCCATCGTTAGATTGTTTCGTAAATCCCAAGACGATGGGTTTTAGAATGAACCCCAACCCTCTCTCTTTCTCCCTCACTTTTCCCTCCCCTCTCTCTCTCCTCTCTCTCCTCTCTCTCCTTCGGCTTGCGCAGCATGCCCCTCCCCCATACCTGAGCTACTCCATTGTACAGCCCGGCACTGCCATGTGCCAACAGGCCTTACCGCCACCACCATCAGCTCCACCTCCCTCCGGTGAGCTCCCCCATCCCGGCCTCTCTCTCTCACGCTCTCTCTCTCTCCTCGCTGGCCGTGCATAGCCCAAATGGGCTTGGTGCACTGCACCGCCATGCACAGCCCAACAGCGCCACCACCTCCACGACGGCTTCCCCTCCCACCAGCCATCATCCCCCAGCAAACTCAGCCCCTAACTCATCGTCGTTTGCTCCCATGAAGTCCACCAAGCAGCACGGGTTTCCTCTTTTCCACCGCCTTACGCCACCACCCATGGCGTCTAACCACCATCTCCAGCCTCCTCCGGCCACCACTGACCCATCCCGACCACCCATAGCCCCGATCTACCACCCATGCATGCACACTCTCTCTCACTCTCTCACGGACTCTCTGCCTCTCACACACTGGTTACTCTTTCCCCCACCACCGTGGACCACCGTGCCACCTCCACCGAGCCACCACGGCTCCACTAGCAGCCTCCTGAGCTCCTCCATGGCCAGCCACGACCAGCCAAGCCTTCCCTCCAATTTCCCTATGTGGGACCCATGGCCCAAGCTCCTCCACGAGCCACCGTGTCTCCGACATGTGCCACCTCAGTACCACCGCGAGACCACCACCCCAAGACCATGACCCAATCCTCCTACGCTCAGATTCGCACCTCTAGCCACCTCCAGTGGCCAGAACAGCCACTGCACGTGGCTAACCACTACTGTACACGGCTAGATCCATCATTCTACACCCCTTGCCGCCATCATAAGGCCACCATGAGCCCTTCCAAGACCACACCTAGCTATCCAAACAATCACAGTACGCGGTTTTGCCACCCCGTATGACTCTGACATCATCAACTGTGACGGCTAGCGGGCAACGCACGGGTTATCCCGTCAATGGTATAACTCTTTATACCTCGTTACTTATGATTAGATGTTAGTTAGTTGACTAGGTTGTGGACTGTGTTGTGTAAGTGAAGTGTTGGGCGTAGTTGGGAGGTGTGCTGAGTAATGTTGTGGATTGTGCTGTGAAGTGTGGTTGTGGTTTATGTGTTGTAGTAGTGATGTGGCCTGTAGTTTGAGGTGACAAGTGTCACCGTGTAGTCGGCCTATGACTGGGAGTATGTTCGAAGTGGCTGGAAAGTATCAAAGTAGTGCAGCGGAAGCATGATTGGGCAACGATGGTCAATCAAGGAGTCATGTTGTGATGAGTTAGGATGTATGTCAGATGACTTGATGAGGTCACAGTGTAGCTTGGGAATAGTCTCGAGCTATATGGCCTGACATAAGGTGTATTTATGAATGAAGTCCTGTTGTGTTAAGTATTGGGATGAGCTAGCAAGAGGTACAGGTAGCATGAAGAGTCATGCTAGCCGGGTAAGAGAAGGTTGGTATCGGAGTATGGCACTTGTCCATACGAGCCTGTGACCAATGTATTATATGTTGGTCTTAGGTGATAAAGGGGCAAGGTACGTGTGTAATCTGGTTAAACACATATGCCAGACGGATTTACCATATGTAATGGGTAATCTGTCTTAAACATGGTTACACAGTGCTTAAGTCTCAGAGTGGCTTAGAGTCGTGTGACGTGTATGGATGATCATGAGGATTAGAGTGAGCTAAGATACATGAAGGTAATGACGAGCGTACTGTCTAAGATTGGGATGCGTGACTTAGTCAATCTAAGTCATGCGTCGGAACGTGGTTAATAAGAAGAATAAGACAGAGGTCTTAGTGTCTTAATCCTAAGGTGAATCATGGGTTCGCCCTAGTGAGTAAGCACTCGAAGTAGAGCGTTGAGGTTAAAAGAGGTAGTGACCGTAAATGGGTCCCCGAAGGTTTTATCATAGTAAGGGACATGAAAGAGCACAGGATAGAAGGAGAGTGTTCTAAGTAAAGCGTAGCTCTATTTCTAGTTCAGTTGCTTTTGTACTAGATAGAGAATGACATTGAGGTTATGTGTATGCATGTAGGTTGCCATCTGACATATGCATGAATGGACTGCATGGTATGAAAGTAGCATGGAGTCCAGGTAAGTGTTACATTCATCCTTTTCTAGAGCTTTCTAAAAGATAAGAAGATGAAAATAAAATGATTTCTCTTTGAAAACGAAGAAAAGAAACGTTTTTCCTTTGAAAAGGGAAACGTTTTACGAAAAGACGTTTTTAAAGTATAAGTATGGACGGCCCTTTTTGGCAGCCCCTTTTCACACAACCAAAGTATTAGTCTCACGCATGTGAATGGATGACTATACGTAGTATTTATTGTACGTATTTTCCACAAAAAGGTATGGCATGAAAAGTGATTTTCGGGCTCGTGCCCCAAACGACGTTTTCTCAGGAAACGATGTTTTCTCATGAAAAGATGTTTTCTCATGAAAGGACTGTTAAATGAAAAAGAAAAGAAAAGAATGAAAACTCATGCTCATGCATATGAAACGAATGAAAGCTCCAGCTCCTTAGAGCTAACATGAATGAATGAATGAAAGGAAAGAAAGGCATGAAAGCATAAATGTATGAAGATACGTAATGGCCATATGAATGAAAGGGGTACCCAATGAATGAATAGGCAGATTGCAATGTCGGGTAAGTAGTATCTAGTAGTGCACCCAGTGCTGCACCCTGATGGAATGGGATTCCAACCCGTAGCCACAGGCGAATCCATTGGTCAAAGGCCCCCTAACCCCGGTACACGGGGCTTAACAACATGCACCGGCCTATGAAAGTGAAAAGAAGAAAAGTATGTATGAATGCATGGCATTCTTTAAGAAATGAAGGCACTGGCGGGAGAAATGTTTGATGAAAAGAAAACCATTTTCTTTTAAAAAAGAAAGCCCCGCCAGTGATGTTTGTAAAGGAACGCATGTATGCATATACATATACTATGTATAAAATAATAAATGCATGATTGAAAACCTATGTTGCTATATTTTAACAGTATGAAATAGTGCTTACTAAGTATTTGACTCATTCTAGTTTTTATGTGTGCCCCTCCCCTCACAGGAACTGAATGAGCTGTACACTCAGGACGGATACGGCCAAAAAGGGGAAGAGCATGGAAGTCTAGGCACGAAAATTTTAACTGCACGAGCAGCCTTTTTATTTTCAAATCAATGTTTTCTGTTGTAAACCTCTTTTATTCCAAAAGTACAATTTATTTTATAACGTAGAGTCTTGCACCCATGGAACAGAAGTAAAAAGTTTTAAATCGAATGGTAATTTTCGTCGTCCTTTCTAAAATATTTCCTAAAATGTCCCACCATAAGGACAGGCGTTACACAATATGTGTTCTCCTCATCTATTTCATATTCTTTTCACTTCTAGGGCTCGGAGCAAACCCATATTTGGGGACTTCTGACGTTGCTTTGATTTATGACTTGAGATTTGTGATTTCTGATGCTTGAGATGTGAATAAGTGTATTTTGTGAAGTAAGTCTGCATTGTTATAAGGATCGGTTTTGGGTGGCTTCTTGGATTTTGTCATTCAGTTTTTAAGGAGTGCCCACCAAGTGTTTGATTTTTTGTCTCTACCAATTTTTCTCAATCTTTTGTAAATTATTTTACATGCATTCATATTCAAACATCACTTCTATCTAAATGCATGGTTGAGTTAAGATCAAAGGGTGTTTTGGCCATGTCAAATCAAGGAGTATCATCTTGCCTTTTACACTACACACATAGGTTTGGATCTCATTCATTTTAATTATGACAGTGTCACTGACCCTTCACAGATGACAGGTTGGTGCAGCTATCATTGGAAATGTAGCAGTTGTTGGAGAATGTCATGGACTCCGACATGAAAAATAGTTACCCTTGTCGGATTTGTGACAAAAAGGAGAGTGGAGAGAGGAGCAAATTCAGGGAGAGCTGAATATCTTTTGAGGGAGTTGAATGAGTTTGTTGAGGGGGAGTTGAATGAATTTTTTGTTGTTCTGTTTAAGAGAGTTTAATATTAAGGGGGAGAACTAAATTCTAGTTTGCGAAAAATTACTTTAGAAACTCTTACTTGATGGTTGATTTCATTTAAGTTTATCTTGCTGGACATAATTTTGATGTTGGACTATAACATGCTTAAACTTTGAATTAGATTTTAAATGTTGTGAATTTTTATAGTACTAATCTTAGTCACTGTTCTACGTCAGTACCTTTTATTCTTGATTATTTTCTTAGAATTTCTACTCGGTTTCTTGGTCTACTGTTTGTGCTTTTGACAGGTTTATATTTCATTCATCAAGTTGGTTTTGTCACCAACCCGCCAAAGGAAGAGATTGTAGATGCAAGAGTTCGGCTAGGACTAGGTAACTAAGATGATAGAGTTTATCTTATCTTTGGTCTTGTAATTTGAATAAATGCAAAATACATTGACTTTATCTATAACTATTTTGAGTTTATCTTTGGAGATTTTGGAGTCTTTCCAAGTGTTTATGTGTGAGAAATCTAGTTGTTTTTCTCTCATTGAGTGTGTTCGTACTCCATATTGGAGATAGGGTGATTGTGATTCAACCACTAGAGTTCCAGTAGATAAGTCAATGTTTGAAAATTGTCAGAGGTTCTGGCTGCTACTGCGGTAAAGACAAACGGGTCATTTGTTTGGTCAAGTAAGAGTGTCAATTGACAAATGTTTTGTAATTGAAACTTGCTTGTAATTGATTTTCAAATAATAAAATTGACTTTTCTGGGTTTGGTTTTCCCGTAGGGTTTTTACCTTTAAAGAGTTCTTTAAAGGGTTTTTCTTTGATACCAAGATTTGTGCTATGCAATTTATTTACTTTATGTTATTGCTTTATTATTAAATAATTGCATGGTTGACGACTAACCAATTTGTTGAGTGAATTGGTAGATCTTTGTGTTACGTTATAGGGACATTTGGGTAATTTCAAATTTCTATATGTTTTGTTCTCTCATGAAATATTGGATTGGCTGCTATATGCAAGGTAGCTTGACTATCACAGAACAAGAAGGCTACTTGTTTACGGTTAACACCAAAATCCTTCAAGAAATATATCAACCAAACAAGTTCACAACTTGTAGATGCAAGTGTCCTATATTCTGCCTCTGCTGATGACCTTGAGATAGTTGTTTGCTTCTTTGAATTCTATGAAATCAAAGAATCATCAAGGAAAACATAATATACAGTGATTGAACGTCGTGTATCTGGGCAAGATGCCCAATCTGAATCACTATATGCTTTTAAATGCAATGATGAAGAAGTAGGAAAGATAATCCCCTGACTTGGTGTTCCTTTGATTTACTTCAACTCTTGATAAGCTGCATCCATATGGATTTGTGTAGGTTTGTCTATAAACTGACTCAAGACTTGGATTGAGTAAGATAAATCTGGTCTGGTCATGGTGAGATACAACAACTTCCCTATCAATCTTATGTAGCTTGTTGGATCATCAAGAAAATTCCATTTGATTGTCTAAGCTTCAAGTTAGAACTCATTGGGAGCTTGACTGGTTTTGCATTGGGGTACCAACTATCATTCAGAATATCATCAAGAAAATTCCATTTGATTGTCTAAGCTTCAAGTTAGAACTCATTGGGAGCTTGACTGGTTTTGCATTGGGGTACCAACTATCATTCAGAATATTTAAGGCATAATATGCCTTTGACAAATAGAGATCCCCTTGGCGGATTTAGCCATTTCAAGTCCAAAAAAATATTTCAGTAAATCGAGGTCTTTAATTCTGAATTTGGTGTGCAGTAACTCCTTTATTTCTATCATTTGTTTTGGGTTATTTCTAGCCACTATAACATCATCAACATACACCAATAGTGCTAAGAATGTACTTCCAGTTTGTCTAATGAAGGGGGCATAATCATTCTTGGATTGAATAAAACCAATTTCAAGAAGAAAATTGGATAGTTTATTAAACCATTGTCTTGAAGATTGCTTCAAGCCATAAATTGACTTTTGTAATTTGCAAACACGTGTCTCCCCATTGCTGCCATAACTAGGAGGCAGCACCATGTAAACTTCCTCAAAAAGATCTCCATGCAAAAAGGCATTATTTACCTTTCGACACAAGTTTGGCTTTGTACCTTTCAATCGTGCCATATGCCTTATATTTAATTGTAAACACCCATTTGCAACCAATGGGGTGTTTATTAGGAGGTAAATTAGTAAGAACCCAAGTGTTATTTGCCTTAAGAACAAATAACTCAGCAGACATGGCTTCCCTCTAATGAGGGTATTGAATAGCTTGGTGGTAGGATTTAGGTTCAAAAGAGGATGAAACAAAAATAGTGTAGGCACGATGAGTGAGAGACAACTTATCATAGGAAAGAACATGAGATAAAGGAAAGGAAATACCTAAGTTTGTAGAGGTTGCAGACATGGAAGAAACTGAATGGGTGTACAAATTAAGTGGTAAGTCACAATGGTACTACTGAAAGTAAGATGGAGTGTTTCTAACTCTAGTTGTTCTTTGAGTAGTAGGAGAAATGGGTACAGCTGGAAGTGGGGAAGAAGGGATAGGGATTGTATGAGATGAAAAGGGAGGAGGGGGAAAAGAGTTTGGAGTGGGGTCAGAAAACGAAAGAGGGAGAACAAGACAATTATTATTGGTGTGATGAGAAGAAGAGGAAGGAGATGTACATTTGAATGGAATAGTGATTCATAAAAGATGACATCATGAGAAATAAAAGTGGCATGAAATTGAAGATCAAAAAGCTTGTAGCCTTTGACTCCATATGGATAACCAAGAAAAAGGCACTTACGAGCTCTTGAATCAGATTTTTGCTTTGGGGAAGTGATGGTTGCATAACAAAGACAACCAAAGACACACAAATGAGAGTAAGAGAGTATTTTGGAAAAAAAGACTTTATATGGACTTTTGTTAGAAAGAAGTGGAGTGGGGGTTTTATTTATTAAATATGCAGCTATAAGAACACAATCACCTCAAAAAGTTAAAGGTAAATGTGCTAGGAAATGAAGGGCTCTAGCAATTTGTAACAAGTGCTTGTGTTTTTGCTCAACAATGCCATTTTTTTGTGCTGTATAAGTACAACTATGTTGATGACTAACACCATGAGAGCTATAAAAATTAGGCATGTTAAATTTTAGGCCATTGTCTGATCTTAAAATTTTTATATTTGTATTAAACTGAGTATGAACAAGAGCAATTTTTTTTTTCAGAAACAAATGAGTGTCGGCTTTATTTTTCATGACATAAACCCAAGTACAACAACTGAAATCATCTACAATAGTAAGAAAAAACCTAAAACCTTCCATAGTAGCAATGGAGAAAGGGCCCCAAATATCACAATGAACTATTTCAAAAATAGAAGAACTAATTGACTCACTTAGTGGGAAAGGCAAACGTTGTTGTTTAGCAAAATGACATATCTCACAGTGAGTGCCAAATATCAAAAGAAGAAAAATCTTTAGTAGAAGAAACAGAGGAAACAAGGGAAGGTGAGGCAATAGATTGTGACTTGGATGATGCCATGTAATATAAGCCATTCTCAAGTTTACCCCATCCAATCGTCTTCCAAGTATACAGGACTTGAACAAAGCAGTATTGAGCAAAGAAAAGAACACAAAAATTGAGTGACGAAGTTAGTTTACTGATGGAAATGAGAGTGAAAGTAAATGATGAGATACAAAGAACATTGGTAAGGATTAAGGAATCTGTTAAGGCTATAGTGCCAATGTGAGTGATAATGACCTTCAGGCCATTGGATGTTTATGTGATACTGGAGTGAAAAAGGTAAAATGAGAGGTAGAATTTACTATATGGTCAACTGCCCCTGTATCTAAAATTCAAGGAACATGTTGTGAAGTTGGATTAGATAAACTTGTAAAGGATGAGAAATGATTCAAGTGATGAGGTGAAAATATTGAATGAGAAAGGTTACCTGTCATGTTGGCAGCAATGTGAGAGGTGGTGCAGTCGAGTTTGTCTTTAGAAGAATGAGAATTAAGTAAGGAAACCAGTTGCTGGTAATGCTCTTGTGTGATAGGTATCTTAGGAACTTCACTGAGCTCCTCCTGTGAGGAAATGGCAGTGGCTTGATTGATAGATGCAAAATCTGACTTAGACTTTGTGAATTTGAAACCGGGTGGAAATCCATTAAGACGATAGCATTTGTCTTTGGTATGATCAATCTTTTTACCATAACTACAGATTGGTTTCTCTTTTATTTTACCAGATTGTCTAACATCAGTGGAATGACTGACTAAGGCAGCAGCATCAGGTATGAAAACATAAGTGGAAATGCCCTGTTGATGCTCTTCTTGAAGGATCAAGGAAAAAACCTTGTTAATGGGAGGTAGAGGGTCCATTACCAAAATTTGGCCACAAATAGGTGAATATGACTCATTTAAGCCCATTACAAATTTCATCACATATTTCTACTACTCATAATCGACTAAAGTTCTTAGGGCACCACAAGAATAGCTTGGTAAGGGTTGATAATTGGTCAATTCATTCCATAAACCATTGAGATGAGTAAAATAATTGCTTACTAACAGTTGATCTTGAGCTAACGAAGCTATGACTTTTTGTAATTGAAAAATTCGGGGTCCATTTCCTTGAGAGAAACGTTCCTTAAGATCACTCCAGACTTCTTGGGTAGTATCAAGAAAAATCATGCTCGTAGCAATTTCTTTGAAAATCGAGTTAAGCAACCAAGAGAGAACTAGGTTATTACACCGAATCCATGAAGAATATAGTGGATCCAATGAATTAGTAGGGATCATAACCAGTGGAACTAAAGTGTATTCTAGACATATTGGACAGATATGAGAAGGCCTCAGGCCAAGTCCTTAACAAAGAAAAATCCTCAGTTTTCTTTAGTAAAAACACCAAGAAAGAAGCCAAACAACAGATTCTAGAACATATTGGGGTCAACTCCTTTGGGCCTTTTGAAAAGTACTTGGGGCTTCCTGCTTTAGTAGGTAGATCAAAAACCTCAGCCTTTCACTCCCTCATTGATAGAATTTGATCATGGGTAGCAAATTGGAAAACAAAATTCCTATCTGCAGCAGGCAAAGAAATCTTACTGAAAGCTATCCTCCAAGCTATACCAATCTATGCAATGGGTATGTTCTTGTTACCATCTTCCATCATCTATAAGCTAAATCAGATGCTCAAAAAATTCTGGTTGGGATATAATGAAACAAACTGTAAGATCCAGTGGATCAACTGGGACCAGCTTAGTATTTCAAAAGAAGGAGGAGGGATCGGGTTCACAGATTTTAGGACTTTCAACCTAGCATTGCTCTCTAAACAAGGGTGGAGGATCCTGTAAAACCCAACCTCACTGGTGGCCAGAGTTCTAAAACAAAAATATTTCAGCTAGATGGGTTTATTAAATGCAAAGTTGGGATCTAGACCTTCTTTTGCATGGAGAAGTATCCATGAAGGCCTAGACCTGATCAAGAAAGGCCACTTGTGGAGGATTGGAAATGGGGCTAATGTAAACATTTGGAAAGACAATTGGATGCCAGGCTTCAACTCAGGCAAGGTAGTGACATCTCGAGCTACTAACTGCAGGTGTGAAATAGTCCAAGATCTCATAGACCATCAATTTAAAACATGGAAGGAACCTATCCTTCATGAATTCTTCTCTCAATAGGAGATCGAAGCTATCAAAGCCATACCAATTAGCTTGAGTGGGAGGGAAGACAGGATGGTCTGGCCATGGACCAAAAATGGTATATTCACTGTTAGGATTGGCTACCATCTCAGCAGGGAAATGGAGCAGCAAATGGTTGGGGAAACTTCAAGCAAGGCCAAGAATAAATTGATATGGAAAACCCTCTAGAAACTAGAGATTTCACAACCTTGATTCCATACAAACCCTTAGGATGTGTGGAATCAAGGTTGTAAGAAGGTGCAAAAGATGTCCCTACAAGATGATATCTTCTTTGTAATATGGTCTGCTCTAATGGAACTACTGGAAGTCACAGAACTTGAGGAGGCTGCTACAATTTTAAGAGGCATCTGGACAAGAAGAAATGATTTCCTTCATGAAAAACCGTTCAAACATCCTACTATGGTCTACCAACAAGCAATTAAAGCAGTTAGGACTGAAGAATGAAGGATTGGCATTGGTGTGATCATTAGAGATCATCAAGGCCAAGTCTTTGGGGCCCTTCAAGCTAACAGACCTCTCAAAAAAAGCCCTTTTGATGCTGAGGCCTATGGACTTCTAATTGCAGCAACCTTCTATAAGGAAATTGGACTAAACCAAATATGCTTGGAGGGAGACTCAAAACAGGTTGTAGACTTATTACTAAAGCCCAAATCAAATTGGAGCATGGGAGGTTGCCTTGTAGCATATGCACGACAGATTCTAGACTCTTGCACCACCTGGACAGCTTCACATGTACGTAGAGAAGCAAACATGGCAGCCCACCAACTTGCAAAATTTGCCTTTGAAAGTTTGGAAGACATATATGACATTGATCAATGTCCCTTATGTATAATGTCTATTGTTGAAACTAAAATGTTGTAGCTAAACGATGTCTTTAAAACATGTCCTTACCATGTGGTTAGAGGTCATTAGACTTTGTTGTACGTTGTTTCTTTGATTCTAATGAGATCATGAATCTTCTCTTTAAAAAAAAAAAAAAAAAAAACAAATTTTAGGGATTTTTAGTTTGTTGCCGTTGAAGATCTGCGTAATTTGGGTTGACTTTGAAGGATTTCTATTCTTCTTATGTACTTTTTTTCTGTGTTTACATTTTCTGGTTCATTTTCTGTTGGGCTTCTATATTTCTCTATTCAATTTTTTTTTTTTTTTTTTATGTTTTGATTTTGGCTCAAATGGTTAAGATCTGTGCAAATCATTAGTTTTATATACTTGAAGACAACTTAGAAAGGTTTGACTGTTCTTATTTTTCTTTCTAAGTGACGGAATCTTTATCTAATCCCTCGCATGTTCACCCATTTTCTGTGGAAAAAAGATGGCCTAAAGGGAACAGATTCAATATTGAATGGTAGGCGTGACAGTAGTTTGCACGGAATGAAAACAAAGTCCACTAAACTCGCTTTTATTCTAATTCTTGACTCAAAATTTCAGTTTTTTGTCTTTTTTGTATTTTCATGGCAAGGAATTGGATAACTATTGATTCATGAGAGACTATTGATTCATGATTGACTTATGCTCCATTTTGACAGTAAAAATGTTTCATCTTATCACATCTCATTATTATAATTTTTCTAAATTCTCACACAAAATATAATAAACAATTCAATTTTTTCAAATCTCAAAATAATAATAATATTAAAAAATAATATTCTAATAATATTTTATTCAACTTTTATCTCAACTCACTATAATGACCTTTTGCCTTTTTTGTGAGTGCTTTTTCAGCTTATCGAGTTGTTAATGTGAATTTTCTTTAGCAGCTGTGTAGTAAAGGAAGACTTTGGCATTGAGAGTGTCAGAGGAGTGAGTGTTAAATCTGGTGTTCCTGGCACTTCAAGCACCGAGAGGTTAGAACTTCTTGATGATGATGAACACATTCTTGGCATCAAAATTGTTAGTGTTGATTACAGGCTAATGGTAGGTTCTTTTCAACTTCTCATTTGTTATTTTCTTATCACTGTCGATCTTTCTGTTATTCCTTTGCCGGTCTATATGTGAATAAATTTGTGATAGCATAGAGCCGCTTTTATGACTTTGGATTGTAGATTTGGTCTAGGCAAAATCAAACTTTACCATTCCTTTATGTCTGGTATTTTGTGAACTGTTGTATTATGAATTAGAAATACTTGAACTCCAGATTAAATGAACAGTTTATTAAATTTGTTTTCAAATTTTTTATATCAAACATAGTTGTTTATTTGTGTATAATCAGAGAGTACCATACTACAAGTATTTTAAATGGACAGATAGTAGTAACGACAAAAAAAAAACTTGTAAAGAGAGAAATCAAATTGTTAAGGAATGAGGAATAGCTTCAAAAGATAGAAGAAGAGATTGCGAAGAGGCAGTTGAGACTCTACAATGATCAAGTGAAAATCCAAAGGCAAGAAGTAGAGTTGCCGCGTTCATGCATATTACTTCGCGTGTATTAGAGACTTTCCATTTATATTCTTGTACTTAATACGATCAACAATTAATTGGGACTTTGTACTTCATCTATTTTTATTTTATTTTATTTTCTTTTTTTGAATTGAGAGAGTGAGGTTTCGAACTCAAGACCTCCGTTTTGGAAGTTGAGGATTATGCCAATCAGGCCACAAGCCTTTCGCTTGTACGTCATCTATCGGAAACTTTGTTGGTATGCTTTGTTGTACATACTCTGTTGGGGACTTTGTTATATCATTGTACCTGTGACTCATGAGTTAGTTAAATTCTCCACTTGTTGGGTCATACGAGATCAGAGTGACATTATCAAATTTTAATACACCATATTACGTTTTCTATGCTCAAAGAAAACAATAATAAATATATGCATAAGATACTCATCACCAAATTTCAATACACAACTTTCTACAGTATGCGCATCACCAAATTTTGTAATACTCGATTCACCAATGAGCATTCCTAACCATTGTTTTAAATACCATATGGCTGGTATTTGCCGTACCGACCACTGATCTGGTATGTGTATTACATATATTTCATACTGGCCTAAATACTGGCCGATATTTTGGCCTGTACAGACTTATATTTCGGCTCCTACTGGTCGATATTTTGACCTTTAATTTTTTTTTCATTTTTTCAAACTACAAGCTCATTTTTTTACTCACAATTTAGACTAGACTATTTATAATTTATATATAATTTATTCATATCTAGACTATTATTTTGAAATATAATTTTTATATATATAATTTATTCATATATCGACTATTCTGAAACGGTATATAAAACGATACAGGTATCAAAATATTTCGTTCCAGTACCTTAATCAGTAGATCGTCCGTTACAATATTCAAAACATTGTTCCTAACCTTATAAAACTTACAAAAATAACAGTTTTTAAAATAGATAAGCCTGTTCCCAAAGATTAACTATTGTACAAATTCTCAAGAAAAACATCCATCTCGCCCTTATGTTCTGACAAATTGACAATATGAATGACCCCTGCCCAAGGTGCGACCCTTTCCATCACATAAGGCCAGGCTATTCAGAAGTTCTATGCATTCTGCAACAGACTGGGAATGTCATGAATTCGGCAACAGTGCAAAGGTTCTATGGAATGAAGTGGACTCGTCAACTTTCACAAAATTTTTTAATTCATCTTATTTTATTATTATAATTTTTTTAAATTTTTATATAAAATAGAATAATTCTACTTTTTCAAATTTTAAAATAAAAATAATATTAAAAAATATATTTTAATAATATTTTATTTAACTTTTAATTTTTATCTCAACTCATTTTATCTCATCTATTACAACAGATTATTCTGATGTCCCAATAAGCCCAAACTCAACCGAGTCTTTCAGCTGAAACAAAAGACTGTAGGGAGCTTCTCGTACGAATAATATTTGTAGTAATAATTATAAATTGGTTTGGAGAATTCTGATAACTAGTGAAATTCCAGTTCCAAACTTCCAAGTTCTCTTTTGTTTTCCTTTTTTCAGTTTCATCCAGTGCTCAATGAATCTTTTTGTTTTTGTTAGAATCTCTGTTGGTCCAAGGTCATGATAAATAACCCCAAAAAGATAAATAAATAGATAAAACAGAATCTGTGGATATAAATGGCAGTGTTCAAAGTTTCAAACCTCGATTTGAAATCGCAACTTCCCCAACCCACCACGTCGGCTGTGCTTGTGGGATCAGCATGATCTATAGAATTTCTCAATTTACATATCCACGTCTATTTATAAATAGGAATTTCCTTGTTGCTTGTGGGATCAGCATGATCTATAGAATTTCTCAATTTACATATCCACGTCTATTTATAAATAGGAATTTCCTTGTTGAAGTAAGGTGCAGGACGGCTCAATGGTAAGGTCATTTAGGTTATTGTCTAAAAATGAAGTGTTTTTATTTTTTATTTTTTTTAAAAAATAAAAATAAAAAACCATTTTATTAAATAAAATTTTAAATAATTTTATAGTTTTCAATGTGTGCAAGGCTCCGTAACACTAAATTTAATATTTAATAGAATGATTTTTTTTATAAGTAATACAATAAATTATTTATATTTTAAATAATTTTTTTAAGATCTTGCTAAATTGAGGTATAAAATATGCATTGAAGTCTCATTTTAAGTTGTTGTAAATATAAATTTATAAAAACTATATTTAAAGATTTTATATAATAATTTATATTTTATTATATTAAAATTATAAATGATTGAGTTAAATTTTACCTTAAACTTTAATTTATTTTTAGCCACTCTGATAACGTGGTCAACTCATGTGGTGTGGTGGAGTAGACCATACCATGTGATTGAAGTAATGAATCACAGAAAGAGAGTACTGAAAAAAAGACTTATCAAAGATGGAGACTTTGGCTACTAAAGTCAGCAATAATTAATGCCATAAAGATTATAATTTCCACGAAATTTGAAATTCTAGCACTTTAGCGGCTTTAGCCTCTTTTATAATTCATTTTTAGGTAGAAAGATATTTGTTCAAGATTTAAAATGCAAATAAAGTAGGAAAGAAATATTTACATAAATCGAACTTTACAAATATGTGATTTTCAAAAGCTATCCATATTTAATGGTTTTGCAGTTTTATTTATTTATTTATTTGATTGGTAGGTTAGTTGAATGAATGAGGAGGCCAAACCTCAAAAACTGAGCGAATGAGTGGAAAAAGACTTGCGATGATTCTACATAAAAAGTCTCTGTGAGTTACAGTCGGCTATTAATACCTCAAAAACTGAGCCATCTCCTGATTGGTCTATTTCAATATCTTCATAGATATCACGACTTAACTAGAGTCCTACTAAAAATAGACTGCTTAGAAAATTGATGACACAACAATCGATAGCCCATCAATTGGCGCAATGGATCGCAATAAACAATACTTTTGACTGCATATTCGTTATTAAATTATCTCAATATTTACTAGACTTGCATCATATAGCTAGCTAGTGCCACATATTCCTTAAAATTTTTGAATAATCTTCCAATTGTATCTTGGAATTGTGCTATGAGAATGCGAACCGGTTATTCTCTCTGGATTTTTTTTGAATTATCATTCCATGGATTCCACATATGTGATTGAATAAGAGGAATTAAAGAGAAAAGGGTAGCACTAGGGCCACAGCTAGTGATAGATTTTTTTTTTTCATCTAAATATATTTAATATTTAAAAAAAATAAAAAAATCACAATATTATTTAAAAACATATTCTTAATAATTAAGTAAACAAAAAAATAAATAAATAAATGGGAGCAGGAGCGGGGGCTACCAACGGTAACCCCCAACGGGACATCTATCATTTTCCAAAAAAAAATTGAGGGAAAAAAGACTTTAAAAATGAGAGTTGAACACAAGTCTTTGGAGTTTGGTATAACCACAATAAATTAATGCATAGCCAGAAAAACTTTATGCTTTATTGAAGAGTTTTATTGAAGAGTTGCAAGCCATATTTAGGTTATACAAAACTTTTTACAAATTAATTTATGTTATATTGAATTTCTTTAAAGTTTTCCAGAAAATCTATTTGTAAAGTCGCAAGATTTTTGTGTATTTGATTTTTAAAAAATATGCTTGAATCTTAAGGTACCTCATTTATTGGATTTGGTATGTTATAAGCTAAGTGAATTCTTCTATTTGCAAGTTGATATATAGGACACACTACTATTACATTATTTATATGGCAATATTTAGATTTGTGATATTTAAATTTTAAATTTTTTTTTTAAATTTTTTTAAAAAAATTCAAAATTAAAAAAAAATAGTTCTTTTTTAAAAATTGTTATATCCACGTCGTCGACTTGCAAATATATTTTTTCTTGTTGAATTAATGTGGCCAACTCATGTGGTGGAGTGGCCCAAACAACGTGATTGAATTAATGAATCAAAGAAAAAGTGGAGTACTAGAAAAAATACTTGATCAAAAATAGACTTACAAATATTCTTCGTTCATTTTCACAATCCATCACAACTTATATTATCCTATCGCATTTAATTATTATAATTTTTTTAAATTCTCACTTAAAATAAAAGAAATAATTTAATTTTTTAAATCTTAAAATAATAATAATATTAAAAAAATATATTTTAATAATATTTTATTTAACTTTTAACTTTTATTTCAATTTATTTCATCAAAACCTAAGCCTGCAATAATTAACCCCATAAATTAATTTCCACGAAATTTGAAATTCTAGCACTTTAGCCTCTTTTATAATTCATTTTTAGGTAGAAAGATATTTGTTCAAAATTTAAAATGCAATAAAGTAGTAAAGAGATATTTACATAAATTGAACCTTACAAATATAAGATTGACAAATGATAACCCAGACTGTATCCTTCAATCTCTTTGGTTTTGTAGTTTTATTTATTTGATCAAAGAAAAGACAGAGCAACGTAGCGTAAAGAGACTTGTAACGTTTGTACATAAAAAGTCTATGTGAGTTTCAGTCAGCTATTAATGCCATAAAAACTGAGCCATCTAATTCTACCCTACTTTCCACGAATTTATTTAAATGATAAAGACACTTGAAATTCGAGAATATAATAAAACAATTTATGCATAGCATATTTTGTTAGGTCATGCTATGGTGTCGCCCCTCCGCTGGCATGCCGTCTATTACAAATTTATTTTTTTAATATATTTAAATATTTTAAAAAAATAAAAAAATACATCAATATATTAAAAAACAATTCTTTAATCTTTAAATAAAAAAATTGTCACGTGAGTAGACAAAGTGAGGGGACAAACTAACATTTTTTATTTTGTTAATTTGTCACATTTGTTTTTAGAGATGAAATGAAATGAGATGACTTAAAATTAAAGTTAAAAATTAAATAATATATTATTAAAATATATTTTTTTAATATTATTTTTTTTTTAGATTTGAAATAGTTGAATTATTTATTTAATTTTGTATGAAAATTTAAAAAAATTATAATGATAAGATAAAATGAGTTAAAAACAGTTGTGAAAACAAACTAGGCATAACAATTTTAGTCAAGCTACCAAGATTATTGCTCCTATCATTTTGAGATAAAAAATGATAATTAGGCATTTTTTGGAAGGAAATACAAATATTCTTAATTAGTTTTAGATATTTTCTTTCTAAATATTATTCAAATACAAAAATACGTTTCGGTTTTGAATTTTTAACTTTTTCATTTAATTATTTTAAATTTTTAAACAAAATACAAAAAACAATAAAACTTTTCAAATTTTAAAACAAAAGAATAATAATAAAATAAATAAAAATATCATATTTCGTTATCTTTTATAATTTTACTCAAGCTGTCAAGACTATTGCCCTTGACTCATTATATATTCAAAGTTCAAACCAATGAAAATTTATTTTCTTTTTCGAACTTTTGATTTTTTTTTTTTTTTACGTTTTCCGAAGTCTATTTGTATAGAGATATTTGTGTATTGGCCAAAGTTAATATTGCATGTGAGCTTTTGTTGTCGATCTCTCTTTTTTTTTTCTTTTTTTTTATTTTATTTTTTTTTTATCCGTATGGAATTGTATATATATGTCATGGTGTTCAAGTCAAGAAAGACTTGGTTGGTGCACACTATTCATGATAATACTTTAGATTGCATTTGGATAGATTTTGAATAACAAAAACACAACCTCTGATTATTTATGCAACCTTCACACACCACACTTTTTTTAATTATTATTATTTTTTCTTCTATCAAATATTTAATATATAAATAATAAATAGAAGAATTGAATTAGTTTAAAAATAATAAACTCAAAATTTTTTTTTTAAATATTAAAGAATTTAAAAAAATGTAGTGTGTGGAGGTTGGAGAGGTTGTGTAGCATGAATAATACTACGTACAGTCCCCAAATGGAGACTGCAATGTAAGTTTAGATAATTTTATCTTTAAAATTTTTTAAAATTACAAAAATATCCCTCCTAAGATGATATTTTTTCTCATAATTTAATAAAGAGCATGTAGATACAGTTTCTAAGTGGAGACTGTAAATAAAATTTATAGTGCAGCATTGCTCTAGAATAAATCCGTAGATAGCTATATGTTGTATCCTGTCTTCTCAGTTACCTTTTTTTTCTTGTATCTGTTTCTTCCTTTATCCCGAAATGGATTCACTAGATGACAACACATGATATTTTTCTTCCATGGCATCTAAAGAACACATAGATTTAAATATAAATAATTAGCAATTATTTAATATAAACCAATAAATACAGACCCCATATAGATTTAAAACAAATGTTGATTGAAAGAGAAAAGGCATACTTTTCTTAGGCCCCTCACACCCACGTTCCTATTACGATAGAATTAACTTATGAGGCTCACCTATGCCTTTTGCCAGAGAAACAACTGGTTTTACTCATATATCTCTTGCATACTTTTTCCACAACTCATTCCTTAATTTCTCATACGAAAATCATGGCAGTGGGAGAGCTCTTTCTCTACGCATTCCTTGATGTGTTGTTTAAACGATTGATGTCTCCTGAGTTGCTGCAATTCACTCGCCAAGAGGGACTTCGAAAACAGCTAGAAAAGTGGAAAAAAACGTTTGAAAGAATTCGTAAGGTGCTTGATGATGCAGAGGAGAAGCAACACACTGAAAGGTTAGTGAAAGATTGGCTTGATGATCTCAGAGACTTGGCCTACGACGTGGAAGATTTATTGGATGAGGTCACCACGGAAGCAGCTTTGCGACGCACGTTGATGGGTGAAAGTCAAGCTAGCACAAGTAAGATACGGAAGTTCATCCCTTCTTGGTTTACTGGTTTAACTTCAAGTGCTGTTAGGATCGAGATTAGGCTGGGTTCAAAAATAAAGAAAATCACTGCTAGATTTAATGATCTTGTGACACAAAAAGATGAACTGAATTTGAAGGAAAATTCTACTCCGAGGTCAAGCAAAAGAAGAGAGATACCTCCCTCAACTTCAGTGGTGACCGAAGATCACATCTACGGTAGGGAGGAAGTCACAGAGGCTGTACTTCAATTATTGATAAGTGACAAACATAGTGATGCCTTGACTAAAGTGAATGTGATTCCTATAGTTGGTATGGGGGGTATCGGAAAGACAACCCTCGCCCAGCTTGTTTACAATGATAAAAAAGTGAAAAGCTTTTTCGATATGAAAGCATGGGCTTGTGTTTCTGAAGATTTTGATGTTGTTAGAGTTACAAAAACAATTTTACAATCTGTGACTTCGGAAAATTGTGATGGCAAGGATTTAAACTGGTTACAAGTCAAACTTAAGGAGCAACTATATGGCAAGAGGTTTCTAGTAATTCTTGATGATGTTTGGAACGAGAAATACAATTATTGGATTCTCCTACGTACTCCGTTTGAAGCAGGGGCTCCTGGAAGTAGTATCATCATCACAACTCGTAATCAGGGAGTATCATCACTGATGGGAACCATTAAAGTTGAACCTTTTCAATTGGAGCTGTTGCCAACTGATGCTTGTTTGTCCATATTTTCCCAGCATGCATTGGATGCAAAAGACTTTATTGCACATCCAAACCTTAAAGATATTGGGGAGGAAATTGTTAGAAAGTGTAAAGGCTTGCCTTTGGCTGTAAAAACTGTTGGAGGCCTCTTACGCGGTACACAAGACCGCAATGAGTGGGAGAAAGTTTTGAAGAGTAAGATATGGGATATACCAGAAGATAGAAGTGAAATTGCTCCTGCTCTTATGTTAAGCTATCACAATCTGCTTGCACATTTAAAGAGGTGTTTTGCTTATTGTTCTATAGTTCCAAAAGATTATGAATTTAAGGAGAAGGAGGTGGTTCTATTATGGATGGCAGAAGGTTTGATTCATCCACAACAAGATGAAGAGGAAATGGAAGATTTGGGTAGCGAGTATTTTCGCAATCTGTTGTCAAGGTCATTTTTCCAACAATCATCACACTATGATAAATCACGATTTTTGATGCATGACCTTATCAATGATTTGGCTAAATCGGTTGCAGGCAAGACGTGCTTTAGAATGGAAGATAGGGTTGGGGGTAGTTGGCATGGGAATCTCCCTATAAAGGCACGCCACTCATCTTACTTGGGTAGCCAATATGATATTACTAAAAAGTTTGAGGTTTTTTCTAAACTCATTAGTTTACGTACATTCTTACCTCTCATGCTACCAAATCCAGGTTATTGCCATTTAGCTCGTCATGTTCATTGTGAATTGATTCCCACATTACGATGTTTAAGGGTGCTATCTTTCAATGGGTACTGTATAACTGAACTATCGGATTCTATCAGTAATTTAAAGCATCTACGGTATCTTAACCTTTCCAATACTGAAATTAGTAGCTTGCCTGAATCAATTACTACTCTCTACAACTTGCAGACATTGTTGTTGGAGTATTGTCGTAATCTAAAGAAATTACCCTCAAGGTTATTCAACTTGGTCAACTTGCGCCACCTCAATATTGGAGGTGCAAATTCTTTGAAAGGAATGCCCGAACAAATAGGTAAATTAACTTGTCTCCAAACACTTGATCTAATTGTGGGAAAAGACAGTTGCTCAGGGGTAAAGGAGCTTGGACCTTTGAAGCATCTTCGAGGGACACTCAACATTTCAAAATTAGAGAATATGATTGAACCGAAGGATGCAAAGGATGCTGAATTAATTAAAAAGACAAAAATTAGTAAGTTGTGGTTGAAATGGAGTAGTGACATTGATGAGTCAAAAGACAGGACAAGTGAACTAGAGGTACTAAATGGGCTACAGCCTCACGACACTTTGACGGATCTGGGTATAATTAACTATGGTGGTACAAAATTTCCTACTTGGTTAACGCCTCCTTCATTTCCTCATATGGTGTTCTTAGAAATATCAAATTGTCGCAAGTGCACATTATTACCTCCATTGGGGCAATTGCCATCACTCAAAACTCTTTGGATCTCTGGCATGGATAGCGTGAAGATTGTTGGTTCTGAATTTTGCAGCGGTAATTTTTTTGCACAATGTTTTAGATCCTTAGAGACTTTGCGTTTCTCTGACATGAAGGAGTGGGAGAAATGGTGTCCTTGTGAAGAATTCCCAAATCTGCGTTGGCTTTCCCTTAGAAACTGTCCGAAGCTATTAGGGAAGTTACCAAACAACCTTCCTTTACTAAACGAAGCTAACATATATAATTGTGAGCTGTTGGTGGTTTCACTTTCATGCTTTCCAGATAAATGCACACTTAGTACTGATATATACGAAGGGGTGGTGTGTGGAAGCAAGGTTAAATTCAAATCAATAGACTTCTCCATATCACAAATTTTAGATGAAGGACTTGATATGGAAGGTTTGGCAGAGTTGGAAGACTTACGTATTAATAACTGTGAGGAGCTGACGACTTTGTGGTCAGACAAGGTGGGATCACTGCCACATCTCCCATTTCTAAATTCTCTCCACATTGATAATTGTCCCAAACTCGTCTCTTTGGTGGCAGAAAAAGTTGATCAAGAGTGTCTCCAACAATCATTACCCAAAGCATTGATGTACAACAACATGTGTCTTCAGTCTATTGAAATCTTGAAATGTGATTCGCTAACACATTTTTCAAGAAGCCATCTACCTCCAACTTTAAAGCGGCTATGTATATGGGAGTGCAAGAGTATGAGGAATTTGGTGGAAGATGATGATAATGATACAAACAACAACAGTAGTTGTAGTAGTGGCATCACATCTCTTCTTAAGGACTTGGAAGTTGGAAATTGTCCATCCCTTGAATTCTTAACATCAAGCAGAGAATTACCTACCACACTTCAACGCCTCTGTATTCGCGAATGTCCAAAGCTGGAGTCAGTAGCGAAGAGTTTTCGTCACAATTTGTTTATGGAAACCATCACCATCTCCAATTGTGAAAATCTTCAATTGTTGAATGGTGGAGAGTTGCTCCTCCCTTCAAACCTAAGAGAACTTTATATATCTGGATGTGAGAAATTGCAGGGACTAGAAAATGGCATATACAACCTTACCTCTCTTCGAGATTTGAAAATACGGAATTGTCCGAGCATTTTATCATTTCCCAAAGAAGGTTTTCCCACAAGCCTAACAAATCTTAACATCTCTCATCTTAAAATCACTCAAGCCCTGTCCGATTGGGGGTTGGACAACCTCACTTCTCTTAATGAACTTGAGATTGGTGGATGTCAGCATCTGGTGTCTTTTCCAAAACTCACCTCTCTTAAAAGATTGTGGATCTTTGACTGCGAGAACCTCACGTGTTTTCCAGAGGATGGTCTGCCTCCCTCACTCGTAGTGCTTCGTATCTCTAATTGCCAAAAGTTGAGGTCCTTTCCAAAGAATGACCTACCTCCCTCACTCCAGCAACTTGCAATCGATAAATGTCCTCTGTTGGAAGAACGCTACAAGAAAGGTCAGAGAGGAGAGTGGCGCAAGATAGTTGACATCCCTTGTGTTCGAATTAATGGCAAATACATTTATGGCACAGAAACAGAGGAATAAATCCAAAGATAAGTTTGTTTTGGCTCAGATCCAAAGGTGCTTTGAATGTTGAATGGTGGCNTTTTTTTTTTTTTTTTTTTTTTATGTTCTCGTTGGGTTTGCATAACGTCATAACAAGTGCTTGTCAAAATTTCCAAATCTCCAAGCAAAGAGAGAAGGTCTTCCAACATGCAATTTCTTCTTCTCAAATTGGCAAATTGCTGAACTTGACAAATGATTGGGCTCCCTTTCTCGTGTTTTCTTTTTCCATTTATGGATTTAATTTTTTCTTTCATTTATGGATTTGCTTCTTGTCAGATCGTCGATTGCATGACATGGGTAAAGATGAAGAATGGGAAGGAGTTCTGCCAATATAATATCCTTAGGAACGAACTTAATTAGGGTAAGGAATATGATTGTTAAGGATTTTTTTACATCCATATAAGGTAGATGAATCTTTATTTGTTCAATGCTTGCAAATGGTTCAAAAGACTGATGTATGCTATTGCAACTTCCAACTGCTATCTGAGGAAAGGATGTGCAAGTAATATTGCTTTTCTCTTGCTCTGATTTTGCTTGCTGCCTTTACCTAAATGTAGCAAACCACTTTCAAGTTAGTATAAGAGATTGATGCGTGGAAGAACTGTTGGAATTTTAGTGAACTGTTGGAAGATTGATTTTGGAAATTATGCAATGTTTGATTTATGAGCTAAAAGAAAAGAAACGCTACTCTTTGTTCTCAGGTTGAGGGAGCCAAGAAGTTGTAAACCAGGCAGCGATGGATGCCATTTCAGTGCAAAACATTGGATTGTGTCCTTCAAACCCAATATATTTGCTGTCTTCACAATGGCTGGATCATGGATTCTTTATCTACCTAAACATACACTTCTAAAATTGCAGCAGCAAGCTGTTGGCATGACAAGTCTTTCTTCATGTTTTGGATCCCCCCAATGCTTGTAAGAGCTATCAAGGAGGTGCTTAAAACGTTCTCTCTCTCTCTCTCTAATGTAATTTATCATTATTTTATCTGATTGTAAATTTGTAATGAATCAAAGTAATCCCAAGTGTGAAATGAAGGTAGCTGCTTTGAATTTCTGAACCACTCTCAGCAACTCAATCATATAAAGAAGGAAAAAATAATAGCCAATTCAGGAGATTCCAAACCTGCGATAAGCAAGAAGAGCAAAATTATTGAGTTCCATAACAATATGCAGAAACTTTGTTCATTATTTTAAAACCCAAAATTGAAACACTAAAATGTGTTGGAAAATTAAAAAATAGACCAAAAAAATCTATGAAATTTGAACAGATAAGGTTAAAAAAACCCCCAAGATTTTAGCGTATACGCAATATGAATATCTATACATGTGCATACAAAAAAAGAAAAACTCAAAGTCTTCATTTTTCTAAATTTAAAATGTCCTTTTATAGTCTTAGAATTTGTTATTCTTATATCTTCTCCTAATTATTCTCAATCGGTTTATTTTTTTCTCAATGAAAAAAATACATGAATGAGAAAAGGATGCAAATTTATCTATTTAAATTGAAAATTTTAATATGACCAATTGTCTAATTTGATAATAATTATTTGGTATACATAGATTGAGTAAATATGAAATGAAATTACATCTATAATTATATTATTTATAACTACAAATAACAAATTGCATAATATATACACACAAATTTACATGAATGCTCAAATAATCATTATTATATCAGTTTGGCCCCCAAAACCATTGATTTAATTTAAAATGTCATCAAATTACTTGAATATATTTATGTAACACCCTGCTCCTCACAGTTAATAATAAAGTCAATTTTAGAAATTCTCGGGAGCCGAAATGCTACTACTGAACTTGACTTAAAATATTTTTCTTTTGTTCTAAAGGAAGCACCAGGTACAAATTTTGTTTTATGATAAATAAAGTCATTTTGTAATAAAATACTAAAATCATAAATGAGAGAGTGCGCAGAATCATTTATTATAAATTTTCGAAGTATGTGCTATAAAAAGTCATAACTTAAAATTTATGTATATGATCTAAGCCACTATCATGCCTCCCTGGAATAAGTCCCGTCCTGCAGCTCTACCTTCATAATATTCTAACCTGGGGTGGTTTACAAATATAAAGCAAATTAAAATGAACCGATGACTTAGGAAGAAACCCATCATAACGTAAACATACTTAACAAAAGGAGTTCATAAAAGTTTTCATACTGAGAACTTAAAGTCATGATCATTGTATTGAATTATCTGAATTAACTAACTAATCTGATTGGCCAACATATCTAACCTTGTGTGCAAGATTGTGCACCGGACACACGTCACGCGGCCACAATTGGAGTTGTTGATAGTATTCTAGCATACTATGGTAGACCCGCTTGAGTCTGTGGCTTGCATATCCACCCTAAAACTGCATTAGTACCATGCATCTAAATTTTCATCTTATTAAATGGTCTGATCTTTTCTTACAATTGATTATAAAAAAGATTATGTGTCTTATGCAATGTGAGACGTATGATATGTATAATGCATATATAACTACAATATGCATAATGAAACGTGATGAATGAGTGCTTGCAAATATCATGACTTGCGTGGTATATAAACACTAGCTTCCAAAGAACTGGCTGTAATAATTATATATATAACTAGCTAATCTATGTTAATCCTAATTTATGATGAAGCTACTTACCTTGTAGCTCTAATCTGATATTTTTAGGGTGTGACTAATTTCCTTTCATTGGCTTTGCTGGTACACTTACAGAGGTTTATGATTTTTTCAAATAACACACAGAAGGGAAGATGCTTATAGAGATATTTGGGAGAGGGTTCCAACGAGTTCAAGTCGGACTTGGTCACGATCATTCAAGAAGAGAGTTTGAACTTAAAAACATGATATATTAGTTCATTCAATGTAGGATTAGAAGTGACTGAGACTACGTAGGAGACCTCAATCATTTGTGATTTTACATTGAAATAAATTTCTAATGACCAATCTTTAAATTTTAAAAAGAGTCTAACTCTTTCAATAAATAATAAACGAGATTTAATCTAATGACTAAGATTTAATCTAAAAGGAGTGATACCACGAACGACGACATGATATCACTCAATATAAGAGGTCATTATATATATAAAAAGTTGATATGTGAAATCAGTTAAAGTAAGTTGTATAGGGGTGCTATTATGTGACATGACCCATGATCCCAACACGAATACGATATGTAATTAGTAAGTTTGGGTTTGATATAAATGGGTTCAAGTCAAAATGAGTTCACTTGTTAAAACATGATTAATAACACTACAAGAAATAAAGCCTTTTCCAGCGATTTTATAATCGCTGGAAAAAAAATCACCACAATTTACTCTTATTTCCAGCGATTTTTGTATCGCCGCATGACTCAAAAGCACTGCATCCGCTTGGTAAAATTACTGTTCATTCATTTGTGGCGACTATTTGATCTTTTGCGGTGTGTAACTATTGCCGCAAATAATATTTGGAATTGTAGAAGTATTTTTATTGCGGCGAATGGTTAAATCGCCACAATAGTTACTTCTGCGGCGAATAAAAAGCGCTGCAAGAACATTTCGAAATGGGCATGGCTTTTTGCGGCGATTTAAGTCGTTGCAAAAAGTTTTGCCTATTTGAGCAGCGGCAAACCTTTCCGTCGATTAGAGAAATCGACGTGATAGGTATTATTTGCGGTGAAAATTGTAGCCGTAAGAACACAGGCGACCAACTAAAATGTTATTTGCCCAAATCTAAATCGCCGGAAAAGTTAAATTAAATTTAAACCCCCCCCCCACGTTCTGTTTCCCCTCATTTCTTTCTCTCCCCTGCGTTACCCTTCATTTCTCTCTCCCCCGCTCTGCCTCCCCAATCCCTCTTCTCCCTTAACCCACGCCGCCGCGCATAGCTCGTCGCCAGTGACCCCACTACGCCGCCTCCACCTCACCTCGACGGCCACTCCCTCCTTCTCCCCCAGGCCCCACGGTGGAAATGTCCTTTTCACCGAATCTGGCCTCGACCTCTCTCTCTCGGATTTCTCGATATCGCTGCCGCTAGGGGCACCGTTCGCCACCACTCACACCTCGACGCCATCGGCCCTTCGCCTCCACGCCTAGCCCAGCAGCCCGAGGCCCTCCCTCTCTCCCTTGCTCTGTTCGCAACCCACAGCCCCCCGTGATCTGCTACCGATCTGCCTATCCCTTGTGAGTTTCGATTCTTCTTTTCTTGTGTTTTTTCTTCATGTTTTGCTAGAATATAGATATATATATCTGTAATTTTCCCCCTTGCTCTCATGATTTCCCATTTGTTACATTTCCGAAGCTCAAATCTATGTTCATTGATTGTGGATTGCTATCTTGTAACGGAAACCCTAACTTATTAGACACTTGATTGTGTATTTTCAAATGAAAGTTCATAAATCATTGCTAATTTGTTTCTTTAAAAATAAAAATTTCATATGTGGTTGTTGAAGTTGAATCTGTTATAGCTCGGGAGTAAGACAAAAAGCAGTTGATCGACTGCTGGAAGCCTTCTACCTTGTGCTTTGTAGGATGGTAGCAAAGGCTTTGAGAGTTTTGTCCTTGACATGTCTTGAATATTCATTGGTAAGTTTCTCGTTTAACTGGAAAAGTTCAAGCACTTGTAGTCAATAACTACTTTCGTCTCTGGTTTTGAATTCTATGCATTTTTAGTGATTGTGTGAAGGTGTTTTCTAGTATGATCTTGAACTGCTTTCTTTGTTTGGTTTCCTGAAAAGGTGGACAAAAATGGAGGAAAAGAGGGGACAAATATCCACTTGTTTAATTTTTATCGTTTCAACCAACTTTAATATAAAGCTTTAATTTGAGTCCCCTTGATTAGAAGTGGAAAATCTGCTCTTTCATTCTCGGGTTCAAGCTATGCACACAAATAGCAACCATGTTTTGCTTTTCCTTGAATTTCTGTTGCTGTCTAGAATTTATGTAGTGAGTGGAAGGATCTCTCTTTAAATTTAAACCCACCTCTTAGAGTTCAAAGTACATCAAACAATACCTGATGTTTGCTACTTGTGCTGCAGCAATTTTACCTTCATTTTGAGCTTATATCTTCACTATATAAGGCAGGAACTTTGGCTTAAATTTCATTTGCTAGATGACTAAGTTTAGGTTAGTTTAAAACTTCATTTTTTCCTCCCTTTGTTCACGTTCATTATAACCCCTATTCCCACCTTCTTGTTCTTGTTATCTACAACAGCATCCCAATTGGCTAAATTTAACACATGTTTCCTCTAGCTTCTTCCATTTAATATGTTGTCTCACTGCAATACTTGGTTGATGATCAATCAACATATAATTCTGGGCTGATTTGAACTCTTGCTGTTTATGCTATGCTTTCACAAAAAAATGATGTTTCTTCTCAGGTTTTGGATAACTCTAGTATGCTTGGTTTATGTAGTTGATATTGTGGTTAAATGAGGGATGTTTAAGAGCATGAATGTACTTCGGAATGTCTTGGTCTTAAATACTTGTGGAGAGAGAGAGAAAGAGTAGGTTGTGGGCCCAACATTTGCTTCTTAAAATTGTACTTCGTGGGCTAATCCTGACCAATCATTGTAGAATCTAAAAAATGCATTGGAGGTCACATCAAGATCATGCAAGTCAACTTTCTTAGTATCAGTTTTCTTTTAAGCTTAATGAATATCTGTAGATGTATACATGTACTATATCTTTTGAAGTTTTTATTTGTTATCTTATGAATAACATATGGATGGATAGCATTCTCGGCTGCCCTTTGTTCTAATTGATTAACAACTATGAAAGTTGAAATTTTGAAACATATAGTAAAAGAAGCATGCATTGGGTTGACAGGTTTCGTGTTCTCTCCCTCTCTTTCTCTTCGGTTTCATGTTCTTGGGTGAAATTTGTGTGAATGATTATCTTACTTAGTTGCTGAAACTTTGTGAGCTGCCAAAATCTATATGCTTGTTTTGGTCTTTTGTGAACTCCAATAACTGTTTGGACATTTAGGCTATAAAACTAGACCATAAATGACGTTGGAGCTAGTTCAATCTGGATTTGTGGTTTACAAATGAGGAAAATACACTATTATCAAGGTTCAATATTTTTTTCCTAATATAGCCGCAAGATTTGCATATATATGTCCATTAATAAGACACCCTTTATTTTGGAGAAGCTACAATATATGTCCTCTTTGTTGTAATTTTTCTGGCTGCAAAAACTGTTGCTATTATTCTAAGATATATCAATATATATATATATGCCAGCATGTCTATATATATATGAGAGAGAGCTCAAGTAGTATAAGTTTGTGGTTGTCAATGTTTTAGGAATATAACTTTATCAATATGTTTGTTTTTGTTTTTGTAGGATCCATCTAACGAGCTCTATCGCAAGTCCTTAGATAATTTGATGCAAAGAAGAATATATGACACTGGATGCTAAAATATAGGAAGCAGTTTTAGTTATTTGCTGTTGAGGTAAGTACAGGATACTCTTCTATGTGGTTTTAAGACTCATATATTTGGGATTAAAGCTTAGTTGATTTGAGTATGTTGTATTTCAATTTACCAAGGACCACATTTATATCATTAGTATTTCATAATACTCATAAAACGCATGCAAGTTTCATGTAAAGTGAGTTCTCGGTTACCAAATAAATTTGATGGACTTTCTTGCAGCGGCAAAGCAGTGCTATGGATATTAAATCCAGGTACTTTTTATTCTCCCTTTCACTCTCTTTCTTGTTTGGATGTTTGTTTTTTATTTAGTAGTTCTTAATTATTGTTTGATATAAATGTTAAGTTGCAATTAGCTTGAGCTTTGTGTGGCCATCCAGAAATTTCATAGTGAATATAATTTTATCTTCACTCAGAGCTGGCAAACGTGGTTGAAGAAGATACACAACAGAGGTTTCTAGTAACTGAAAGTAAAATGTTTAAGAGGAAAGGACAGGTAATGGATATAAGAACAAACTCATTGGTGGCCCTACTCTTGGTTTCCAGTATGAAAAATCATTCTCCAAGTTCTGGAATAGAAGTAAGACTCTATCCCCATTCAAAACTTGTCAAAAAGCAGAATCCTGAAGCCAATGAGCCAAAATGGCAATTCAATGATATTAGACCCTTGATTTAGGTTGAAACATTTAGTAACAAAAGAGATGGACACTTCAATAATTATCCACAGTTGCTGTGCGTTAAAGCTGATATTGATGATATTTTCTTAAATAATTATCCACAGATGCAACTCTAGTAAAACCACACAGCAGGGTTACGATGTTGAAACCAATAAGGCAAGGTCAATAATGATTCAGTAGAATCTACTTAGGTCACTTCTTAGTTTCCAAGTGCCAGAAAACAAAACTTCAGCTCTTGCTTTTGAAGTGTTGCAGCTCACTGCATTATGTTAGATTCATGGGACTTGGGAGATTTACCTGGGAAGAAAATGATTCAGAGATGAGAAATGCATTCCAAAACCAGCATATGCATTGCTATGCCACTTAGCTGCTTTTTCTCTTTTTGTTAGAATTAATAAATTTCTTCCTATGTCAATGATGGCATAATCAATATGAATCAATGAGAGGTGGAAGAAAAACCAGCATATGCATTGCTATGCCACTTAGCTGCTTTGACAACTCAGTTATGGACATCAAAAACTTGGGTAGAAATAACATATAATTGATAGCACTTATAACCATAATTGAACTTGTTCAGTAGTAACTCTAGTTGCAAAGTGCTCAGTCCACTTTTCACACATTCAGACTCTTACCAACAGAACTTAAAAGCAGCTAAAAACATTACTGATTTCCTTGTATGTGTTTTCATTTTCCTATACTTGCTAAAAAAATTAGGAAGAATCTTTATTTTGGCCAACCAATTAGGAAGAATCTCTAAAATTAAACTATTTAGTTTGGCCAACCAATTAGGAAGAATCTTTATTTTCTCGGACACAATGTTAGGAGTTTTGGACTACTAGTGTACTAATTAAATTCTATCGATAGAGCTAGGGACCAGGTGCTTATAGAGATCTTCATATAAATTCATATAAATATATATTTATATATATATATATTCAAGCAGTCTAAATTGATCTTCTGCTGCTTCTTCTTTTTTAAATGATAATCCTTACCTTGTTTTGTGGTGATGTTAGCTAGCTCATTAATAGCTGAACCATTATAGTTCTTAATTTGCATGGATGATAGAGAAGTTTTCAAGACTCATGAAAAACACTTGGTGGATCTCATGACCAACTTTTGCTGAGCACTTTAGAGACTGGAAGTTACAAAAGGCTCTGTAGCTTCAAACACATCGTTAATGGCTTTGCTGTCCACACCACCGCTTCCCAGATGCTCTCCCACTCGTTCACTGCATTAATTTCTTGTCATATTTGTATGAATTGGTCAATGTTCATATATATATATATTGTTGGTACGTTACAGAAAGAAACGAAAATGGGAAAAAAAAACTAAAGGTTTTTTAAAAGGTTTCTCGATTCCTATGATCGTGATCTCAGGTACACACAAAAGGGCTGGTGCTAATAATCTCTTCTCATCACTCCAAAAGCCAAGTGAAGAAGAAGAAAGAAAAAGCTTTCAACCAAATGTATAAAGCTTAAAGTGAGGTAACTGCCAAAGGGTTCCCTAAGTTAGCTTCTGTGAGAACTTTCTCATATTAGATTGTAATCTTTTTTTTTATTCTTTGGTAGTCTATGCATAGAATTATGAATTCATGATTGATTGATTGATTGATTTACTGAATGATACTCTTATTTGGCTTTTAATTCATTTCTCTGCAAATGTATCATGCATGCTTGGATATAGTTTTTCTATTTGTGGCTTAATTATATCTTACAGTTATATATACATATATTATATATAAGGGTCTCTAGTATAAAGTATAGCTTGGGTATAGTTCATCTTTGTTTTTGTACTTTTTTTTTTTCTTGAAAACTATTTTGCGGCGAGTAAAATTCGCCGCAATTATTTTTTTCGTCAATTTATTTTTTCGCCGCAAATAAGTATTTGCGGCGAACATTGCCTGCTGCAAATACATAACTACAACGATAACTTAAGATCGCTGGAAAAATATTGAGTTATTTGCGGCGTTTTTCCTGCCTTTTGCGACGATTTATGTCACCGCAATTGATTTTTATTAACGATTTAGGGGTAAACAAAAATGGTATTTCCATCGATTTTTTTGGATATTTGCGGCGAGTAATAATCGCCGAAAATAAGACTTTTCCCAACGATTTTTTGCTATCGCTGAAAATTATCAGAATCGTCACTTTAAAATCGTCGACTAGTTGGCGATTTTAAAATCGCCGAGAAAGAGAAAAACCAGCGATTTTGGTCGGTATTTTTGACGATTTTGCGCACTGAGAATGACCTGATTTCTTGTCGTGTAAATAGATTAATAATGGATCGACCCACTTAACCTCAAATCAATATGCAATAACCCGTTTACATTTTATTTCAAAATTAATAGCCAGTAAGGCCAAGGAACCCCCCTCAAACCCTTCAAAGAACTTGGAACTGGCACTTTAGTATTGATGAAGTCTTTGCTAGATCAGCCTTCACACCCTTTTTAGAAATAATGTGACAAAGATAATCTATCTCAGTGACCCCAAATCTGCAATTCGATCTCTTGGCAAACAAACTATGCTTCTTCAAAACTATCAAAACTTCTCTTAAATGTTGCAAGTGTTCTCCAATGCTTCTGCTATAAACCAATATGTCATCAAGAAATCCTAACACAAATCTTCTCAAGAAGGGCTTGAACACCTCATTCATTAGCCCTTGAAATGTCTATGATACATTAGTGAACCCAAAAGGCATCACTAGAAATTCATAATTATCTCCATGTGTCCTGAAGGTTGTCTTATGAACATCTTATGCCCTTACATGAATTTAATAATAGCCTAATCTGAGAGAAAACTTAGAAAAAATCTTAGCCCCCCACAATTCATCTAAGAGTCAATAACTAGAATTGAAAACTTATCTTTAATAGTTTCATGATTTAGATCCCTAAAATCCACACACATCCTATAGTTGCCATTAGCCTTCCTCATCAATAGGACATGTGATGAAAAAGGGCTCTAACTTGGCCTAATTACACTAGTTTGTAACAAATCTTTTCTATCTCATTTTTCTGATAGTAAAAGCGATACCTCTAAGGTTTGACTAAGATGGACTGTGTTCCCTCCTTGAGTATGATTTTGTGATCACACTCTCTTGAAGGAGGAAGTCTAGTAGACTCATAAATAGTCTTTTGAAACTGCCCAAACCATTCATTCACTTCCTGCTAACATATTTATGCCTTCTCACTGACTTCATTCAATATCAACTGCAACAAACATCCTCTCTTCTCTACTAAAGTGGGTTTAAAGAAACAATGGCCCCCTTTTATAGAGAGTTCCCTAGTTGACGTCCCTTGCAGCAACATCTTCGTGCCCTTAATTTGGAATTCCATAATTAACTTAAGCAACTCCCAAACAATAAGACCTAGAGTCTTTAATTATTGAACCTAAGAACCACATCACAACCCCCCAAAGTCAACATATGAAAAGAGACAGGAAATTTATTTCCTTGAATCTTAACCAAAGTATTCTCACAGTTGCTTGTACTCAATAGCTTTTCACCATTCGCAACCTGCTCTTGTTGATCTCTTCAATTTTTAATCTTATCAACTATGCCACCCCTAGATCTAGGAAGTTATGTATACTTCCTGGATCCACAAGAATTACCACAGGCTGAACCCCCATTAGCCTCATTGTATTAGCACTTCGTGAGCGAAAAATTGCATGGATTCAATTCCTCTTCAGGTGCCTTTACTTCTTCTTCTTCCATCATTGACTCATTGCTCACATTATCTGAATTCAATTCCTTCCCATCTCCACCTTCCTCTACTTGTAAAAGGTAAACCTTCAAATTCTTACAAACATGGCTTGGGTTTCACTTTTTATCACAGTGGTAACTCAAGTCTTTCCTCTTCTTTTCATCCATTTTTAAGGAAGATATCTTTCTACTAGGCCCCAAATTCTTCTGAAATCTTTTGCCAATATCTTCATGGCCCCTAGAAAACTGTCCATCCCCATTATTCACCACTGATCCCAAGGCCTTCAAGAGCTCCAAACATACTCTTCTTGGTTGTTGGCCAATCCAAATGCAGCACTTAGATTGATGGAGTTGAGCATTCGAATGGGCAATCAAATCTCATCTTTAAGGCCACTCAAGAAGCAACTCAACTTATGCTTCTCTGAGAGACCTTTCAATATATTTATAGACCTTCATATTGGGCCTTATAAGCAGCAACTATAGTAGTTTGCTTCAATCGAGCCAAAGACTCCATGAGATCATCATATGCAATGCAATGGGACCAAACCTTATTTGCAAGGCTTTAACAAATGAATTCCACCCATTAAATTGGCCACTATTTATAGCATCTTGATACCAGACTAAGGCTTCACCCTCCATATGGTATGAAGCCATCAAGAGCCTTTGATTTATAGGTGCTTGATGGAAATCAAAGTATTGGTTTGGGTTGCTTTGAAAACCCAATTCGCAGGATTATTTCCATCAAAATAGGAAAAATCCAATCGGACCCCCTAGGCATAAACCCTCTATCATCTTGCATTACTACACAAGGTTCTTGCACTACTTCTCCATGAGGGTGATGCTTAATTAAAGTTCTCATTATATCATGCATTTTATCTAACCTTTCTGTAAGTATTTGAACGGTTTGTTGTTGCCCATCCAATCCATGTTGTGCCCTCGATGCTGCTAATTGTGTCCTGTTTGCCATTAGAGGATCATCCTCTCTGATACCAGTGTAAGGACCAAAGTTGCAACCAAAACAGATAAGAGAAATAGATATTGAAAAACAAGAACAAGAAAGTGAAGAATCCAAAAACTAAACTCTTGGAGAGAATGAATCAAAATGAATCAACACTAAACAACTTCAATGCCTCTAATGCAAATATAGAGCTTGCTCCGTGAATGATGTTCCGTGAATCAAGGTGAATGGAGATTATGCGGGAATGCAGATTACTTCATCGAGGAAGATTTTATCAGATTTATTTTTGAATTCTTGTTTATCTGATTTGTTTTGAATTCTTGTTATTTTGATTAGTTCTTTCCTAATTTATTTCCTAGTTTATCGCAATCAATGTAATCCTTTAAACAAAGTTGAAATGGAATCGAGAAGGCAGTTGCCATTTTTACCCAAGTTTGAACTTTTATTTTCGAGAGACTCCAATTTACAGAGAGATTCTGTATTTTCCCTCTTGGTTGATCCTTGAGGTTCTTTGCACCAGCCTCCTTCCTTTAGTTTCTACCCTTTTATACTTTAGATTGTTTACAAAGCATTACACATAAAAATGCCGCGTATCATACTAACGACATTCGAATTACATATAAACTCATTGTTTCACTTATTACACAAAATGCAACGTTCCTTTTAACTACATAGCCTCTCTTGAACGCACCGTTTCACTAAAAGCTCAATGAACCATTTAAGTACTTCATATTTATGTTACTTCACCCGCGCCCATGACACAGAATCCAATAGGGAGAAGGAAATTTTGAAAAATAGAATAAAATGTGGGGGCCTGCAAGAAACCAAAGAATGGGTGAAGAATATCTAGAGGGCATGCCCTGTGCGGCGGTTTGGAGGGTCTGCGGTTGTCTGAAGCTCCTCTATGGGTTGAACAATACCTAATAGAGGAGATACAACCTAGTTAGATGCTTCCATTTTCACTTATTTTTATCAAGAACTGCTATAGACACAAAGAGATTACACAAATCAATTATCTGTACGAATCAACCCTCTAAAAAACCTTGGAGCCTGAATTCAAGAGCTCCACATGCATGAAACTCCATTTGCCCCCAATTTCACCAAATAATCCACCGAAGCATTACCTTCTCTATAAATATGCTTCACAGTAACATCCTCACTATGAACAAATCTCATTATTTCATCCCAATAATCTTCTAAATATCACACATCACATCTCTGCCAATGCACCCACTTCACACACACTTGAGAATCTGATTCCACATCTACTCTTTGAATACCCAAATCTTGGCAATAACGTAAACCAAATAGCATAGCCTACAATTCTGCATTAATGTTAGTACCTTCATCAAGGAATTTCGAAAATGCTAGGCAAACATTCCCGTAAGAATCACGCAAAACACCTCTTGCCCCTGAAGCTCCCTGGTTCCCCAAACTACCCTCTATATTTAGTTTAAACCTTCTAGACATCGGTTTCAACCAAGTTATAGTCTGTATCACCCTCTGCTTGACTGGAATTATCGGGATGTTGAGCTCATGGAGCCGAACTTCATCCGCACATAAACTTCTATAAAAATTTGATTTCATGTTCTGCAAATTACCCTGCGAGAATCGGACCAGTTGGCATATTTCTTCAGTTGATAGTAATTTCCCTTCCATCCTCGCTTTGCATCAACGGTGCCATAACCTCCATCAAATAATTGATGGAAGTAAGCCAATGATACTTCCCATTTATGTCGCTCTTGAAGCCCTCTTGAACCACATCAAAACAGTTTGATACCAAGATCTGCTCGACTCATATGGGACACCCAAACGATCTGAAAAAAATCTCCAAAACTTCGAAGTTACTTCACCCACCGTCAAGACGTGATTTAAATCTTCTAAAGCCCCACCTACACAACAGTCACATTTATGAGGAATTGGAATGCCAGCCCTTCTCAACCTCTCATCAACACTTAGACAATTATTCATATCCTTCCACATAAACACAGATTTTTTTTGGCAAGCTTACATGCCCAACCCAAGAAGCCCAGCACACTTCCAGAGCACGAACCCGAACTCACTCCCAAGCACTCTTTGTTGAGAACCTCCCATCTTTGTTCTTCGTCCAGACCAATATATCTTGGCCTTCTTTGCGTGAACCTAGGTAGCTACAAATTTCATCCTCCCTAGCAATGCCAACCAGCCTTTCCAACTTATCAATATCCCAGCCATTATCCACCTTCAACTCACATATTTGCAACTTCAACTCTTTCACAATCTGATTTACATTAGCAATTGGACCCCCATCCAACCAATTATCGAACCAAAAGGACAACCTTCCATCCCTGACCTTCCATTTAGAATGTCGTAACACTATAGGAATGCTACGGACTACCATACGCCAAAACCATGTACCTTTATGCAGATTAGCCAAAGAGATATGTTTATTAGTAACATATTTTGCGCAAAAAAATCTGCACCACAAATTGTCCCCTTGAATGATCTTCCATGCAAATATGGCATGCAAAGAAGCCTGAACATCTCCAAACTTTTGAAGCCCAATGCTATTCTCTTCAATCGGTTGACACACTCTCCCCCATGAGAACCATTTCTTTTTTTCTTTCCCATTCAAATCTCCCAAAAAAGAGAGAGCTAAACATGCGATTTAGCATTGTCAAAACATATTTCGGAAGCTGAAGAATAGCTAGCAAGTGAGTTGGTAAACTTGCCAAAACATGCTTCATCAGAACCAATTTACCCCCAGAAGATAGGCATTTATTTTTCCATCCACCAATTTTTTTCCTTACCTGTGTGATGTGAGGATCCAAAAATCTTCTTAATAATTTCCCAGATACAATCAGAACATGTGGTCCGAAGTAGTTCACGTTTCTGCCCAGTTGAGAAATTGTTTGCAAAATATATTGTTGTTTTGTCCCTGTTTACACATTGCCCAGACCATTTCTCATATATTCCGATTACTTCCATTAAAGCTTTCACGGATTTCTTACTCTCATTTGCAAAAATGACAACATCATCCGCGTTTCGAATGTGAGAAATAATTGGTGTACCTAGTGGTTGGGAAAAATTTCCAATCCTACCAATTGATAAATTTTGCTTTAACAATCAGGATAAAACTTCTTCCATGATAATGAAAAGGTAAGGCGAGAGAGGATCTCCCTGCCTCAAACCTCTACTACCCTAAAAAAATACACGAACAATTCCATGCATCATAATATAATACCATGGCAACTAAATGCAATTTCTATTCAGCTCACACAATGCGCTAGAAAATCCAAACCTCTCCAAAACACACAATAGGAAATCTCATTCCATCCTGTCATAGGCCTTTGCCATTTCAATCTTGAAGATCACATTACCTCCCATTATCTTTCTATTAATAGAAGAAACCATTTCTTGCGTTAAACTAATATTATCAAAGATACTTCTTCCGGGGATAAATGCACTTTGTTCCATGGAGATCATAGATGGGAGCAAGTGTGTTAAACGATTAACAAGCACCTTGGAACATATCTTATAAAAAATAGAGCATAGACTTATGGGGAGGAACTTTTCAAAACTTGAAGATTGCAGCACTTTAGGAATCAGCACCAACAAAGAAGCTGTAAAGAACCTCAGAAGAGGGACGCCACTGTAACACCCTGCTCCTTCCTTCTTTCTGAAGTAAGCAGTTACGTCAGATGTGATAGACAGCCTGCTCCTCCCCTCTAGTGTCTAAGAGTCCCGTTACACGTGCCAGATATCGATGGCGTGTTTTTAAAGATACTACATGATTTCTAAAGTTAGTTTTATGTTTTAAAGTTGTGTATTTTAAATGGAAGATTTCTATTATTATTTAACTAAAGAATATTTTAAATAACTCAATTATAATATCTTTGAAGAGTTCTAAAAATATTATAATTGTGGGAATCATTTTATATAAATGATTCCAGTTATTTAAAATATTATGTGATCTAAACAATGATGGAATCTTTAATTAATTTAATAGTTTTACTCTTTTAAATATTTTAAGTAAGACTTCATCATTTTATAAATGATGAAGAAATATTATTTTAAATAATATTCTATCTTTATCCCTCTCAGTGCTTTTAATTAAATAAACGTTTACTCGTTTTTAAAGTAGTGTTTAAGGGTCATCGTAGACCATTTTATAGACCCCCAGATGTCGGGTTTTAGAATAAAACCCCAGCCCTCTCTCTTTCTCCCTCACTTTTCCCCAGCTCTCTCTCTCTCCTCCCTTTCTCCCTCTCGGCTTCCCCTGTACGCGATACCCACGCCCGAACTCCTCTAGCCCCAGCCAGGCGCCGCCGTGCGCCAGCATGCCACACGGCCACCACCACCGGCCCCCTTTCCCTCCAGCGAGCTCACCCATATTGGTCTCCCTCGGCCACGCTCTCTGCTTCTCCTCCCTCGATGGTGCAAGCCCGAACGGGCTTAGTAGCCACAGCGCCGCCGTGCGCCGTTCTTCGGCTCCACCATTCCCACGGCAGCCTCCCCTGCCACCGACCGGCACCCTCCAGCGGCCTCAGCCCCTCCCATGTAGCCACCTCCTCCCTATGCAGGCCCGCAGCCCCTCCCACGCACAGGTTCACTGTGCGAGTCCATAGCACCGTCGTGCAAGGCCATCTCGGCCACTGGCCACCACCACGAGACTCCTCAGGTCTCCCCTTCCTCCTCCCATGAACCCACGGACAGTAGGCCTCTCCTCCACCTCCCGGTGTCCCCCTCTCCACCGCACAGGTTTAGGCTCCCCCGCCGCCATACGCCGCCACCCACGGCGTGTGACCACCCTCTCCGAATCCAACCGGACCACCCATGGCCCCAATCTGCCACCCACGGCCCCACACTCTCTCTCACTCTCCCTCGGCACCTATTCCCTCACAGTGCACGGCCAGCCACCACGGACCATCGTGCCGCCACCACCGAGCCTCCACAGCTCCACTAGCAACCTCCCCTAGCCTAGCCCAAGCCTAAATCACCACTTTACGTGGTGCGTAAACACTGCACGTGATGGACAGTCACTGCGCGTGACTGACCGCCACTATACACGGCGAGATCCGCTGCGATACGCTCCCTTCTAGCATCATCAAGGCCACCTTAGGCCCTTCCAAGACCACACCTAGCTATCCAAATGCCTAAAATAAGCCACTGTACGCGGTGTAGCCACCCTGTACATTCCTTTCAGCGTTATCGCTGTGACGGTCAACGAGCGACGCACGGGTTATCCTGTCGATGGTATAACTCTCTATCTCTCGCTATTTATATTAAATGTTAGATGCTAGCTAGTTGACTAGGTTGTGGACTGTGCTGCTAGTATGATAGGATTCGCTGTATGGTGGTGATGTGACGTGATGTGATGAAGTGTTAGGTGTAGTTGGGAAGTGTGCTGTGAAGTGTTGTAGACTGTGCTATGAAGTGTGGTGGTAGTGTATGTGCAGTAGTAGTGGCGTAACCTAGTGCTGTGAATGGAGTATACGAGGAGTGTACTCCATGTGGTGAGACGGTGCACCGTATGGCGTGTATGCCATAATGGTGATGTGGCGTAGTGTCGTGAATGAATTACGCGAGGAGTGTACTCCATGTGGTGAGATGACGCACCGTATGGCGTGTATGCCATAGCGGTGACGTGGCGTAATGCCGTGTATTGAGTACGTGAGAAGTGTACTCCATATGGAGAGACGACGCACCATATGGCGTGTGCCATAGTGGTGATGTAGCGTAGTTCTGTGAAGGGAGTACATGTGGAGTGTACTCCATTGTAGTAGAGTGATGCACCATATGGCGTGTGTGCCATAGCGGTGACGTGGCGTAGTGTCGTGAATGGAGTACGCAAGGAGTGTACTCCATGTGGTGAGACGAGGCACCGTATGGCATGTATGCCATAGCGATGACGTGGCGTAGTGCTGTGTATGGAGTACGCGAGGAGTGTACTCTATATGGAGAGACGATACATCGTATGGTGTGTGTGCCATAGCAGTGGCGTAGTATCGTGAATGGAGCACACGTGGAGTGTACTCCATGTTGGGAAATGATGCACAGTACGGCATGTGTGCCGTATTAGTGATATGGCGGAGCGTCATGAATGGAGTACGCGAGGAGTGTACTCCATGTGGTGAGACGATGCACCGTATGGCATGTGTGCCATAGTGGTGACGTGGCGTAGTACTGTGAAGGGAGTACACGTGGAATGTATTCCATTGTAGTGGAGTGACGCACCATATGGCGTGAGTGCCATAGCAGTGACGTGGCGTAGTGTCATGAATGGAGTACGCGAGGAGTGTACTCCATGTGGTGAGACGAGGCACTGTATGGCGTGTATGCCATAGCGGTGACGTGGCGTAGTGCCGTGTATGGAGTACACGAGGAGTGTACTCCATATGGAGAGACGATACATCGTATGGCGTGTGTGCCATAGTAGTGGCGTAGTGTCGTGAATGGAGCACACGTGGAGTGTACTCCATGTTGGGAAATGATGCACAGTACGGCATGTGTGCCGTATTAGTGATATGGCGAAGCGTCGTGAATGGAGTATGTGAGGAGTGTACTCTATGTGGTGAGACGACGCACCGTATGGCGTGTGTGCCATAGCGGTGACGTGGTGTAGTACCGTGAAGGGAGTACACGTGAAATGTACTCCATTGTAGTGGAGTGACGCACCATATGGCGTGAGTGCCATAGTGGTGATGTGGCGTAGTCCTATGAAAGGAGTACATGAGGAGTGTACTCCATGAAATGCAGCGATACACCGTATGGCGTGTCGCGAAGATAAGAGTGATTGCGTAGTTGATAGGCGAATGGCTTGATGTATGGTGTCAGGAACTGTGGAACAGTGTCCCGAAGTGTGAGATATGGCCTGTAGTACAAGGCAACGAGTGTCGCCATGTGACTGGCCTATGGCTAGAAATAAATGCGAAGTGGCTAAGAAGGTAGCAGAGTAGCGCAGCAAAAGCATGACTGGGCAACTTCACTAAGTGACGTGGTCGATTAAGAGGTCGTGCTTGCAACGGGTGAAGAGTTAGCGTAAGAGTAACGTAGCGGGAATGTGATGAGGTGTCACGTTGTGACGGGAGTACGTGAGGAAACGTACTCGTGATGAGTGGGAAGTTGACGTATAGGTGACGTAGGAAATGTCAGAGGTGACGTGACAAGGTCACATTGTAGTTTGGGAATGGTCTCGAGCTATATAGCATGACGTAAGGTGGTGCGGTATGTGTAGTAGTAGTGATACGGTTGTTGTCTACGGCGATGAGCGTCGCCGTATAGTCGACTTATGGCCAGGAGTATGTGTTAAGTGGTCAAGAAGTATCAGAGTAGTACAGCGGAAGCATGATTGGGCAACGTCGTGAAGTGACGTGGTCAACAATGAAGCAGTGCTGTGATGGGTTAGGACGTATGTGAGGTGACGTGACAAGGTCACGGTATAGCTTGGGATTTAGTCTCGAGCTATGTGGCGTGACGTAAGATGTAGTTATGGACAGAGTCCCATCGTGTTAGGTGTTGGGATGAACTGTCATGAGGTACGACTAGCATGAAGGGTCGTGCTAGCCGGGTTATGAGAAGGTTGGTAACGGAGTATGGCGTTCGCCATACGAATCTGTGACCAATGTATTAAATGATGGTCTTAGGTGATAAAGGGGTAAGGTATGTGTGTTGTCTGGTTAAACACACGTGCTGGACTTATTCACCATATGTAATGGGTAGTCTGTCCTAAGTATGGTGACACGGTACTTAAGCCTCGGAGTGGCTTAGAGCCGGGTGACGTGAATGGATGATCATGAGAAGTAGAGTAAGCTAAGATACAAGAGGGTAATGATGAGAGTACTGTCTAAGAATGGGATGCATGACTTAGTTAGTCTAAGTCATGCATCGGAAAGTGGTTAATGAGAAAAATGAGACAGAGGTCTTAGTGCCTTAATCCTAAGGTGAATCATGGATTCACCCTAGCGAGTAAGCACTCGAAGTAAAACGTCAAGGTTGAAAGAAGTAGAGACTATAATGGGTCTCCAAGGGTTTGATCATAGTAAGGGACGTGAAAGAGCACGGGATAGAAGGATAGTGTTCTAAGTAAAGTATAGCTCTATTTCTAGTTCAGCTATTTATGCACTAGATAGAGAATAACGTTAAGGTTATGTATGCATGTAGGTTGCCATCTGACACGCGCATGGATGGACTACATAGTATGAAAGTAGCATGGAGTCCAGGTAAGTGTTACGTTCATGCTCTTCTAGAGTTTTCCCATGAAAGATGCTTTAAGAAAGGACACGAAAAATGTTTTTAAAGAAAGCATGCTAAGTATTGAAAAGTATACGTATGTACGGCCCCTCTATGAAAGCCCCTTTTCACGCACCCAAAAGTATTAATTGTATGCATATGAATGGATGACTATACGACGTATCTATTGTACGTGTTTTCTAAAGAAAAGAAAGAAAGCTTCGAGGGCCGTGCCCCGAGCTTCAAACTGATGCTTTAAGCGACGCGAAGAAAGTGTTTTAAAATGTCCCTGAGAACTGATGCTTTAAATGTCCCTACGAACTGATGTTTTAAACGATGTCACAAAAGATGATGTTTAAGCCCATGCTTTTTAAACGATGTTTTTCCATGAAAGAATTGTTAAATGAAATGAAAAGATGATGATCACATTTCGGCTCAAAGAAAGAGAGCCGAAATGAAATGAAATGAAAGTCTCAGCTTTTTAGAGCTGACATGAAATGAATGAATGAAAGCATGAATGTATAAAACTACGTAACGGCCACATGAAATGAACGGAAAGGGGTACCCAATGAATGAATGGGCAGATTGCAATGCCGGGCAGTAGTATTTGGTAGTGCACCCAGTGCTGCACCCTAACAGAAAGGGATTCGAACCCGTGGCCACGGGCAAATCCATCGGTCCAAAAGGCTGCTAACCCCAGCACGCGGGGCGTAACGACGTGCACCGGCCTATAAAAGTGAAAAGAAAAGTAACTGTATGTATGAATGCATTGCATTTTTCAATAAATGAAGGAAGTGACGGGGGAAACATATGAAAGAAAAGAAAAGCATGTTTAAAGAATGAAAACCCCCGTCCACTAATGTTTTTAACGAAAGCATGTATGCATGTACGTATAGTATGTATGGAATGATGAATACATGAATGAAAACCTACGTTGCTATATTTTAACGGTATGAAGTAACGCTTACTGAGTATTCGACTCATTTTAGTTTTTATGTTTGCCCCTCCCCCCACAGGAAACTAAATGGGCAGTACGCCCAAGAGGGACACAGCCAAAGGGAAAGAGTATGGCGGTCTAGGCATGAAGGTTTTAAACGTACGAAAAGGTCTTTTTATTTTAAAGAATTTTATTTCCCACTCCAAAATCCTTTTATTATAAAAGCACTTTTTATGTTATAACGTAGAGTCTTGCACCCTGGGAAGGACTGTAAAAGGTTTTAAATTGGATGGTAATTCCCGTCGTATTTTCTAAAATATTTTGTAAAAAGGTCCACCCCAAGGATGGGTGTTACAGCCACTAAAGAACTCCCTAACTACATCCGTGATATCCTGGAAAATAATTTTCCAACATGCTCTATAAAATCCGAAACCAAATCCGTCTAACCCCGGGCTACTTTCAGCGAGAATGCTAAATACAGCTTCTTTAACTTCCTCCACCGAAGGTAATCAACCCAATTATAAATTTTCCTCTTAAAAAATAATCAGATCAATTAACCCCTCCAACTCTGGATACTCCACTCTAGAATACTTTCCCAAAAACACCACAAAATATGAAATCACACAGTCATGAACCTCTTGTTGGGAATGTAACACAACCCCATTTTGAAGCCTCATCTCAAGAACCTGATTCTACTTTCTATGTTTGAGCAGTGTATGGAAGAACCTAGTATTTTTATCCCCTTACTCTAGCCACTAAATTTTTGCACATTGCGCCAGTTAAATATTCTCTCATTTTTCCCAAATGTCAAGCTCGATCTTTGTAGCTAAAATATGTTGCTCAATATCTTCGTTAAACTGCCCCTGCAAAATGGACCCTAAGCCTTCAATCCGACACTCCAACTCCTGAAGGTGGTGATCAATCCATCCAAAAATAGTTTTATTCCAAGCTTTTAGTCGCATCTTCAATCCTTTAATTTTAGAAACCAGTTTTCTCAATCCCAGACCTTGTACATCCTGCTCCCACGAATCCTTCACATAATTATAAAACCCAAGATGGTCCACCCACATTTGTTGAAAACGGAAAGGGGACGGGCCATAAGACATTAACTTGCTTGCTAAGGAAATAACCATTGGTGCATGATCAGAAGTAGTACAAGGTAAATAACGCATAGTAGATTCTGGAAAACAGTGCAAAAAATTCTGTTCCATTAACTTGCGATCCAACTGAGCCCAACTTCGAGATAACATTGCACCATGAGAAGCTCTTCCCCAAGAACTTCATCTCCATCAAACCACATGTATGAATCCAAGTATTAAACTCATTCATAGCCTGCACAGACTGAGCCTTTCCACCTCTCCTCTCATTATCATTAGCTATGATATTAAAATCTCCAGATATCATCCAAGGGATACTCGATCCCCCATCCCTCTCCAGGTTCACCCAAAGGCTCTGTTGTTGCTCATATGTACATTTTGCATAAACAAAGGATTACTCATTGAAAGGACTGTCACCCTTACCTCCTGCATCTAGAATAACCACAACTTCCCTTCCACTGATTCCTTTGACAAACACCCATCAAAAGCAAGACATTGATTAAGAGCTGCCATGGAAACTTCATTTAAAAACGGCTCCACTTGAACAAAAACTTTCGGCTTATACCTCCTTACTATTTTCTTTAATCTATTTCTGGATGTTCCAACCCCCCGAGCATTCCAATATATAATTGGATTGATCATAAATTAAGTTTAGAAGAATGAGTGATCACTCGTTTAGAACTTCGGCTCTTCAACATCATCTCTTCTGGCTTTTTCTACTTTTTATTAGAGAGTTTTGAATCTGATAAAACTTCCTTAGACGCATCTAATGGTTTCGTTCTAGGTTCACTATCAGAGAGACTGACCATCTGATCATCCACCCTTGCAAAAACAGAGCCCTCTTCATGTGCTTGTGACTCACCTTGGCAGTTTAACTTATCTATATTAGTCATTGCAACCGACTCTTCATTCCTTCCATTCATATCCTCAGTCTGTTCCATTTCTTTCAATAATGAAATACTATGCTCTATTCCATCAACATGTAGTCTTGCCTCAAATTCCTTCTCCCCCTGATCTAGCATTATTAATTGTGTCAATGGCATCACTACGGCTTCAACTATCTCCTTAACACTATTATCAGAGACAAGAACCTTCGCCCCATGATCTAGTGCACTCATTTAATTCACTGGGATCCTAGCAGATCCATCTCCTACTCTGCTCGAATTCAATGATTCTGAATTTTCCAAAACCAAAACCTCTGTATTTTTTGCAGCATCTCAATCAAAACATTTTCATGCTTTTTCACCACGCTATATTCTTGTCTCACTAATGGCTTCTCCTTATTTCTTTGTAGTTTTTCTTTCTTGCAAGTCTTCTCATTATATAATTTTTCATGTTAAGTCTTAGGCTCTGCTAGAGTTTTGGTTTGCTGAGTTTGTGGAGAAGCTATGGCTGCCGCCAGGGGCCCTTCTGCTCGTCAATGCCAGCAAATAGATAGAGGACTTTTGCTGATTTGGTTGCACAATTGCCTCAACCAATCCCTGTGGTGGAGGTTCCCCTACGTCCTCCTTAAATCATCGATGGCAAGTTCTGTATTTTCTTCACTAAGGAAGAAATTGATAGATCTATAGCACCTTTCAAATTTTCAATGGTGATGAAATTCATCCAACAACGCCCATCTTTGGATGATATTTGTTCGTTTATTAGAAATCGATGGGGATTGGAGAAGCAGCCGATGGTGTCGGCGATGCGAAGGCCACGTAATATTTTTGTTAGGTTCTCGAATTGATTTTTTGAAGGCACTATCGAGAGAAGCCACTGATGTAGATGGAGTTCCTTATCGTTGTTTCCAATGGTCACCAGATTTTAATGAAGACAGAGCCTTCGTTGGTACCAGTTTGGATTGTTCTTCCAAGTTTACCCCCAAATTTATATTAGGAATCATTTCTCACGAATATCACTGCTCCGATTGGAATTTTTATACACCAGGACAATGCGACCAGATGCGCTACAAGAATAGATGGGGCGAGGGTCTGTTTGTTGGTTGATGCTGCACGTAAACCTATCCCTAGGATATGGATTGGTAATCCCCACCGGGAGTCGAGCATTTTTTTTTTTTTTTTATAATGAATGTAAACTTCATTTCATCAAGGTAAAAAACCTTAAAAAAGTGTACAATAGTGCTGATCAATGAAAATTACATTTTCAATGAAAGTAGGAACACTATTCCACCAAATACTCGTATCAACAATTGACCATGCATGTCTAGCAAGTCGATGGGCAGCTTCATTAGAGGACCTGTTACTATATTGTAGCGAGCAGAGAGGAAATCTGAGCATCAAGCTTTGGATCTCAGCAACAATTGATCTAAAAGAAGCATTAGAATCTGTCATTCGGTTAACTTCCTCCACCAAGAACAAACAATCACATTCAACAACCAGACTTGAAATCCCCATACTTATGCATAGCTGGAGACCTCTCAACAAAGCTACTGCTTCTACTTGTTCTGGCTCCATTTGCAACAATTCTGATCTACTCGCAGCCATTAGAACATCCCCTGAATGATTTCGTAATATAGCACCTGACCCAGCTTTATTCAAATCAAAAAACAGTGCCCCATCTACATTAAGTTTGAGAGAATCCTGAGAAGGTGGAGACCATCTATACTGCAAGTTGTTAGAAGAGAGCAGACCCCTCTGAGATGCAGTAGAATCTGACTTCAACTTCCTTGAGAGGGCAAAAGCAATAACTTGTTGAGGTGATAAGGAGATTTGGTCATGGATCATCTTATTTCTTCGAAACCAAATACCCCAAGCCATTAAGAAGAAATCAGTTACTTCATCAATTGAGCCCTTCGAGAATATTTCCATAGCTGTTGCTCCAGAGGATATTTGTTTGTAGGAAGTTGAGGATATAGAAAGGCCATTGATTGAGGAAGGGAAAATTTGTGAAACAGAAAGAAATGTTGAGGATCTAGTTGGGGAACAATCTCTTGTTTTGGTTCCTATTAATGTTGATTCTGGGCGGGAGATTAATGTTCAGTCAGAGGATATGGATGATGTTGTGGTGGATTTGGGTAGTTTTGAAACAAAAGTGCAGATACAAGATGAAGATTCTGCTATTCAAGAGGGTTATGTTTTGGCTCTTGATGGCATACACTGTGATCATCTTTGCAAAGAGAAGGTGTGTGCTTCTGATTGTGATTCTCCGGTGAAAAATAAATATGGTAAGCGTGTAATTGTTACTTGTAGTTCTTCTCGAGTTCCTAGCAAACCCGCATGGCTTAATTATTGATGTGTTGTCCACTATTATGGAATATCTGTGGCCTTCGTTCTTCTAGAAGAAGGCAGAAGAAGTTAATTAAAAAATTTAAGATTGATTTTATTATGTTAGCAGAGCTGTTTGTTAAGGAATCTAGATTGGAAGTTTTGAAGAGTCAATTGAATTTTGAAGGTTGTGATTCGAATCAAAGTTTTGGGGGTAAACTCTGGCTATTATGGAGAAATGGTCTTCAGTTGGCAAATTTGAATTGTACTGATCAACATGTCACGATTTCTTTGAATTTAGGAGGTAGGCGTTGGTTTATTTTTGTGGTTATGCAAAGTGCAGTCACATTGAGAGAATACGCTTATGGAGTTCGTTGATTAATGATATACCACAAAACGAGCCTTGGGTTTGTATCGGCGATTTTAATAGTATACGTGAAGATGGTGAAAGATGTGGTGGTAGGCCTCACTTTCGACAGCTATGAAGGAATTTAATTCGTTCATTGAGCCTTGTGGTTGTGTGAAATGAAGGCATTGGGGAGTAAATTCTTATGATGTAATGGACAAAATGGAATGGCGTGAAGCTAGTCGCGTATTGATCGTGGTTTGTGGAATTTAGAAGTCGTTTCAATGTTGCATGATGCATTTTACAGGTTATTTCCAAGAACAACCTCAGATCATGCTCCTTTACTTGTCTCACTGAATTCGAATAATTTTCGGTATGGGCTCTCTTCTTTTAAGTTTCAACAAATGTGGGTGTGTGACGCCCCGACTCCCACGTACAAAAAGCCTTGGGAATCGTGGCGTCAGGATGATGACACACGGTCACACATCCCAATGAACAAGTGCCAAGTGTGTACAACAAATAAACAGTGCACAATAAAATACGCAGCGGATAATAATAATTAAGTCTCTAGTACCAGAATTTTAGTTTAATACAGATATCCAAATACAAAGCGTTTAAAACATAAACCAAATGTCCCATAAAATATACAATAGCAGAAAATAGAAACATAACCCGAGTGATCCCAGATCACTCCTCCGGCGGAGCCAAATCCTCAGGCTCAGCACCTGCATCATCATAATCAAAATCTGCAGTACCATTAAATGGTACCACAGGTAAGTTATAACCTAACCAATCCCAAAATAAAAACATATTTAAGCAACTAATTATGCATGCCCATGATGCAATATGCAATAAATGCAACACACGCCAAAAATCACGTTTTGGCCCAAAAACATTAACCCGTCATTTTCCCAGAAAATGACACACAAAATCACTCACGCTATTTTCCCAGAAAACAGCCATTTTCCATTTATCCATTAATTCATATGCACCATGGTCTCCCCTATGGACCATCCGCACGTCCTGGCTAATTTACGAGGGATGCCCAGTTCTGCACCCGGTGAATTCGTGGCCAGGTCATCCTCTAGCCCCCGCCAGCAGAAGGGCCACGGAGTCGGCACGTCCAACCTCCGATCCCGTTGTCGCCCGGCGACAACCCAGGGACGTCACTCAGTATATTCCGCTCCCGAGTGACCAGAGGAGCTCCACCGAGATAATACCCCATCTCGGCTTGGGGTCGTGATACACACGCACCCAAAAATCTATTTCCTCATGAAAACCCAGTTTTCAAAATAATCACATGATCATGAATGCAATTACACGAAAACCCAGTTTTCATTTTACAAACATGAACATGCGTGCAATATGGAATGTACCAACTCACAATAACCACAACCAACAACCAATCAAAACAGTAACATAACCAAAGCATAACTGCTCCGTCCTCAATCCATCCACCCCCGAATTCTCCTCGGACTCAATCCGGTACCAACCAGATCACAGTATAAATAATTAGAGCAAAAATATATTTAAATCTCAAAAGATTGTTTAGGAAATACTTACAGCGCTATGAAAATATTTTTGGAGGATCACGGAAGAGAGAAAAGCACCAAAACAGCAACTTCACAGTGTAAAAACACTGTGACCGAAAACACAGTGAACCCAAAATTTACCCGGGGTCAAACGAAGACTTGGGAACGGTAAGGTATGGCCTATGGGAGGTGGTGAAGCTAATGGTGGTGGTGAAGAAGTGGTGAAGAAATGGTGGCCAATGGTGGCCGGACGGCGGCGGTGGAACGAAAAGAAGCCCACGGCTTCGCACGGTCCACGGCGGCTAATGGCGGTAAGGGGCGGCCTGAAAATGAAGGGGGTTGCTCGCCGGTGGCTGGGGGACCGAGTGGTGCCGGCGGTGAGGTACACGGGTGGCCGGCGGCGGTGCAGGGAAGAGAGGAACCGAGAGCACGGGGGGAGAGGAGAGAGAGAGGGTCGGGCTGGGAGAGAGAGAGCGTACGCGGGAGAGGAAGAAAAAAGAAAGAAAAAGGGAAGAAAGAAGAAAAGAGGAGGGAAAAAAAAAAGAGATCCGGACTTCATCTTGGGTTTCGAAATGATCCAACGAAGAAGATTTTAAAACTACTAGCTAAATAAAATAATTCAAACACAGTGAAATGCTTAATTAAAACAATAATAATTTTATACTCCAAAAACAACCCAATTTAAATTAAAGATCACTTTAAATACAAAACAATAAATAACACTAAGAAAACACATAAGAAATTAATTTTCACAACTTAAAATATTATAAAATAATATTTAAAAACTTCCATAATTTAAAATAAGAGAACCAACCACTAAATAATTTAAATTAATCATTCATTAAAATAACACTAAAATACGGGATGTTACAGGGTGTCTCATGATGGTTTCCTAGATGTGGTTAAGGAGTCTTGGCAGGAATCAATTGGTGAGGTGGGCCTGTTTGGTCTGGCAGCTAAATTGAAAAGATTGAAATTGGTGCTTAAAGATTGGAATTTTTGAGTTTTTGGGCGCACGGATGTGAATATCCGAAGGCTGGAAAACAAAATTGAAGCTACTGAGTTACAACTTCAAGTACGTTTTTCAGATTCTTTGGAATCTGATTTGTTTCTTGCAAAAGAGGAATTAGATTTGTGGTAGCAAAGAGAAAATACTCGCCTCTCACAATAAGTTAAGCTGAATTGGCTAGATAAAGGAGAGAGTTCTAGTCAATTTTTTAAGACTTTGCTTCTCTGTCTAAGCCTATGGTTAAGGAGATGAAGAAGGCAGATGGTATGGTTTTAAATAGAAAAAGAACGGTAGAAGTCTGGATCTTTTTTTTTTTTTTTTTTGAAATAGGTATTTCATTCATTAAGGCAAATGTTGAATACAAGGAAGAGATTCCTCAATAAGTATGCATTCTTCCATGCAAGAAAGAGCATATTTAGCCAAATGGTGGGCAATTACATTAGATTCCCTATGAACATGAACTATTGACCATTTACGAGTCTTGGAAAGCATAAGCTTAATGTCTCTAATAACCAACCCGAAAGTACACCAACTGTCATCTTTGTGTTGCACTGCTTTTACCACAGATAATGAGTCACCTTCAAGGATCAAGTCTTGTAAACCCAGCTCAACACAGAAAGAGGTTGCCCTACGAGCTGCTACTGCTTCACCAAGTAGTGGATCAGGATCCAGAGCCATAGAAGAACACAAAGAAGCTATGACAGATCCCTCTGAATTCCTCACCATCACACCAATCCCCAGCCTTGAGTTACCTTTGTCTATTGCTGCATCCCAGTTGGCTTTGAATACAAATGGTGGTGGAACAGACCAGTTGATATTAGGAACTACTTGGTTCTAAGTTTGTTTTTATCCAACCTCTGTCCTGAATTGAATAGCAGCCAACTCTGTTTGAATCAGATTAGATACATAGGAAGGAGAATGGAATTGCTAATCGAAGATCCAAGTATTTCTCCTCTGCCAGATAGCTTTTGCAGTGATTGCAAATTCAGTGACTTCTATAGAAGATAACAGGCCTAAAATAGAAATCATAATGTCTTTAAAGGGGCCATCAAATATACATAGCTTTTGGATTCTTCTTGAGTTCATGGACCAAACATCCTGGGCTGCTTTGCAAGACCAGAGGGCATGAGAGACTGATTCAGGTTCCATCGCACAAATTGGGCAGAGGGGTGATTCACTTACTTTCCTTTTATGCAGGTTCAACTTTGTGGGTAGGGACTCATTTGCAGCACTCCATAAGAAGGAGTTTGTGGCTTGAGATGTTTGGATACCCTAAATGTTGTTCCAGAATTTTGAAATGGGGTTCTGGACTGATGATTGCCCCATACTCTCTTTTAATGAGCCTTGTAGATGATATGCACTCCTAACCGAGAACATACCATTGCTTGAACATCTCCATGTCAGCATATCTTGACTACTGCAAGGGCTAATTGGGATTTGGCTTATTAATTTAGCCTCAGAGGCTGAAAAGATAGTATAGATAAGAGATAGATCCCATTGTAAAGTATCTGGATTTATGAGGTCAGAAACTGGGGCTTCAGCATCTAAAAGACTAATGGGAGATTGAACTTTGTAAGTAGATGGACATGGGATCCACTGATCCTTCCAAATCTTAGTATTTTTCCCGTCTCCTACTCTCCATAATAAACCTGCCTTAAGAACAGGCCTAGCTAGAAAAGAAACTTTTCCAAACATATGAATCTGTTGGCCTTGATTTGACAGAGAACTAATCAGTAGAAGGGAAATACTTAGCTTTAAGGACCTGAGCAACAAGGGATAGAGAGTTTTGGATGATCCTCCATCCTTGTTTGGCCAGTAGAGCTAGGTTGAAGAATTCAAAATCCCTAAACCCAAAACCTCCCATCTGTTTTGGTTTCCCTAAAGCTTTCCAACTCAACCAATGGATTTTGGATAAATTGTTATTTTGACCCCACCAGAATGATTGCAGTAGTTGATTGAGACTTCTAAGGATGGTTTTGGGAAGTTTAAAGATCCCCATGCTATAAGTAGGTATAGATTGCAGAACAGATTTTAGTAAAGTCTCCTTTCCTGCTTGGGACAGCATGTTGGTCTTCCAATTGATCATCTTAGCTTTGACCCTATCAAGTATAGAATTGAAAGCCTTGGTTTTGTTTCTGCCCAAAAATGAAGGTAAGCCCAAGTACTTGTCAAAGGATCATGAAGCTTTAATACCTGATTGCTGTATGATGGCTTCTTGAATCTCTAGCTTGGTGTTGCTGCTGAAGAGTATTGAAGTTTTCTCAAGGTTAAGTCTATGACCCGATACTTGTTCATAGCTACTTAAAACATGTTGCAATCTGCGCCATTCCTCTGGATCGGATCTACAGAAAACCAAACTGTCATCTGCAAAGAACAAATGATTGACGTGAAGGGAACCTCGGGCAGCTGAGATTCCAAAGATTAGGCCTTGAGTTTCAGCTTGGTTTAGACTATGGCTGAGGAATTCAGCGCAAATAATGAATAGATAGGGAGATATAGGGTCTCCCTGTCTAATACCTCAAGTTGGAGTGAAAGGTTCTTGAGGGATACCATTTACAAGGATAGAATATGTGACAGTGGTGACACACTGCATCACTAACTCTATCCATTCACTATTGAAGCCCATCTTCCTCATCACTTTGCACAGAAAATCCCACTCAACACGGTCATAGGCTTTGCTCATGTCTAGCTTGAGGGCCATAAATCCATTCTTCTTCCCTTTCAGCCTTGATTGCATAGAATGCAGTAATTCATAAGCCACAATCACATTGTCTAAAATCAGTCTTCCTGACACAAATGTGCTTTGAGTGGGAGAAATTAGAGTAGGCAGAATGCTCTTGAGCCTGTTTGCAATAACTTTGGCTATTATTTTATAAAAGACATTACATAAGCTGATTGGCCGAAAGTCTAAAGCAGATTAGGGGCTTTTCTTCTTGGGGATCAATGAGATAAAAGTTTGGTTGATCTCTTTAAGCCCTTTCTAGTATTAAGTACTTCAAGGGCTGCTGCTATTACTTCCTTGCCTATTGTGATCCAATGTTGCTGGTAGAACATTTCTTTAATAGCCACTTCCACTTCCTGTTCAGAGTAAGGTCCTGAGAGGATGCTGTTCATGTTTGTACTAACTGAAGCAGGGAAAGAATTAAGAGTTTCCTCAATATTACTTTGGTTGGATGTAGCAAATAACTTACTGTAATGTTCTTGGAAAACCTTTGCAATTCCTTGCTTACATGAGATCAGAACCCCATTTTCCTTTCTAATCTATTTGATTGCATTCACCTGTTTTCTTTGGGTTGCACATTTGTGAAAGAATTTCGTATTTCTACCACCTTCCTTAACCATCTTTGTTTGGCTCTCTGTCTCCACTTCATCTCTTCTTCTAGATAACCATCTACCTCTTTCTGAAGTGCTTTAATCTGATTACTAAGTTGACCAGTGTTGGACTCTTGTAGCAGTCTAAGCTATTCTCTTTTTTGAGTGAGAAGCTTTCTCTGGTTTCTAGATACCTCTTTGTTCCATGCTTTGAGTTTGTCTCTGCATATATTTAGGCCTTCTCTAGTAACAGCAACCTTTGAAACCATTGTAGATTTCTATATCCAGGCAACTTTAATGATCTCAGTGCAACCCTCTTTTTGTCCCCATGCAAATTCATACCTAAAGACCTTGCATATAGGAGCTTCTGGTTGGATAGAATTTCTACAATCAATAAATAATGGATTATGATCTGAGCATTGTCCTACCAGAACATGGACTTGGTTGAGTTCAAATTGATTAAGCCACTCAGCATTAACCAAGGCTCTATCCAATCGACATTTAGTGAAATCAGAGCCCTCTCTTCTATTACACCATGTGAATTTTGCTCCTTTAAAACCTCAGTCTACAAGAGCCAATCTAAATTCTTCCATTTGTTTAAAGGATCGAGTGCTAGAGCCAAAATGTTCATCCTGAAACATAACCTCGTTGACATCACCCATACACATCCAGGGATTATGAATTTTTGCATGGATCAGCCTAAGAAGGTCCCAACTCTCCCTTCTTTTTGCAGTTGCAGGCTGGCCATAGAATCCTGTTATGGTTAGTTTCTTATTTGGGATCTCAGCTGGCACAATTATAGAAATATGATGATTGGAATAGGAATCCAATTCAGCTCCTACTTCATTTTTCCAAAGCATGGCTATACCTCCACTCCTGCCAATACTGTCTACTGAGAAGCTATTTTCAAATTGCATCTTGCCACGAATACGTTCTATATTGTCCCTTCTACATTTTGTCTCACTAAGAAAAAAAACATCCGAGCGCTTATCCTTCACCATCAAGTGAAGTTCACGAACTGTCCAAGGGTTCCCAAGCCCTCGGCAGTTCCATACTAGGTGTTTCATGGTGACTGGCACGACTGGATCCTAGCCACTGCCATCTAAGCTTGTTTAGCTCTCTTTCTAGTCATGATAATCCCTTGAGTTCTTGTGGCAGGCCTTTTCCTTGGTTTCGAATCATTTGACTCACACATAAACTCATCAGATGGGCTATTATTTCCCATTGGCCCCAAACCTCTGGCCCTTCTCTTTCCACTTGCACTTATTAACCTTACCAGCAGTGAAGGTCTTAATGGGGGAGTTCTGTGAAGGCAGACTTACCTGGGCCGTATCTCTAGGAGGACTCCCTGTGACTTGGTTAAGTTGATACATATTGAGATCCTGGTTTGACAGAATACCTTTAGAAGTCAAAATATCCTTTGAATGCCCTCCAACTAGATGGTTGGTCTTGTTGCTATCAGAGCCTACTGGAAGGGGAAGATCTAGATGGTCTCTATTTCCACTACTGTTGACTTTACCATGAACAGATCCCCTTAGTTGGTAATTGTCAGAACTCCCAAGATCAGTAAGTTCTAGGTCTGCATTGGGTTTGCCAGATACATTCTGTCCCATCCTATCTTCCTCGAACCTGCTTTCCTCACTTTTATTTTGGCGCCAACTCTCTGAATTTTTGAAGTCTCCTTCCTTCTTGTTGAAGCTTGGGAAGTTCCTCTTCTGTGAGCTGGCCCTCAACCAGGAACCATACTGGGGTATAGTTCCTGCGTCGCTTTTGTTTCCTGGAAGGGAGGATGGGCATGACGAATCTGCATGTTTAATGGCACCACAATGAAAACAAAACATGGGAAGCCTCTCATATTTAAACGGAATCAAGAAACGTTTCCCTCCCATGTTGATGAACCTTCCCAGAGTTAGAGGCTTACAGATATCAATTAGCACTCTAACTCTAAGCAGATTACCCCAAGCCATACCACTTGCATCCACGTCAACCGATAACACTTTTCCCGCAGCTGCACCCAACCTTTCTCCCATGATTCTGTTCATTCCAGCAAAAGGCAGATCATGTAGTTGGACCCATAGAGGTTCCTTATTAAAAACAATATCTTTTGGAGCCATGCAGCCTGCACAATCGAATAAACACACCAAGGCCCTGTCAAAAGGCCAGGGTCTTCCCGCTAGGATACGTTCCTTCACCATCGGGTTCTGAAGCTTGATCAGGAACCTGTTGGGGCCAAGGGTCTTAAAGGAGGCTTGACCCTCCACTTTCCATACCTTGCCCATGGTAGCTCGGAAGGCTCCTTTATTCACTTCTTTCTCCACAATAATAAGAGTCACCAGACAATTCTTACTTTTTTCTATAGAGAGTAAAACTTCCTCCTCTGGAATGAGGACTTCCCGTTTCTCTTCTTCCGTAAGGCTTAGCCCCTCATAGAGGTTAGATAGTTCTTCCGCCATAATGTAACAGCAATGTTCACTTGTAGATAACACTTACCCTGACCTCTCTTCGAACTAGGTCCAAGAGGGAACCTCTGCTTCCGAAGAACAAGAGAGAGAAGCTCCACCTTTCTAGGAAAGAGGAGAGTAAATTCCTCATCGGTAGAAGTCTGGATCTAATCGTCAAGGGTGAAGTTTATGTACTACAGAAAAATACAAAGTGCTATAAACAATACCATTAGACAAATTAAAAACAATGCCATACTCTCATTGATTGTCTAGGCAGTTTGAATCGTGTAGGATCCAAATCGTCTTGTATCATGCACTGATGTGTAGACTACTTTAGCACTAAAAACAACAGCTTCAATCTACAAACAAGTATTTTGTGTCGATTTGCTTGAACTTTGCGTGCTTGTTTTAATATGTGATTGAGCTGCATTATTGCATATTTTACACATTTAATGCCAATATATTTTTAATTTTTTTATTATTTTATCATTGGTTTTAGATGGAAAAATTGTTTAAGAGGCATAAATCCAAGTTGTGAATTAAATTGATTAAAAGCATAGTTTATGCTTGATTTTATAACTTGTGATTTATTTGGGCAAAAAGTTCTTCACATGCACAACACACTCTTAATATTTTATTTTTCATCTCTTGTTTAATTTTATTTATTTTAGTTTTTTTTATCTTATTTTATTTTATTTTATTTGTCTAGTTTTATTTTTATTTTATGTGATCATTATTTAATTTTGCTTGTCTAATTTTTATTTTATTTTATTTTATTTTATTTTATTTTTATTTTTATTTATTTTTATTTTTTTGATTTTCTGCGCTGACTAAACGACATGTCGTTTGGTCAGCAGACCAAAACGACATGTCATTTTGAACTAAATTGGTTTCTGCCGTCTGAGCTAAACGACGTGCCGTTTTGTCTAAGGGTAAAAACGACTTGTCGTTTTAATCTGTAATTGAATGTCGTCTCAGCTAAACGACGTGCCGTTTTGTCAATAGACAAAAACGACACGTCGTTTGTGTCATCTTCAACCTCCCGATCGCACTTCTCCGCAGCACATCACAGCGCAACTGTAGCTCCAGTTGTGCGCATCCACTCCTCCAGCCGCCAGCAACAACAGAGGACGCCGGAGATCAAGTCTCCACTGCCCAGTGAGCCGCCGGCGATGAGTTCTCCACCTCCATGCAGCTGTTGCCAGCCCAGTGAACCACTGCACGTCCCATGCACAGTTCCAACTGCCCAACCTCTTCCATCAGCAGCACCCACCTCGCTGCTAACATCCACAGCCGTGCCCAACCATCTACTGCCCACGGAAGCACCATTCCTCCACGTCCAGAAGCATTACATCCACCCGTGAGCCATGCACGGCCAAGAACCATCTTCCTCCGACAACAGCAGCCTCCATGCATGCGTTCGGACCATGAACAACCAATCCTCCAACAGAACACACATAGGCATGCACCAGTCGAAGCCAACACCACCGAAAAAGAAAGAAAATGAAAACAGAAAAGAAAAGAAAGGAGCAGAGAGACGGGCAGCGCATGCGGAAACAGAAGAGGACGCATGCGGAAACGAAAAAGAACATAAAGAAAGAGAGAGACAGGCGAAAGCAGGAAAGAAAAAAAAAGACGAAGATGCAGCAGACGGGAAGAAACAGAAAGCAGGAAAAGAAAAGAAAAGAAAGAAAAAGAAGAAGAAAAGAGAAAGATGCTGGAAGCAGAACAACGTGTATTCACGTGGGCAGCAGCTTGTATCAACGTGTTGAAGAGTATCAACGTGCTGAAGAGTCACGCGTGCAGTGGTGGACCGAACATCACACATGCAGTGCAGCTGAAGGTTTTTTGCAGCCTATAAAAGGGCTTGAGATGAACGAAGAGAGGGCATGGGGGAAGGGCATCTGGAGTTCACAAAGAGCTCCTCACTTTCCTTTCAGCAGTGTATTGCTTACAGTGTTTTTTTTTAGTTCAGTTTATATTTCATTTGCAGTGCTTTATTTCAGCTTTTATTTTCATTTGCAGTGTTTATTTTAGTTCAGCTTTTATTTCTTTGTTTAGTTAAATTTATTTCATTTGAGAGTTAATTTATTAAGCTTGTTTTGTAATATTTGGTGTTGTGTTTTATTTTAATTTTCTAATGGAGAATAGATCATTAAATTCCATGGTTATTGTGATAAACATGGTTGGCTAATTTTTCATACTAAGGTGAAGAGGTGAAGTCTAATAATTTAAATATTGTTTTATATCAATAATA
>QEOT01005748.1:35983-77955 GCA_003123785.1 Pterocarya stenoptera | reverse complement strand
ATATTGGGCACCGAGCATTCTGGATCCTTCAACCACCTCAGCATCAGACCAGGTGGAAAAATGTATCTCTGTTCCCTTCATGGCATTAAAGGCATCAGGACAGAAGACAAATGGTTGTGGTGTAATCGGTTCCTGATTCAAATTAGGGACATTGTTGACAGAGAGTTGCTCGGCCAATTGAGAGAATGAAAGAAGTTGCTCGGCCATTTGAGAGAAATTGAAGAAATGTGAGAAATGCAGAGGACTGGTTCTACATTTCCAAATGATGAAGATAGTCCCTTTTATAGAGACCCCGAGCGCCCAACGCTCTGAGGAAACTGACCCGGAGCTCAATGCCATGTCAGTCTAGCCTTACGGCTCGAGGCTCTGAAACGCTGTCAGTCAAGGCTCTGTAGTCAAGGCTCTGTAATTAAGGCTCGACGCCATAAAACAGGGCAGTGCTGGAGGCTCTGAAACGCTACCGGTCTAGCCTTACGGCTTGAATCTGGAAACCAAGATTCTGTCAGACCCCAGATTTATGCTAGTTGTCAGACCCCGGATTCCTTGATTTTCGACCGCTGGATGAAAGGATTTTTTTCACATGAAGTTGTTCTTCATCCCCAAGCATTTCTCGCCTGTCCAGGGAGTGCTTCTTTAAATTCTCTCGTACATATTTGAAATCTGTTTCTGTCATTACATTGTGTTGTTTATTTTGTGTTGATTCTTTTATTGCCTGTCTTTGTTTAGTCCTGTGTTGTTGTTTATTTATTTTTTGCATGTGAATAATGGATTACACGATTGTTTGTTTTCTATATTGTTGTTTGTTGATTGCTTCTCTATTTTCTGTGTTAGGTTTTCTTTTATTGCTCATCTTTTCTATATTAAGTGTGTGTGCACTGGATTACACAATTTTTTTGCCATAATGTGATATGCACTGTTATACACATCATTGACACACTCCATTTCTATCAATTTGAGCATCTTGGTGGTGTAGTTGAGCGGAATTATTTTTATGAAGATTTATTTTCAACCCTGAGCATAGAACATAATTCCTGATGCATCATATTCTGCTTGATGTATGACTTGAAACACCAGGATGCTATATTTATTGAGATAGACTTGGCATGATTTATATATAATGAAGGGAAAATCTCAAACAATATTTTTGCGCACGCTTACACTCATAGTGTTCTTCATTACTGTTCATGGATTTTACACAGGAGAAGTAAACTGCAGGACTGCCGAGCCTTTTGTAAAAAAAAAAAAAAAAAAGGGATCTGCCTCAGTGGTAAGGGCGAACTTGGGATTGTGTGGGTTAGGCGCACGGTCCTTGGTTTGATTCCCCACTGTTCGAATCCACTTGAAAAAAAAATAGTAATAATAATAAATAAAGGATGAAGCGATGCGCTTTCCTTATTAAAGGGCTAGAAACAGTTACCCAAACTTTGGGGGTTGAGTGATCAACCTTTAAACAGAGTTGGCGTGAAAACTGCTAGACCCTTGGGCTTTGAGGTAGTTAGAATCAGAAATGATTAATCTTAAGGTTGAAAAATCCTGAGATAAATCCCGAGTAGTAATGAAGAACACACAGTTGTTTAGCTACACACACACATCTAAGTTTTGAGACATTTTCCCAAATTCTTAATGAAAGATTGTTGAGACAGTCTTGGTGAATATAGCCCCTGGGAGTTGATAGTTACGTGTCGCTGTGTGAGAATTCATTATTATGTTTGATTGCTTTTGTTTGGATTTCGAGCTTTATGCAATATTCATCTCAATTAATTTTCACTATTTTGCTCAGAGACTAGCAAAAAGTTAGTTGGGGGGTGTGATTGAGCTGCATTATTGCATATTTTACACATTTAAAGCCAATATATTTTTAATTGTTTTATTATTTTATCATTGGTTTTAGATGGAAAAATTGTTTAAGAGGCATAAATCCAAGTTGTGAATTAAATTGATTAAAAGCATAGTTTATGCTTGATTTTATAACTTGTGATTTATTTGGGCAATAAGTTCTTCACATGCACAACACACTCTTAATATTTTATTTTATTTTTTTTTTCATCTCTTGTTTAATTTTATTTATTTTGGTTTCTTTATCTTATTTTATTTTATTTGTCTAGTTTTATTTTTATTTTATGTGATCATTATTTAATTTTGCTTGTCTAATTTTTATTTTATTTTATTTTATTTTATTTTATTTTTATTCTTATTTTTTTTTATTTTTTTTTATTTTTTTTATTTTCTGCGCTGACTAAACGACATGTCATTTGGTCAGCAGACCAAAACGACATGTCGTTTTGAACTAAATTGGTTTCTGCCATCTGAGCTAAACGACGTGCCGTTTTGTCTAAGGGTAAAAACGACTTGTCGTTTTAATCTGTAATTGAATGTCGTCTGAGCTAAACGACGTGCCGTTTTTTCAATAGACAAAAACGACACGTCGTTTGTGTCATCTTCAACCTCCCGATCGCACTTCTCCGCAGCACATCACAGCGCAGCTGCAGCTCCAGTCGTGCGCATCCACTCCGCCACCCACCAGCAACAACAGAGGACGCCGGAGATCAAGTCTCCACTGCCCAGTGAGCCGCCGACGATGAGTTCTCCACCTCCATGCAGCTGTTGCCAGCCCAGTGAACCACTGCACGTCCCATGCACAGTTCCAACTGCCCAACCTCTTCCATCAGCAGCACCCACCTCGTTGCTAACATCCACAGCCATGCCCAGCCATCTACTGCCCACGGAAGCACCATTCCTCCACGTCCAGAAGCATTACATCCACCCGTGAGCCATGCACGGCCAAGAACCATCTTCCTCTGACAACAGCAGCCTCCATGCATGCGTTCGGACCATGCACAGCCAATCCTCCAACAGAACACACGTAGGCATGCACCAGTCGAAGCCAACACCACCGAAAAAGAAAGAAAATGAAAACAGAAAAGAAAAGAAAGAAGCAGAGAGACGGGCAGCGCATGCGGAAACAGAAGAGGACGCATGCGGAAACGAAAAAGAACAGAAAGAAAGAGAGAGACGGGCGAAAGCAGGAAAGAAGAAAAAAAAAGACGAAGATGGAGCAGACGGGAAGAAACAGAAAGCAGGAAAAGAAAAGAAAAGAAAGAAAAAGAAGAAGAAAAGAGAAAGATGCTCGAAGCAAAACGTGTATTCACGTGGGCAGCAGCTTGTATCAACATGTTGAAGAGTATCAACGTGCTGAAGAGTCACGCGTGCAGTGGTGGACCGAACATCACACATGCAGTGCAGCTGAAGGTTTTTTGTAGCCTATAAAAGGGCTTGAGATGAACGAAGAGAGGGCATGGGGGAAGGGCATCTGGAGTTCACAAAGAGCTCCTCACTTTCCTTTCAGCAGTGTTTTTTTTTTAGTTCAGTTTATATTTCATTTGCAGTGTTTTATTTCAGCTTTTATTTTCATTTGCAGTGTTTATTTTAGTTCAGCTTTTATTTCTTTGTTTAGTTAAATTTATTTCATTTGAGAGTTAATTTATTAAGCTTGTTTTGTAATATTTGGTGTTGTGTTTTATTTTAGTTTTCTAATGGAGAATAGATCATTAAATTACATGGTTATTGTGATAAACATGGTTGGCTAATTTTTCATACTAAGGTGAAGAGGTGAAGTCTAATAATTTAAATATTGATTTATATCAATAATAGAGTTATATTGTGAGTTGATTAATTGATTGGTATTATTATTAGAAACTTTGATTATCTATATATTTCTCTTGATTTATTGTAATTTCCGAATACAGTGAATGCTTGAAAAATCCCTGTGATAATCAATTGGACTTGTGAATGTCTCTACCATCAATTATTCGAACTTAATATTTGGTGATTAATTTTCTTGGGCTTAATTGTTAAATTTTCCAGTTAGACAGAATCATTATTCTAGTCTAACTGAGTTAATTTGATTGGAAACAATTTCATAAATTATTAGACGGATCCTCGAAACCTTAGTCGTTCTCCATATTAATTCATTTTATTGTTTCAGTTATATTCTGTTACGTTAAAATCCTCAACCCAGTAATCTCATTTTTTTTTTATGTTCTTATTTTTAAATCTCCTTTCATTTTATTTCCTTTATCACATTAGTCAATCCTTGTGGATTCGATCCTGTAACGTACTACGACACCTGTATACTTGCAGGCAAAACTGCTCTGAATTTTTATTCATCATTTTGAGTGAAAGTTTAGACGCAACAATATGTATGGTCAGATGCTTTCGCTACCATTTTGTTGATTTATCTTTCTTTCTTTTTTCTCTTTTCAAGAAATTTGGTTATTAATATATGCTTTAACTAGACAAGATATAAACATCCATAAAAACATAGAAAAAAAAAACTCTCCTCCAAAAAGCGTCCAGATCTGATTTTTGCCGGAAGGAGGAGGCCTCCCTCTCCTTCCCTCATTTCTTCATCTACCCACTTTATCTATCAAGGTAGTTCTCTTTTATTAGTTTTATTTTGTTTCCTTTAAGGATGAAAAACACAGATCTATAGTTTTCCGGCAACTCTCAAGAGATACGCGTAGCACAAGAAGACTTATAGGCCGCTAATCGTTCAGAGGATAGTGAAGGTATTACGAAATTCATCGAGCATAGTCCTCATGCACCGCTCACAATTGCGCGTGGTCCTAGAGCTTTTCTCGTCACACGTACCAGATCATCAAAATCACCATGATCAAATCTTTCTTATCTGACTTTTGTGGCTGAAAAGAGCATGCTGCCTTCATGCGCTGTCATAGATTCCAAAGTCTATGGAAGTTAAACTATAATCCGTCATTTTTCGCATTTATCTTACTATTTTCCTTATTGTTTACTCTAGACAGAGTGATGTCTCTTGGATGTTTGTCTTTAGAGGGTATCAGCAGTAGTGAAGATCAGACCAATTACAACAAAAAATAGTGTGGAGCTCCAAATGCATTAATTAGTTTATAAGGTACTGGTTAATATGAGAATATTCCTACATGTACCGATCATTGGATGTAAGTTTCTCTGATGAATAAATGATGATAATTTTCCTTAAAAAGAAAAAGTAGACAAGATATACTTGTGAAACATGATGAATGAGTGCTTGCAAATATTATGACTTGCGTGGTACATAAACACTGGCTTCCAAAGAACTGGCTTTAATAATTATATATATAACTAGCTAACGTATGTTAATTCTAATATATGATCAAGCTACTTACCTTGTAGCACTAATCCGATATTTTTGGGGCATGACTAATTTCCTTTCATGGGCTCGGCTGCTACACTTACGAAGGTTTATAATTTTTCCAAATAACACACGGAAGGGAAGATGCTTATAGAGATATTTGGGAGAGGGTTCCAACAAGTTCAAGTCGGACTTGGTCAAGATCATTCAAGTAGAGAGTTGAATTTAAAAACATGATATATTAGTTCATTCAATGTAGGATTCGCAGTTACTGAGACTGCATAGGAGACTTTAATCATTGATGATTTTACATTGAAATAAATTTCTAATTACCGATCTTTAAATTCTAAAAAGAGTCTAACTCGTTCAATAAATAATAAATGAGATTTAATCTAAAATGAGTGAACAACAACATAATATCACTCAATATAAGGGTCGTTATATATATAAAAAGTTGATATGTGAAATCACTTCAAGTAAGTTTTATAGGGGTGCTATTATGTGAGACGACCCATGATCCCAACAAGAATACGATACGTAATTAGTAAGTTTGGGCTTGATATAAATGGGTTCGAGTCAAAACGAGTTGACCTGTTAAGACAGGATTAATAAATATATTAATAATTCATCGACCCACTTAACCCGAAATCAATATGCAATAACCTGTTTACATTTTATTTCAAAATTAATAGCCAATAAGGCCAAGGAACCCCCCCCCCCCCCTCAAAGCCTTCAAAGAACTTGGAACTAGCACTCCAGTATTGAAGAAATCTTTTCTAGACCAGCCTTCAAACCCTCTTTAGAAATTATGTGGCCAAGATAATCTATCTTAGTGACCCCAAATCTTCAATTCAATCTCTTGGCAAACAAACTATGCTTCTTCAAAACTATCAAAACTTCTCTTAAATGTTTCAAGTGTTCTCCAATGCTTCTGCTATAAACCAATATGTCATCAAAAAAGACTAACACAAATCTTCTCAAGAAGGGCTTGAACACCTCATTCATTAGCCCTTGAAATGTCTCTGATGCATTAGTGAGCCCAAAAGGCATCACTAGAAATTCATAATGATTTTCATGTGTCTTGAAAGTTGTCTTATGAGCATCTTCTGCCCTTACACAAATCTAATAATAGCCTAATATGAGAGCAAACTTAAAAAAAAAAAAAAAAATCTCAGCCCCCCACAATTCATCTAAGAGTCAATAACTGGAATTGAAAACTTATCTTTAATAGTTTCATGATTTAGAGCCCTAAAATCCACACACATCCTATAGCTGCCATTAGCCTTCCTCACCAATAGGACATGTGATGAAAAAGGGCTCTAACTTGGCCTGATTACACTAGTTTGTAACAAATCTATAATATCTCACTTTTATGATAGTAAAAAGGATACTTATAAGGTTTGACTGAGATGGACTGTGTTCCCTCCTTGAGTATGATTTTGTGAACACACTTCGATGAAGGAGGAAGTCTAGTAGACTCATAAAAAGTCTTTTGAAACTGCCCTAACAATTCTCATTCACTTCCTGCTAACATATTTATGCCTTCTCACTGTCTTCATTCAATATCCATTGCAACAAATATCCTCTCTTCTCTACTAAAGAGGGTTTAAAGAAAAAATGGCCCTCCTTTATAGAGATTTCCCTAGTTAACGTCCCTTGCAGCAACATCTTCGTGCCCTTTATTTGGAATTCCATAATTAACTTAAGGAGGTCCCATACAATAGGACCTAGAGTCTTTTATTGAATCCTAAGTACCCCATTACAACCCCCCAAAGTCAACACATGAAAAGAGATAGGAAATTTATTTCCCTGAATCTTAACCAAAGTATTCTCACAGTTGCTTGTACTCAATAGCTTTTCACCATTTGCAACCTGCTCTTGTTGGTCTCTTCAATTTTTAATATTTCCAACTATGCCACCCCCTAGATCTATGAAGTTATGTATACTTCCTGAATCCACAAGAATTACCACAGGCTACACCCCCATTAGCCTCATTGTATTAGCACTTCGTGAGCCAAAAATTGCATGGATGGAAATTTGCAATTTCTCTTCAGGTGCCTCTACTTCTTCTTCTTCCATCACTGACTCATTGTTCACATTATCTGAATTCAATTCCACCCCATCTCCACCTTCCTCTACCTGTAAAAGGTAAACCTTCAAATTCTTACAAACATGGCTTGGGTTTCACTTTTTATCATAGTGGTACAACAAGTATTTCCTCTTCGTTTCATCCATTTATAAGGAAGATATCTTTCTACCAGGCCCCAAATTCTTTTGAAATCTTTTGCCAATATCTTCACTGCCCCTAGAAAATTGTCCATCTCCATTATTCACCACTAATCCCAAGGCCTTCTAGAGCTCCAAACATACTCTTCTTGGTTGTTGGCCAATCCGAATGTAGCACTTAGATTGACGGAGTTGAGCATTCGAATGAGCAATCAAATCTCATCTTTAAGGCCACTCAAGAAGCAACTCAACATATGCTTCTCTGAGAGACCTTTCAATCTATTTACAGACCTTCATATTGGGCCTTATAAGTAGCAACTGTAGTAGTTTGCTTCAATCGAGCTAAAGACTCCATGAGGTCGTCATACGCAATGGGACCAAACCTTATTTGCAAGGCTTTAACAAATGAATCCCACCCATTAAATTGGCCACTGTTTTTAGCATCTTGATACCAGACTAAGGCTTCACCCTCCATATGGTACGAAGCCATCAAGAGCCTTTGATTTATGGTGCTTGATGGAAATCAAAGTATTGGTTTGGGCTGCTTTGAAAACCCAACTCACAGGATTATTTCCATCAAAATAGGAAAATTCCAATCGGACCCCCTAGGCATAAACCCTCTATCATTTTGCATTACTACACAAGATTCTTACACTACTTCTCCATGAGGGTGATGCTTAATTAAAGTTCTCATTATATCATGCATTTGATCTAACCATTTTGTAAGTACTTGAATGGTTTGTTGTTGCCCATCCAATTACCTTTCTAAAGTTTCCTACTATCCTTGTTGTACCCTCAATGCTGCTGATTGTGTCCTATTTGCCATTAGAGGATCATTCTCTCTGATACCAGTGTCAGGACCGAACTTGCAAATAGAACAGATAAGAGAAATAGCTATTGAAAAACAAGAACAAGAAAGAGAAGAATCCAAGAATTGAACTCTTGGAGAGAATGACTAGATTTATTCGAGGCAAATCCCACCTCCAAAATGAATCAACACTGAACAACCTCAATGCCTCTTATGCAAATACGAAGGTTGTTCTGTGAATGATGTTCTGTGAATCAAGGTGAATGGAGATTATGCAGGAATGAAGATTACTTCATCGAGGAAGATTTATCTGATTTATTTTTGAATTCTTGTTTATCTGATTTGTTTTGAATTCTTGTTATTTTGATTATTTCTTTCCTAATTTATTTCCTAGTTTATTGCAACCAATGTAATCCTTTAAACAAAATCGAAATGGAATGGAGAAGACAGTTGCCATTTTTTACCAAGTTTGAACTTTTGTTTTGGAGAGACTCCAATTTACAGAGAGATTCTGTATTTTCCCTCTGCGGAAGGACAATGAGGCTCTCAAAGCAAAGAACGGGCCATCAGGAGAAGACACAACGCCCAGTCAGGCCGACAGGGTGGAAATGGAGGCCCATAGAACTGGCGCGGGCAAAGCACCTCAGGAGAACAAGGAGACAAAGAAGATGCATCATGATCTGCACAACCTGATGGACAAACTTGCCACCTTCAAGAAATGACCAATAAGATAGGGACCTTATCTTCAGTTGGTCAGCTGCTAACCAGCACCAACGTGCCGTGCAGCTCGGAGATCAAGGTCCCGTCAATAGACATGTACGACAACTCTAAGCACTTGGTGGAGCACTTGGAAACTTTTAAAACCCACATGACTCTCCATGGGTTCCCAGGGGAGATTTCATGCAGGGCTTTCCTTTGACTTTTAAAGGAGCAGTGTAATAGCCCGCTAGAAATTCATTGGTACAATTTCTATCGACTTTAGGAACCTTGACAAGACCCCATAAGTTTTCATGAATCAACCAATCATGCAAGTTTTAGTCTATCAACATAGTCAGTGTTATCACTCATTATGATGCTAGAAATATGAGTTTCATTATTTGAGATAGTTAGAAGTGTCAGAATGTGTTATGGTCTACGCCATTAGACTCAGTTGATTATTTAGGATTTTATGGCGTAATAACTCATTTTCATAATTTCGGACGAAATGCCTATTCGAAATTGTGATTTTATTTTTAGGGATACTTCGGGGTTGAATTTCGGTAAACGATTTTCACTATCGGTTAGTATGAATATTTAGGATTTTTCAGTACTAAGATTATTATATATTTTTTTGGAGTGAATAGTAACCTCGAAAGCGCACCAAGTGCAGTGTTTTCAAAATCACAATGTGGAATATCCAAATTAGGTTAGAGAAGTTTTATTTGGATACTTGGCAAGATCCTAGCCACACTTAGTGAATAGTATTAGACACTTGGCACAAAGAGGAACCATGGGTTGGATTATGAAGGAATCAAAGTGTGAGATCATGCCACCTAAGCAAAACCCTATTCTTTTTCATCTGATCAACCAATTTTTGTGCTAGCCGAAAGAAGGTTTCAACCCTAGTGAAACCCTAAATGGTTGGAATCCATTGAAACCCCAAAATCTTAGTTCAAACCAAAACCCTAAATGGTTTCCCCAAAACCTAAAGTTGGCCTCCAAACCCTTTTTAATCCGATTTCTAGCATTGTGTTTAATCACTTGATTAAATCACTTCCACAAGCTATTAATTTCTCAAATTCTTGTTATGACATCATTATCAACCTTTTAAACCTCAGAAATTTGATTGGATCAAGAAAAATTGGATTTGGGCTTGATAGCATCTCAAACCCTAACCAAACCCCCTTTAAACCCCAAATTGAAGCCCACTTGGTTGACGCCCACCATGACCAACGAATTTAGCCGCCTTGGTAAAACTTCTTGAAGAAGTTTTCTCCCCCCATATGGCAGGCCATCCACTGCCCTTGGCTGTCCCAAATAGTTCCTTAATGTGAGGGAAAGAGCCACCTCATCACACCCCATCTAGAAGGCAGCAACAGCAGCCCACTCCCCCTCCACTTTATGTCACATAGCCACCTCCAATCAAGGTTCATTCAAGCCCAGACCTCACCCTTCAGGAGTCTAGAGGCATGAAAGGCACCCTTTCTTTCATTTCGTCACTTTTCACCTCGTTCTTATACAGAAACTCAAAAGCACTCTCTAGAGAAGATTTCGAGGTCGTTTTACGTGGCAATTTTTGACCTTTTGTAAGTCTTTTTGCATGATGACTCCTTCATACAAGTTCTTCTTATTTGAGTCTAGTTTCCGTGGATATCTTATTTGTCATATTATATGCTCATTTGATTAGTCAAAAGTATTTTAACCATGGAAAGGTCATTCTGGGCGTGAAACTAGAGAGTATGTTATGTTTTAGAGTTTTGGACCAAGCTAATGGACATATCTTGGTCTGAAAAGTTTATGGAGTGTTTTTAGAATGTTTTTATGAATTTTCATTGAGGTTTTATTGCATGACTAAAGATTTTGATGATAGATTTCCTTAGATTTAGAAACTTGAAAACTGGAAGTGGAAAAACAGTTTCTGTTTTGGGAAAGTTTGAATATTTCATGGTTTAATCTTACTCCAAAGGCTTTGATATTTTTATATGATGATTCTAAGTCTCTTATTTGCATTTTAGGATGTTATTTTGAAGATATTTAGTATTAGTTCCAAAGATATGATTTTTCTATGCAAGAGGATTTTGGTTAGGCCTAAGATTTGATGTTGTTGAGTTAGATCCATGTTTTATTGAGTTTTAGCCATGTGGTTTTAAGTTAGATGGTTGGATCTTCTTTAGGACACATTTTTAAACCATGTGATGTTCTAGTTTGAAGATCATATCTCTTTAAGCCATGGATCAAGAGATTTATCAAAGTTAGTTGAGAGAAAAGTTTCTGTTTTTGGACTAAGTGTAAAATCAAAAATTTCAAGTGTTGTTTTGTGATTTTTGATGACTTTTGTTTGATGATTTAAAGCATAGTTTATCTTAGGATGATGTTATGAATATGTTAGAAGTAAGATTTGATTTTTTTTTGGAATTCTTGGAGATGTTTTTATTAAGGTTAAAATTTGTGATTTAAGGGTGTATTTTGTTAAAAAGTTTGGATATTTTTACAAAACGTTTGGTGCTGATGATTAGCTTTTTCTTAATGGATATTTTAAGTGTGTTTTAAACTTAGGATGGAAAGATATTTATTGCAAAAATTTAGTTTGATCATAAGTTTTTAAAGTTTGAAGGAATTGCAACAAATCAAGGGAAATATAGCCTATGTAAGTTTCGGACCTATAGAATTTTAATATTTGTATTTGGTTTTAAATTTTTCTGAGTTGATATTTGAGTTTAGGACAAAATTTATATGAGGAATGTAAATTTTGAAAATTTTTAGAATTAGAATGCGAAATCCTTAAGTTATGGGTAAAATAGTTATTTTTTCACATACAGAGGGTAAAATAGTAAATTTATTCTAAGTTGTCTCTTTTCACATATCTAATTGTTAGTAATTAAATTTCTAACTTTTAGAATACCCTCTTATAGTTCCTTGGGTTTGGCGCTTTATTCTCATAGAATGCAACGATTGAGGTAAGTTAGCTCTTAACTTACTATCAGTTTACTATGTATTTGTGATGGGTAAGGAAACTACAGTTTATGTTTTTATGTTATTATATATGCCATGTCATTACATATTTATCTGTTACATTAATTATTCTGTCATGAAATACTTATCTATTACATAATATATTATGTCACATGTTACTATCTGTTGCAAGTATGTCACATTATGTATGCCATATGTTACATGTGTGTCATGTCACGTAATATTTATTGTCACATGTTATGCCATGTTACAAAATATGTATTGTCACATGTTATGCCATGTTATGAAATATTGTCTGTTACATGTTATGCCATGTTACAAAATATTATCTGTTACACGTATGCCATGTTATGAAACGTTGTCTATTACACTCATGTCTCAAATTATGTCATGTCAGTCATCTTACGTTCATGTCACGTTACAGATTGTGAATAGGGCCTAACTAGCTACTCACCAGAGCGCGCAAGGCACTAATGCCGATGGAGCCATACTTTATTTTACATGTATCCACAACAAGTGTGGCGCGAACAATTCATAGGGCCACAACAACTGTGCAGCATACACTACGTGAGACCCAGCAATTGTGACACCTAGAATATGTAGGGCCACAACAACTGTGGAGTACGTATTAACGCACTCATAGCTGGTTTAGATACCTATGTGGTGATGCGGTAATCGGCAGGGACACATGGCTCAAGGGGACCCGTGTAGCACCCGTATGGTCACTTAAATGATTAAGTCTATTAAATAAGATTCAAAGTTCATGTATTTCACGTTCAAGTCATGTTTCACGTTATGTTATGTTCAAGTTTACGTTCATGTCAAGTTTCAAGTTTATGTCACGTTCATGCTATGTTTCAAGTCCATGTTATGTTTCAAGTTCACATTCATGTCAAGTTATGTTCACATTCATGTTATATTCAAGTTCACGTTCATGTTATGTCATGTTCAGGTTCACGTTATGTTTTAAGTTCATGTTCAAATTATGTATGTTCACGTTCATACTATGTTTCAAGTCCATGTTATGTTTCAAGTTCACGTTCATGCTATGTTGCTAGTCCATGTTATGTTTTAAGTTTACGTACATGTTATGTCACGTCAAGCTAAGTTTCAGTTTTAGTTCAAGTTATGTCAGCTCATGCCATGTTCTGTCAAGTCACGTTTTGCTTATTATTTCATGCCATGTTATGTCAAGTTATGCTACATTATGTCAAGTTATGCTATGTTACTATTGACTTTGATTATGCATTCATGTTTTTACTGCCATGCATACATCATTAACCTGTGTGGAAGTTTCTTGTTAACTTACTGAGATTTGCAATCAAATCTCACCGTGGTAGTCCCAACTATCATTCCCCCCAAATGATAGGCCATGTGTCAAGATCAGAGCAGGGAGCAGACACTAACAGACTCGAGGAGGTTGACTAGACGCCATAGACGCAACGTGGAGTTTGCAGCCTCTATAATTAGGTCTTTAGATAGTATTCTAGCATCATTAGTCGAGTTACGCGAGTTACTCAACGAACTTGCCCGATAGTGTATTTTGGCAATGTAATTATGGAGTCAGGTGTCCGTTGTTTTGAGATTACAATCTTCTGAGAACCGTACTATAATCGTGGATGTTTATTTTGTTAAGTATGCATGTATTATGTTTTAACTATTTGGGATATTATAAGTTTAGTGCATAGTATTGCTCAAGAAAAAAAAAATTATCCGCTACGAATATTGCATAATGCTATATGCATGTTAGGAACATTGCATCTTATATGTCATGAACGGGGATAGGCAACCTTGTGTTGCATGTCCCGACGTTTCGGATGTCCGTCCGATCCCAAGCGGAATCTGGGGGCATCACAACCAGTTTGGGGTTGGTTTGAAGCATTCCAGCCAGGCTCCATCGAGAGTTTTGAGGAACTAGGAAGGCAGTTCATTACTCAGTTTATGGCCAGCCGACGGCGGATGCGGCCAACAGAATACTTGTTGATTGTAAAGTAGAGGGAGGACAAGAGTTTGAAGGCATATTTTGCACAATTCAGTAAGGAAAAAATGACCACCAATGACCAAGATGAGAAAATCATGTTGGCCTACTGCTTAGGGGAATTTGGCCAAGAAGTCCTTTGATGGCCGAGTTGGCGAGGAAACACCCCTCCACTTTAAGGTTATGGATCAAGTGGATGACTTTGTTAATGTCGTTATGGACAAGTGGATGACTTTGTAAATGTCGAGGATACGTTGATCACCCTGACCGCTAAGCCCGAGCCCAAAGAGGAAAGTACATTGAAGGAAGGCCCTGGGAAGGGCCAAGAAAGAGTCAGCATGAGGGGAAGCAAGATACCCATGCGAGGTGATACAGTAGCAACCATGTATTCTAGTGTGCAAGACCACGACAAGGTGAAGGGAACTAGGCGTGATGAGGACCGCGGGCGATAGACCCAAAGGTACCGTACGTACCATAGGGCGAATGGTCATTGAATCAAGGGTTGTCACACGCTCAAACAAAAAATTGAGGAGATGAAGGGTAATGGGAAGCTGGAATGCATTGTTGCCGAAAATGCCTCTCCACCGCAACATTTAGACGACATGAGGCAAAAACGTTAGCCTAGATGGAGCGTGAGCCTGCGGAGGAGAGAATCACCTAAAAGGGTGAGGAGGTCACAGGAACTAAGAAATCACAGATCCAGACAAGATACGGATCAAAGAAACCCACCTTTGGGAGAGATTCATACCATAGCTAAGGGTTATGCAGGAGGTGGGCCAACCTCGTCGGAAGGAAGGCCTATGCAAGATGGGTGAGATATAAGGAGATATACAGTGTAGAGAGGCCTGTCAAGAAGGCGCGGGTACAAACCTCTCCCCCAATCTCTTTTGAAAATGATGACTCTCAAGGAGTAGATACCCACATGATGATGCATTGGTGGTAACAATGCTGGTAGCAAATTACACGACGCAAAGGATATTAATAGATGTAACACCCCCACCTAATTAACCATTAGGATTAACCCTTAAACACTTTAGATTAGGTTTTTAATTTTGGATTATTACTACATTAAGGTTAATAGTGAGGTTAGCCTTAATCTTGGCACCTAACCATTAAGCTAAGGATTAGAAGCAAGCCCATTAGTGAATTTGGTGAAGCTTTTAGGGCCTTAGAGCATTCATGGGCCTAGCCTAAGAAGCCTTGAACCAAGCCCATAGGGAATTCAAGACTTGGTAGCTAGCCTTGGCCCAAGCTTAAGGAAGGCATAAGGCCTTTGGGCCAAAACTTGGTGTAGAATGGACCCATGGCCCAATTAGGTCAAGTCAAACCTCTTCAAGCCCATCTTAGTGAATCTTGAGGTTTCTTTTCAACCCTAAAAATCTGGAAATGAGGCCCTTCTTATTCAAGCCCAAGAGCCCATAAGCTATGAACCCACACCCTTGGGCCTTTTAAAGCCCACAAGGCTCAAAGTCATGTTTAGGTTTATTTCACCATTCAAGACCAAAATTTCAATACACCATACCATTGATTTTCTTAAGCCCAAATCATACCCTAAGTACCCAAATTAAGCTTTGAAAGTTGGCTAAGACCATTAACCATCATACTTGAGGTTAGTGAACTTTAAGCCATGCTTTGAAGCTTAATTTCATTTAATCTTTTCTTAATCTTATAATTCGAATTTTTCTTGATTGATTATTTCATTTCATTATACTTAGACTGTACTAATACCCTAGCTAAACCTCCCCACATATCATTAAGGAAAATGACATATCAAACCCAAACTTTGTATTAATCGTCTATGTATTATCCTTTGAATACTTGGTCTGTTTTGCCCTTAGGTCTAATATTTTTGTGACTTGACCTCAAGGGTAATATGGTCCTTAAAAATCTCATGAGACCCCTTCAAATATAGTTTGAGCCTTGGACGAAATTGGTTACACAAACCAATTCAATTGACCAAACCGATTGCACCTTAGTTTAGTTTGAGTGGGAACCGGTTGGGTTAGAATTTAACCAACCATCTAACATGGTGGAGCCACCAACACACACCACCACCTTCACCACCCAATCCCCAAGAGGTCCCATGACCATCATGAAGAAATTGACTCAGTTTTTCCCACCCAAAACCATCCAAAACCGAAGTCCAAAATCTGCCAAATAAAACCACCTGAACCCGCAAGTTTGCAAGGGTGGTTTGAGTGACTTCTTGTCATCTGAACCATACCCCACGACCTGGAAACCTCCACAGGGCCATGATAGCTGTATTAAGGAGGAAATCATGGTGGTTTCAGGCCACTATTCCCCCTGCACAAGGTGACACAAGCCCTTGGAAGCAAGCTAGAAAATTTCCAGACTGGTGCACCACCCACTTCACCCAATCACCTTGCACCAAGGCCAATGTCTCCTCCCCCCTTGAACCTTATAAATACCTCTCTCACTTCCTCACTTCCTCCACACCTCAGCTCCAAGCTTCCACTTGAGTCTTGAGAGCACTTCTCCCCTTAAAGATCAAAAGAGTGAAACCGAATGAGTTTTGGTGAGTTCTTGAGCAAGGTTGTCTTGAGTGCTTGGAAGGTCAAGAAATTTGTAAATTTTCTTACTCTTCATCTTAGTTAGCATGTCAAGTTTTGTTTCCACGTGTTGGTATGAAATTTGGTTGAGTTTTGAGAATGTTATTATGCTTAGTTCAAAACCGGGTCATTTAAAGGATGGTTTGAATGTTTAAATGTTTTTAAGTGAAAATTTAGCTATGGAATGTCTTAAGCATGAATTGATATGATTTATTATTGTATTATAATGATTATGGATAGTTTTATTTGTGATTAAAAGCATGCCATGATAGGTTTTAAATCTATCTTGTTTTGATCATCAAGTATGAATCGGTTTTGAATAAATTGGACGTTAAGGATATCTTAGACATAATTAAGTATTGGGATGAACCTGATTATCCAATAATTAGCCTTCATTATATCATTAAAGATGTTAGTGATCATTTTTTATTAAATAAAATCTCATATGCATGCATTCATAGGGATCAATAGTTGAAAACACACTTAGGCATCAACTAGAATGCATGCCATGGATTGGGACTGTTTGGGTAAATTCCACTTTAATTTTTGAAAATCCAAGGGCATAGATGGTTTTATAATACCAAAAATATGAATTCCATGAATTTTGGTTAAATTTGGAGTTCGTTTACAATTAGTGAACATTTAGGGCCTTAACGACAATTTTTTAGAGTCTAGGGGTATTTTTGTAAATACCCATTTTTAAACCTTTGATTTTGAACCCCAACCTTTGATTTTTGACATGTGATATTTTTCACCATTTTTTCATAGTGCATCTATAAATGTCATTTTTTGCATGAAAGCTTGCAACATATGCACATGTCATAAAAGGCATCTTTCAAGTATAGCATGAAAATAATTTTTGTCACGACCCCAAAGGCTAGGATGTGGAACTATCCTAGTCGAACTTCTCTGTCTACTCTGGAATGTTTAAGAATGGAGTGGTAACCCCTGGGTTGACGAAGAACAGTCAACAGGCTTCGAATGGGTTCTTTTTAAAGAATGTCGGAGCAAAGTCAATATGTTATGACACCCAATACTAGTGGGTGTACACGTTATGATGTTATGTTATATTTACCAATGCATTGAGAAAGAGTCTATAGACAATGTAGCTTCAACATGAGTTGTACTACGGTCACCGACAGGTACTCACAGTGCTTACGGGGAGCTGTGACATTACCACACGTTATGATGTTAATTATGAATTGCTAATAATGATTAAAGTTTATGATGAAGTTATGTTTTCAAAATTGATAGTAAAAATGTTCATTGAATGAAAACATGTGTCTCCGTTTTTCTGAAATATTGAGGAATCTAGATGGAGACATGTATACTGATTTTTTTCTGCATTGCATATTTATCATTCTTCATGCTTAATTTATCTTTGTGCACATTGGTTGTTTAACTTATTGAGATTTCGAGTAAATCTCACCCCTTGTGAGGCCACTATCATTTCACTCGGAATGGTAGAAGTTAGGTCAGGTCTTGAGGAGGATGAGCTAAATGGAGCGCTGGATCCAACTAATTAAGGAGGAGTCGGACTTTGAGAGGAGATTGGATTTGATCCTAATGTTTATAACCCAAGTCCTTCATGCTTTAGATCGCATGAAGAGAATGATTTGACTTTAACTCTTAGTTGTACTAAGTCTATGCTACATTGGTATTTGGAACCTGATGATTGATTACTAATGAAATTGGGATGTTTTTAGTTATTCTGGCATAAGTTATACTTTCACCCTTATTTTTACTGCGATTATTGTATACTACTAGTTGCATATTATGATGCATTGCATATTAATTGTCATGTACAGGAGTATGTAACCTTGTGTTGCATGTCCTAACGCTCTAAGTCTCCGTTCCATCCCAAGTGGAGGTTGGGGCACCACAGGGTGGTATCAAAGCAGTTCGTCTCTGGGTAAACCCACATGTCCTTAGGAATTTTATGTCAGAATATAGGTTTGAATCTTTAGTTTTGCATAGGCTTGAATCCTGCAGTTGGAACTCTGTCTGATATGCATACATCGTAGGAGTTGGAAGGATTAAAATAAGAGGACACGTGGTAGACAAGAAAGGAATGCTGAAGGTTCTAGCACCAACAGAGATCAAGATCGCTGTTTTGTGGAAGACGTGACTTGGCAGGCACAATTCATCAAATGACGGAAACTATGAAACAGCAGCAGGAGGTGATCCTAAGATACAACCGGCAACGCCTGCAGATTGAGAACCAAGGGTGTTCATATGAAAAGTTCTTGATTTGTGGATACCCCAATTTCATGCGAACTGAGGGACCCATGAAGGCCAATAAATGGCTATTGGATCTCGACAAGACTTTCAAGTTCAGCGGTTGTACTGAGGAGCAGAAGGTACAGTACGCAAGGCATCTGCTTCAAGGTGAAGCCGGTATCTGGTGGGACACCAAGAGGCAGATTCTGATAAGAGAATTGGAAAATATCACCATTTTGACCTAGGATAGGTTCAAGGAGGAGTTTGACAATTGATTCTTCCTAGAGTCAATGAAGACTCAGAAGGCCCAGGAGTTTGCCACTTTGGTACAGGGCAATCTCTCTGTTGAGCAGTATGCTGCGAAGTGTATGGAGCTGGGAAGGTTTGCCTCACACTTGATTGCCACTGAGAAAATGCAAGCCCATAAGTTTCAAGGAGGGCTGAATCCTAAGTTTCGCAGTTATGTAGCTAGGTTCCGCATCCACGACTTCTAGGAGTTGGTTAATGTGACTGCAATAATGAAGGCGGGACAATGAAGTGTGGCAGCTCAGATCAACCTCGAGAGAAAGAGGGCTTCCTTCTTCACTGTTGGCGGGAGTAACGCCAAAAGGAGGATTATCCAAAAAGCTAACAAAGGAAAAGGCATTATGATAGCCCCACTGATTACCTGCAAGAAATGTGGAAAGAATCATAGTGGAGAATGTCGTGTGGGCTTAGGTGTGTGCTATCAATGTGGCTAGTCAGGACATATGATTCAAGAATGCCCTCAGAATACACAAGGTGGAAAGAACGCTCCTATCAATCTACCCAATCAGAGGCCACCTACTCAAGCCCATTTATACACCATCACCCCTGGTGGAATCAATGAGGAAATCCCTGAAGACGAGGAAACGGAAGTTGTCACTGGTATTTTCATTTAATACCCCTCTTTAGAAAATTAGCTTTTAAATACTTGTTTAGTACTCAGTAGTTGATTACACCCTAGGTAAATCTCGTTATACAAATACACGGCTTGCACTTTATTTTACTCCGGCGCTACGAAATCTTTTGTGTCCACAATGTTTGCACGCACGTGTAACCTGCCGACTTAGACATTACCTCAAGCTATAGTAGTGTCAATTCCTAATGGGAGCATGATCACCTGCACCCTCATGTTGAAGAACTGCCCTCTAACATGAAGGGAAGATTAATGGAAGCCAACCTGATCATCTTCGATCAACTAGGGTTTGACATTATACTAGGAATGGACTGGCTATCCAAACACTGTGCTAAGATATACTATCGGAGTAAGGAGATTATATTTGATTCACCTGAAGGTGGACATGATGTCTCGCCCAATAGAGTCGAAGTAATGGTAGGCAGCGGGAGTGGCTCTTATCTCTTTCCACTTCAAGTTGCAAAGATCTGTCTCGGGATCTGCAAGCAAAAGCTCCTGCTGCTGCTTAATCCCGAGCTTGAAGCCAAGGCCAAAACCACGGTCTCAAACTACGCGGGCGGAATGAACTTGGGGAAGGAGGCGACTGATTTGTTCTTGCGAGTGGCCCATTTCTCTAGTTAGCTTGGATATCTTTGATTCTGAAGTAGCCAAGTTCTTCCTGCAAGTCTCCAAGCTCTAATTTAACGCCAAATAATGGTGATTGTGCTCCCTAAGAGAACTCTTAGCCTCGGCTAAATCCCACCCTAAGCTATGCTTAGTTGGACAATGGATTCCCGACGTTCTTCCTCTGAGGTAGTCAGGCGGCTAATGAAGTCCGCCTTCACCTTCCGCAATCCCTTCATCACTTTTTCCACTTGACTTAGGTAGGCGGCCAAATTATCTCGTTCAACCTCCCTATCAACCGCTTTGGCCTTGTGTAGTGTAGTCTCTTCCAATGAGCTCACCAATTCAAATTGGAGAGAGGCAATTTGGTCGCAAAAGATGGCTTCAACTTGGGAAAGCTCCCCAGCCAGCTCTTCTTTCTCCGCTCGGGTAGAGACAACAGCCCCATGGGCTTTGCCAAGAACACGCGCATGGACTCGTTTTCCACCTCGAGTCCTATACAATCTTCCACCAGTGCAACAACCAACTTGTCAATTCCCTGCAAAAACCTAGTCAGGACAAAAAGGTAACAGCCTAACAAAAAGTTAAACTAAAGAAAAATGAAGCTCATTGGCGAAAGGATACTAAGAAGGTTGAGAAAGGTGGAACGGAAAGCCTCATTGCAACGAGACATGGTGGCCTAAGAGAAGTCGTCAGGGCGAGAAAAGGAAGCACCATGGCGAGCACACAAAATCCGAAAGGAGACCCCAGCAGCACCCTCTGGGGTGAACGATTCCCGAGTAGTCTAAGGCGACGTGCCACCAATCGCCTGAGTTGATGTCTGGGCTGTTTGATCGAATTGAGGCACAGTGACTTCCTCTCGAAATGGAGATCCTCTGGGAGCTTGTAGGAAAGTTTGGAAAAGGTTCCTCACCCTCCCTTCCCTCTCAAGAAAGTACTGAAAGGCGAGGAAGGAGTTGGCACCCTGGTCCCACTGGTGAAAGATAGTTTGGGAAAGGGCAACTTAGGAGTATCCCCACCTGAGGCTGTCGAGGCAACAAAAGATGGCTCGCCAACATCTTCAAGATGAAACGAGTTACCAAAACCGTCCAGAAAGGAAGGAAGGCCGCTCATGGGAGGTGCATTAAAGAAGTCTAGGTCCAGAATAGAGACAAAATCATCCCCCTCCATATGAGGGTCACCTTCGGGGTTGACTGCCTACCCAGAAGTCTGGGTCTCCTTTCCAGAGGGAGCCTCTGACCTCATGGCAGCCTTAGCCTCTAGTATGAAATCCAATTTGGCGTCTGCCTGGTCCATGGTGTCATCTAACAAACTGGTCTTGGGCACTGGAGGGTTACTCGAGCCCTTTCCACCACTCGTCGAAGGGGATAAGGGACACCCATGGAAGAGCTGGATGCGTCCGAGGACTTGGCCCCAAGGCGAGCTTTCTTCTTTCTACCCCCTGCCTCTAGGACTGATTCTCTTTTTAAGTTTTCTACCAGCGGTGGGGCGCCCAGAATTTCGAGACCGAGCACATGGGCCCGGCTAGGTACCTACCATCAGGAACCTATCGATGTTGGTGGGTGTCAAAAGGGCATCAAACCAAGTGGATTTAATGTTAGCCATCACCCAAGATTGAACTAGGCGAATATGAGCTTCCTCTCGGGAAGACATTAAAATCTCAAGGTCACGCTTGTTAAGAATGGGTAACCAAGAAGCTTTGACGAGGAATTCTCGATATGAGGCCTCATCCGTCGAAAATTCCCACCCCTACTTGAAACAAAGAAAAATTTCTTCGACCAGTCGTTGGCATGAGAATACTAGACCAATTTGCCACGAGACCTAAAGCTACAAAAGTTCCCATCTAAATGCGTAAACCCATGAAGGGAAAGGAACTCTCAAGCTGTAAGGTCAGGATTGTCATCACTAGTGGGCTCCAAGACCCACCGCCACAAAACGCAGTAGGCCATCAAAATGTGCCAAGCATTAGGCACCAATTGGGCAGGCACAAGGCCTAAGAAGTCTAAGACATCACTAATAGGTCGCACGAAGGGCAAACGAAACCCCATTGAAAACATGGCTAAATAGAAGGCAACATAAATTGCTATACCTCTGACATCAACAGCCCCACATCTCTGGCTGGGCAGCGAAAGCCCCACCGAATCGGGAATGTTGAAGTGGTCCCTCACAGCGTCCAGTTCTCGATGTGAGAGGGTGGAAACCTAGCAATGACCTTCAAAGATTGAACGGGGAGCATCTCCTTCGACGCTAGGGTTAGTCGCAACATCTTCGCGATTGATAGGGGAATCGCGGGGTCGCGAAGAACCACCTCCACGAGAGGGGCTCGAACCTTTGTCTCTTCCAGTAGCCATTGGTACGCAAAAAGTATAGGAAAGCAATGCAAGAAGAAGGATGAGAGGGTTTGCAGCACAAAAGCCACGAAGGGTTTCTGATGCAAAGCAAGAGAAGGAAGGGAAAACGAAATTTGCGTAAGAAGATAAGAAGTGTGGGGGAGAAATAAAGTGCCAGGGAGCAATAAATACCTGCGGCAATTGATAAAGGGGCATGAGTATCAACATGAGGATTAAATGACTCTGACGGACTGCGCATGATGAGGACTCGCAGGGTAACTAGGAGGGCTCTAGCCCAATCCAAAAGACCCAACATCTCTTTGCATAAAAGCCTCATCGCACAACGCACGATAAGGTTTCGCGAGATAATTGGACGTGCTTCAAATCTACCGAAGTTGAGACTTCTCGAGGTAACTAGAAGGGCTTTAATACCACCATAAGGGCTCGCGGGGAGCTACCATGGGCCTGGGTCATGGTAGCCTGACGAATCACTCCACTCAAGGCTCAAACCCCTATGGCCCGATAGGGCACATGCCAGTTTGTTAAGGATATAAACGCCCACCCGCTTATCATGGAACAGTTGGGATATTCACTCATTCAAAGTGAATAAATAGCCCGAATGTTCCAGGGTTCAAATTTCAAATAGTGGGCGAAGCAATTAGTCCAGATGATCCTAAGAAGTCAAAAGCTCTATTTTAAGAATCCAGGTACGCTAATGAAAGCTCTCGAATAATTTGGCTCTAAGAATATTCATATCATTACTGACTTAGGCATTGGAGAAGCCCCAAGCCATCTTACTCTTTGGTTACAGGAGAACGAGAGTGCATAACAGTGAAACACATCCTTAACAATACTAATATAACACTCTTTCATAGATTTTATTTATTGTATAATGGCTCAAAGCATGTTAATTTAGTAACATATAATTTTTCTCATTTTATAAATTTAATCATTCATGCTCATTGCGCATGTTTATGCCGAGTTATCATTATTACCAAGTTAGCATAAGATTTGGTTCTGTTAGAACTAAACCCATTTGAAGCGAGACACGTATCTCAAAACACAACAAAAAGGACGTCCATCCCTCATCTAGCATATCCCATAGAAAGTCATAATATAGGTGATGAAGTTCTTTCTTTCAACAGTAGATCGTTGTTCGATTGGACAACTTCAGCACTATTCACGACTTATCACATTTGAAAACAATTCAAAAAGAAAACCATCGCAATTATAGGGACTCGAGAAACAAAAAACTTGTTGCTGCTAAAAAAAAATGAGAATTTTATCTGAAAAGTAGAATTAAATCATAAGAACCAAAAACGTAATCTATGGGTGCTGGTGCGGCATTTTGAAATGGTGAGAGAACGACATTTCGGGTCATTTAGAATCATTTGCACATACAGGACACGTATTGTACATATGACAGCAAACTCAAACACATCATCGTTCCGTTCACGAGTGAACAGAAATCTTAACAAAAGGATCTTGAAAACAATATTGTTTAGCAAAGGGGTATCACTAAAAATGAAGCACAAGATAGAAGTAGAACTGTTTATACGTGTAAGTGATCATATGGGAGAAAAGAAAAGCTAAGATTGATCAAAGGAAGCTTTATGGGAGAAAAGCAGAGGAGTCCGTATGCATTTGGGAATTGGGGATCGGGATGGAAGAAATTGGCAGAATTTTGTTAGGTCCAAAATGAGGGGGAGCAGACCATCCGACCAATGGAACTTAGACTTTGAAGCCAAAAAAAAAAGAAGAAAGAAGAAAAACCCAAGATTACATAGAAGGAAAAATAGGAAAAGGGTTCTGCGCATTTCATGTCCTAAAGGCTAAAAAGTAGGGTTATAAATTTAACCCGGAAAATCGGTTCGGACCGGACTAGTTGGATCGGTTTTGAACCGATCTAGTCCGGGACCAGTTTTTGTAAAGTTTAAACCGGCCTGAACCAGTCCGGTTCCGGTTTTAAAATTTTTTGAACCAGACCGGTTGATAAAAAATAATATTTTATATATAAGTTTTATACAAAATTAAAATTATAAAAAATATTTTATATATATTAATATATATATAAGTTTTATATATAATGTATAATTAATAAATTATATGTGAAATTTTTATATATAATTATATATCATATATGACATAATTTCATATTATAATTTATAAATTATAACATAAAATGTTAATCTTAAATATGAACATTTGTAAATCAAGGGCTTACCCAACATATATATATATATAGTAAAGCAGATTTTTTTAATAAAAGTATAAAACAGATTTTTTTAATTCAGTTTTTTTTTTATAAACAGATTTTTAATGACAAACTATCAAACTTACATTTTAAAAAAATCGAAAAATCGGACCGGAAACCGGTGAAACTGGAAGTACCGGTTTATGAGGGTAACCGGTGCATAATCGATTTTGAAAAATATAAAACTGGTACATACCGGTTTGGTCCTAGATTTTGTTCAAAACCAGACCGGTTACACCCCTAGTCTTGAGACTATGCTTCGTCTAAGAATTGACCCTTTGGGTGCAAACAACTTTTTGGAGTCACAATCCATTAATGAAAAGCCGATGATTTGCTCCATCCGTGTGCGGGTGCATTACATGGTTTCAGAGTTTTAACTGATAAAATAAATGTTGCGTTCTCACGGCCTCCTGGGTTCTTCGTCATCAATATATGTATATACACACTTTTTTGTAGCCTTTTTAGACTGGCAAACAATAAGAGTGTGATTATTCATGTTTGTATCTTGTCTGAAATCTTGTCTCTAGTTAATGATTTATTCATGCATACAAATAACAGTTGTTACGAAGCTTCCAATATACATAGTTGGTTTCACAGTCATTCTCATTGAGGCACAAACAACACACACACAGAGAGACAACTCAATTTAGCTAGCTTGACAGTTGTATTGTTTCTACTCTTTCTGTCCATTGATCAATATTTTATTTTCTTGATCTTACCACTTGCTCTGTTCTGTCTATTTCTTGTCACCATTGGCGTCACTTTAGTTGTAAAGTGAATTCCAATAATCGAACAGTAAGACCCTTTAGCTAGAGAGAGCATTAGGGCATGAGAGGTAAATTGTTGATTAGGGTGTGCTACGAAATGCAACAATGATTTGAGACAAAACATTATGAGTGAGTGTTAACTTTACTTTAGATGGTTTTCTTGAGTAGTCAAGTTAGGGAGGATGAAGGTTTGGGTAAATTGATGCAAATGAAAAAGTAATGTTCGGTCTGTAAAAAAAAGTTATAAACAAAAACCTTATAAATAGACATGACTTGATGTGATGCATCAGATTTACCATACGATATAAATAACTTTACAATTTGATATACAGTCATATTGAAACATGTCTACTTGTGCTTCAGTTTTTTGTAATGGGTAGTGATAGAGTTACTACTCTCTTACCATCCATTTACTACTTATAGTGTATTTGAAGTTTTTTATTTTTTTATCATTTTCTTTTATATGTTTTTTTAACATCCTTAATCATTAAGAAGAAATTAAAAAAATATATAATTTTACTAATAGTCACTTCCTTAGCCATTAAGTAAAACAAAAAATCAAATAAAAAATCAAATACAAAAAGAGTAGTAAATGGGTAGTAGGATGGTAGTAATCCTATCATTATCCTTTATTTCTTTTACAAATAGAATTTTTCAATCAAATGTTCATTTCTTTTTAATTGAAAAAGTAACTCTTGAAATTATAAATTTATAATTATAGTTCGTTGGAGAATCAATAAAAAATTCAAAAATTATATTTTGAAGCTAGTGTTTAGAGCAAACTATCTACATCACTTAAATGGTAAGATTTGATGTACTCTACATATCAACTTGAGAATATAATAACTCAATAATTATATGATATTCTGATGAGTGACGAAGTTTCCCACTTCTAATATTCGGGTAATATGCTTAAAGAAAATCTATTTATAAGCCTTAATTTTTACACACCAAACATACAGCTGATGTTATAATAAAAAATTATTGATATTTTAATTTTTTTTTTAAGTTAGAAGGTCCGAATGGAGTTTCTCCCCCCCCCCCTCCGCGTAGGCGGAGATGGTGGGATTTATTCCTCCATATTCCGATTAGTCGGTTATAGAGTTTTGTTACGGGGTTACTGTTACCTCTGTCGTGGACAGAGTTATGGTATCTCTTAGACTTAGGTTTATAGAAATGTGTATGTTCTCTTTAATCAATGGATTGAGACTCGTTATTAAAAAAAAAAAAAAAGTGGGTTACCGGATGGATTTATAAGAGCATTGGTAGTGGCTTCTCTATCTTCATCTTCATCTTTAAATTTTAAGAATATGTCTTTAAATTCATCTACATTGGCTTATACATCTTCAAATTTTTGCATAACTATAAATAGTGCTTCTTCAAATTTGAAGAAGAACTATTCATTCTTCAAACATTATTTTACTATTTTTTTCTCTCGTATCCATTAAAATCAACTTTATAGAATTTATATTAAGATGATTTTGATACATAAAATTTGTATTAAGTTGATAATATAAAGTGGATGCTAATGGTAAAATATATATAAAAAAATAATTTTAGGAAACAAATAAAATCATTATTCTTCAAAGATGCATAAACCAATGTGAGAGTTTTTCTTCATATGCAAAATCATTCTTCAAAAGAGGTGATTTTGCATATGAAGATGTATAAACCATTCCCAATGCTCTAAGTAGTAAAACTCATTTTACCTATTCGGACGATTTTATAAACTGGGCTAGGCCCAGCTGAACACGACACAAGTAAGGACTAAACGGCAACCCACTCCGTGGGGTTTTCAGTAATACTCTCCTCAAAACTCGCCTTTTAATTAGAGGCCCCCATGTAAAACCCAAACCCGTAGAAACCCCATTTGTAGGCCTCTGCCTTAATCGGAGAATCGGAGCCATTCCTACGCCTCGCAGTCGCCGTTCCTTGCATTCCTCTTCTCGAAACCCTAGTTTATCAAATGCCTAATTTCTCTCCTCTTCTCGCCGTTTCATCCTCAAATGATTGAAAACTCTCGAAATCTGAATCTTTTTTTCTTTAGTTTCAGTAACTTTTTTTCGTCGAATCCGATTGATTATTCGCATATGAAAATTCCATTTCTTCGTATGAAATCAGTGCATCTGTTTTACCCTCTCCTGGAGTGGCAATCTCAATGCTCTAGGAGATATAACGGGTGCCGAGAGAGAGAGAAAGGTGAGCTTACCAGCCCATTGCAGACTTCTCAAGTCTTTAGCCTTTGGTGTCAAATGGACCTACCGATACTCTCCTCTTATTTATGTTTTTTTTTTTCATTCCTTTAATCTCTTTATTTAAGTATAATTTAAGCTTTTATGATATGTAAATCTAATTATTTGCTACATGAAATGGCAAGTGATGAATGTGATTAAACCGCTTATTGATATACTGATAAACTGTGTTGAGAAATACTCACAGTTTGACGCTATTAGGTAGTCTATTGGGTTTCATGTGTATTTGTCTGCTTGTTAGTTGCTGGTTCTTGTATTTTAATAATCTTGAAGATGTCATTTATCATATTCAATTTGTTTTTTCTCTCTTTTGGTAATGGTCGAGTTTGGAAACCCTCTTCCATGGGAAGGCAAATGATGGAAAATTCTTATCCTACACACTGAACTAGATGTAGACTACAACTCCGCTTATTATCTGATGCCTTCCTCGCTTCATCTGCATTATTCTCGGTTATTTTTCCATTTTTGCTTTGATTTGGGGATACTACTTTTTTGCCTGTTTGTTTTGCTTAAGTTGGTTGTTTTTCAATCTTTTGAAAGATATACTCATGAGGTATTAAGTCATTGTGAGGGAAACGATTTACAATTTCTGAATTTAGAACTACTTGGAATGTGCACTCAATGATGAGAATTAGCAGACGGGCGGTCAGAATCTGATGCCGTGTTGATTGTCTGCAATTTCCACTTTTGGAATATATTATCTGAGGTGCCATTTGATAAGTTCTTAGTTCCTATTGCTTAATAAACATGGTTTACGCAATGTTTACGCAATGAGGTTTCAAACTTTTACTATTGATGTTGTAAAACCATTTGCCAAACTGCTATGATGATGTTGCTTAATTATGTCTGGACGTATGAAACTTGTCTATGATCTTATATGCATCTTCTGAGCAGGCACGGACATGCTTCTTAATCTTCTTTATGTATGGCCCAACAATTTGAGAACTCTCCCCAGTTAAATTTGAAACATTGTTTTTGTTAGAAAAGTCTTTTCTTGGTCTTTAAAGATCCTTGATATGCCTCTTTTAGCCTAGTTCAATTCAAAAGGTATGTCTAAAATATTACAAATCTTCAAGTGGCTAAAAATAAGATATGCCTCTTTTTTAGATACTTTTTTCCATTCTCAATTTAATAATTAATGTTAAATACAATCTTAGGGTGTGTACATGCCTTTTGAAAAAAAGTGGGGTGCATCATTAAAATATTAATTTTTTCATGTGGATCTCATATTTATCTACTTTTTTCAAAGAGAATGTGTGGGGTTTGCACACCCTAGAAAGAGAAAGCTGGCCCCTGTATGCAAGTGTTGGTGTGTTTGACCAGATGAGTTGAAAGCTTTCTTTTTTGATGGGCTAAATGTCCATGAGTTTCTTATTTCTGTTGTAAGTCATGGTTATGTAATATTCATGTATGTTCTTGTACTTGGTCATGCCTAATATATTATGAATAAAACTTCTTCATTACCCATAAATACAAAATTAAATAATTTTATTGCCAACAAAACTCTCTCAAATTTTTTGTGAGAAAACAACTAGAAAAAGATTTTCAGTCTAATATCATTATCTGTGTTATGATTGCTTTGCAGAGTACTAGATGATCAAGAAAGAGCCCCAAGCTGAGTCTACGCCTACGAGCGATTCAACTTTCGCCACTCTTACTCTTCCTACATCACTCTTATCCTTAAACTCGGCCATGCCAACACCTCTCTCTCATTGACCACCTTCTCTTTCGCCTCAAATCCATTGCTACATGGTCACCCAGTCCCTCTTCTCCCACATTATTAAACTCTATGGTGAGGCTAATTTGCCTGATAGGGCCCTCAAGACCTTCTATACCATGATCGAATTTGGTTGTAAGCCTTCCGCCAAACACTTGAACCGCATTCTTGAGATTCTCGTTTGTCACCGAACCTATATCCGACCAGCTTTTGACCTTTTCCAAAATGCCCATCGCTACGGTGTTGAACCTAATACAAAATCTTACAACGTTTTGATGCGTGCCTTTTGCTTTTGTGGGGATCTCAGTATTGCATACAAGCTGTTCAATGAAATGTTTAAGAGGGATGTTTGTCCGGATGTTCAGTCATATCGGATTCTGATGCAGGGCCTGTGTAGACAAAGTCAGGTGAATACGGCAGACTTGTTGGAGGACATGTTAAACAAAGGGTTTGTACCAGACACGTTGAGTTATACCACTTTGTTGAATAGTTTGTGCAGGAAAAAGAAGCTAAGGGAGGCATATAAGCTTCTTTGTAGGATGAAATTTAAGGGATGCAACCCCGATATTGTTCACTATAATACAGTTATTTTAGGATTTTGTAGAGAAGGGCGTGCAATGGATGCTTGCAAGATTCTCGAGGATATGGCATCAAATGGGCGCTTGCCGAACTTGGTCTCATAGCGAACTCTAGTTAATGGATTATGTGATGCAGGAATGTTTGATGAGGCAAAAAAATATATGGAGGAAATGACAACAAAAGGATTATCTCCACATTTCTCTGTTATTCATGCTCTAGTCAAGGGGTATTGTAATGTTGGTAGGGCCGAGGAAGCTTGTGGAGTACTACGGGAGGCGATAAAGCATGGGGAAGCTCCTTATGTAGATACTTGGATGACAATAATTTCCAGGATTTGTGAAACTGGAAGAATGGGAAAAGTTTTGGAAGATATTATGAGGATAGAAATAAAGCGTCACACTAGAATAGTGGAAGCAGGTGTTAGTTTGGAGGACTACCTTATCAGGAAGATACAAGTTAACCCAAGGAAACCTTAATTTGTATTTTGGTAAATGGCCAACTGGTTTGTAGAACCTTTATAACATGGGGGATGCTTACGTTTATCCTTCCTGGTAAAAGCATGTTTTCTATCGCATCCAATATGAATATGTTGTGTCATCTAATTTCTTGCCATACTTCTCATAGTTCTCTGTATCTAGTCTTCTACATGTTACGAGTGCTCTTAAATGTTGTGAACGTATTTTGTACGAGTTTTGCCAATATCTTTCCTTACATTCTGTAACATTATATATATATATATATACACACGAAACGCCCAAGGGTTGGCTCAAGTGGTAAGAAACTTATACGAGATGAGATGAGATTAGATTAAAGTTGAAAAGTTGAATAAAATATTGTTAGAATATATTTTTTAATATTATATTTATTTTGAGATTTGAAAATATTAAATTGTTTATTTTATTTTGTATGGAAATTTAGAAAAGTTGTAATGATGGGATGTAAAGTTTTTAAAATTTTTAAAATTTTGAATTTTGGTCTTTGAAAACAAACAAGGCCCACTAAAAAGAGACTCTGCACAGAACCAGGATATACACACAAAATGCACCACGCAATATTTTAAGAATTTTGTGACAAGACCGATAAATAATGCTAACTTTCAGAGTAAATGGAGGGCTGTTCAGATTATTTATCATGCTTTATAGATACATTAAATATCTATAATGGTAGCAATTTACATTTGAATTTTCTGGCCTTCACTTAGACAGGACAGAATACGTTTATGCTGATGTTTATTTCTGATCATCGGGTACAGAGTTAAATAAAGCATTTTTCAACACATACTTGCTGCCAAGATCTTAAACAATTCCATGATCAGAAATCCATGAAAGGGCAGCAGCTTCAACATGGCCAAGTCCTACAAATAAAAAATATATATTATAGCACCAAACCTCAAGGTGTAGTGAAAAAGGTTTATATATATTTTTTATAAGTAGTTTATATATTATGATATATCAATGTAATGTTAATTCATTATAGTATCCGTTTGTATAAATTTGTTGATATCATCTTGAAAGAATATTAACATTCTGATTCACATTGTGGAAATCTAGATTCATAGGTTGCCTTGATGAACTGACTTAACACAAAAAAAAAAAAAGGAACACGATAACGTAACAAAAAGAGCGATAGAAAGATTTTTCTCCCTTCCCCTTTACAACACAATACGGACATAGCAAAACATCACATGCAATGCATGTCCAAGATTTGATATCATACAAAGTGCTAGACAATTGAAACTTTTAGGAGTTGCAAAAACATGAGAATCCAGATTTTATTATGAACAAATATCTATCCAATTCCTTGCTTAATCAATCACGTAGACTTTGTTATTGCTGTTGTATTTAGTGGAACAACTGACAACAGTATTCAGCCCCAACCGTACAATCTAAAAAAAATTACAGCGAGGGAAATGCTAAATATAAAAAAACCAGGTCTTAACATACATTGGATGGAAGTTGGATATTTCCCATAATTTTATTTCCTTTTCAGCAACAAATCTACAAGTAAAAAAAAACAGCCTTCGAAGATAGAAGGGCAATATATAAACTCTACATCTTAAGGTGCATATTGCAAGGGCATGCATACGAGAAGGATAAGTAAGATTCAAAAGATCCTAGTTGCAGATTATTAATAATGGGAACTCATAGATCAATGAACAGTTAACACTATACTCATGCTATGCTACATGTTTTTATTTTTACTTTTCATTTCAAGAAACAAAAGTAAACAAAAGGATCTTCTTTCTTACCTGGTGGAACATATGCTGGCAGGTTAACATAATGGGGACAAGAACCTTTTGAAGAGATCATGCCATTTTGAATGATAGATCCAAGTGCACAATCCCGTGGCTGTAAAAACATCAAAGTTTTCACAACATACAAAATCTTCTAAACAAATATGACATGAATCAAAAGTTTTTTAGACACAAAGGATGGTATTTCAGCTGGAAATACTTGAACTATTATAGATCTTGAGTTATCTTAGAGCACCCATTAGAAGGAAAAAAAAAAAAAAAAAAACCAAGCATCCAGGCTGTTGCTTTCTTAGCATGTACAGAGTTAATTAATTTTAACAAGGTAAGGTACACTTGGTAGCAAATTCAATCAATCTAATGCATAGCTGCGAGAGTCAAAGACANAAGAATGTCTTGTTTCTTTTCTTTTATTTTTTCGTGCCTAGTTCATCTAAAGAAAAAAATCAATGCATGGAATAATGGATCCCACAATACTTTAGATACGTAAGTTCAAGCCCTTTACAATGATTCCAAGGATTTTAATCGTAATAGGTATTAGTCCTTTAGGAGTATGGGCCCAAATGTGTCTTGGGCCTTCCTCGGGTCATTACAAATGGTACAGAGCTGAAACCATTTTTTTTTTTTTGTCGTTAATACGAATTTTATTAAAGAAAGGTGAAGCCAAGTATACGGGACATATACAAGAGCAACACCTAGGCATGAGTGTCTAAAGATACAAGGAAGTCATGTACGTTCATATCATTAAAGTCTATTACAATCGACCAATGGAATAAAGTTTGAAAGAAAAAAGTTCTAAGCTCGTCCATGGTCCGTTCACGATCCTCAAAGCTGCGACCATTCCTCTCCATCCAGATGCACCACCTTAGACAGATTATAATCATCATCCACATAGCTGCAATTTGAGAATTACCCCAGAGGCCTTGTCAGCTGGCCAAAAATTCAACAACCCTTCTGGACATCACCCAAAGGAGCCCCTCTCTAGCAAAGATATCATTCCACAAACTCATAGCCACGTCACAATGCAATAATAGGTGATCCACAGACTCCCCACTTTTCTTGCACATATAACACCAATCCAACACAATGAGTCGCAGTTTCCTTATATTATCTAAGGTGAGAATCTTCCCTAGTGAAGCTGTCCATGCAAAAAAGAAGCTTTTAGAGGGGCCTTAGTCTTCCAAATGTTCTTCCATGGGAATGCTCTTGTAGCATGTTTCATTAGGGACTTATAGCACGACCGGATAGTAAATCTTCCCTTCTTGGACGGTGACCACATCATCATATCAGCTCCTCCATTCACTCTATAGTTATACAAAAGATGGAAGAAATCTGCAAATGTGTCAATTTCCCAATCTTGCGCAACTCTAATGAAAATGATATTTGAGCAGAGCCACTAGATAGATCCATGAGTTCTGCGACTGTAGCCTCTTGTCGTCGTGCAATGCTGTAAAAAGTTGGGTAGGCTTCCTTAGAATTCGGTCTCCACACCAAAGGTCATTCTAGAATTTAATTCTGGATCCATCCCCAAATGCAAAGTGCGTACATCGCTGATACCATTTGTAATACCTAGATTGTGTATAGGAAGGTGCTAAATGGAATCCCAAATTGCTTGGGACGTAGAAGTTCAAGCCCTTTGTAATGGTTTAAAGAAGCTCCAATTGTAACCTTCTTTCGAGCATGTGCCCATATGCCGCTTAGGTCTTCCTTGGGTCGTTACACATTAAGACCTCTCAATGCATGGGAGGAATATACATAATGGCCGTTGAAGGCATTAATATTGATGCATTAAGGCCTTAACTCATGTAGATGTTTCACTAGAGGTATTCTATAACAACCCAATGAAAACACATTCGGATGCTACATGGTGTTACTAGGTCGGCTCTGATTCCATTTATAATGAACGAAGGAAAGCCCTAGTCACATTTGCACTTATACTCCTAAATGACTAGTCAAGTTTATAATCGAAGGTCCTTGGAATCAATATGAAGCAAATTTCAACCTAGCAAATAACCAATGTGATGCCAAACAGAAAGTAGAACTACAATAACACCTTCCACCAGCGAACCCAACAAATTATACACGGACACTTGTCGACTCGGTTTGGCTCAAAATGGTAATTCAGGTTGACTTCTGTTGAATTTTGATAACCCTAAGGAAAACACAACTACAAAGTTATCACCTACAAGCTACGACCAAACAAGAGACTGCCTTGCTAGTTTGACACTGGAGCATTTGGATGGAAGTAATCTTTTAGGATTCCTAGAAATTCTACAAGTTTAGCATGTTTGGAGGCAATTAAGTAAATCCAGATGCCCATAGAATCTAGATTCACTCCTAAACCCCCTTTGATGAGAATGTGGATTCCCTCGCAGGGAGGTGGGAATCCACATTCCCATTACCCTAGAAATGCATTTTTATATTTTTTCATAAGTAACATATTATATTAATAAGAATAGGCATAGCCAAGTACACGGGGTATACAAGAGTTTACACCTAGTTAAGAGGAAGAGATAGAAACAAGAAACTCATGAAAATCTAGGCCATTACAATCTACAACATTCGCCCATAGGAACAAAGTTTTAACAAAGGCAATCTAATCTCCTCCAATATTCGCTCCTTATCTTCAAAAATCTGATCATTCCATTCTTTCCAGAGGCACCAAAGAATACATATAGGAACCATCTTCCACACAGCTGTAATTTTTATGGAATTCTGCCCAAATTCTTCCAACTAGCTAGGAGCTCAACTACTGTAGCAGGCATAACCCAGGCTAACTCCAATCTTCTAGAAACATCATCCCAAAGCAATCTAGCGACCTCACAATACTATAGAAGATGATCGACAATCTCTCCATTCTTCCTGCACATACAACACCAATCCACAACAATCACCCGGCATTTCCATAAGTTATCCATAGTCTCTTGCCTAGAGAAGTTGTCCAAGCAAAAAAGTTCGCCTTAAGAGGTGCCTTATTTCTCCAAATACTTTTCCATGGAAAGCTATTATGCTACGCATTGATGAGGGGTCTATAAAAGGAGCAGACAAAAAATAAGGCCTTTAGTAGCGGGTATCCACCACAACTTATCAGTTCCCTAGTTCTCAATCTCATGACGTCCAAGATTCTAAAAAAATCAGCAAAGCTGTCAACTTCCCAATCATGGGCCGCCCTCATAAAGTTCACATTCCATTGGATTGAGCCAGTGGACATCTCCATGAATCGGCCACTGATGCTTCCTGTCCACATGCAATGCTGAAAACTATAGGGAATGTGTCCTTACGAGCACGATCTCCACACCATAAATCATGCCAGAATTTTATTCTAGATCCATCACCCATCACGATTCTAATGTGTCGAGCAAACCCCCTCCAACCTCTTTGTATGTGCTTCCAAACTCCCATTCTACACCCCCCTTGTACCTCCCTAGTACTCCACACCCCCCCCCCCCCATCCCCACCCCCGGCCCACATACACCCGTACTTAAAATCCAACATCCTTAAAGCTTCCCTCTCCATGGTTTTTTTCTTTTTTTATAAGTAGCTTCCCTCTCCATGTTATACCGCTACAACCATTTCCCAAGAAGAGCCTGATTGAATACCCTCAAGTTTCTAATTCCTAACCCACTAGTATAAATTGGAGAGCAAACCTTATCCCACTTGACCAGGTGGAACTTAAACTCGTCCCCCAACCCACTCCAAAGAAAATCCCGTTGGAGTTTCTCTATTCGGATCGCTATACTAGCCGGAATTGGGAACAAAGATAAGAAATGAGTTGGCAAATTGGACAACATGCTTGATTAGGGTGGTTCTACCACCTTCTGACAAATGCAATCTCTTCCAACCTACCAATCTGAGTTTAATCTTCTCTATTATTTCATCCCATATGGATTTAGCCTTGAAAGATGCCCCCAAAGGAAGGCCAAGGTATTTCATGGGAAATGAGGAGACCTTGAATCCAAGAATGTTGGCCAACCGCCGGTGATTATAAACGTACCACCTGGAACCAACTCCAACTTAGATAGATTCACCTTCAATCCGGACACAACTTCGAAGCAAAGTAGGAGTGCCCTTAAGGAACGCATCTGATTTTGGTCTGCCTTACAAAATATCAAAGTGTCATCTGTAAACTACAAATGAGAAATGTTATGAGTGCCCTAATTGGTGTCACCAATCGAAAATCCAGCCATAAAGCCATCTACTAACTGCCTCCATAGCAACGACAAAGAGAAACGGGGAAAATGGATCACCCTATCTGAGACTGCATGAACTAGAAAAGAAACCAACTAAATTACCATTCACCAAAACCAAGAACCTCGCAGTCGAGATGCAATATCTAATCCATGAGCACCATCTCTCCCAAATCCACACCTCCCAAGCAAGTATAGTAGGAAGTCCTAGTTAACATGATCGTAAGCCTTCTCCATATCCTACTTGCACAAAACACCCAATTCTCTAGATTTTAATCTGCTATCTAAACATTCATTGCCGATTAGTACTGGATCCAATATTTGTCTTCCCGTTAGAAAGGTGTTTTGGGGTCTCGAAATAATTCTCCCCAAGACCTCCCCAAGCGGTTTGCTATGACCTTGGAGATAATCTTATACACCCAATTCACAAGACTAATAGGCCGAAAATCTTTAACATTCAAAGCCCTAACCGTCTTGGGAATAAGCACAATAAAAGTGGCATTGAGACTTTTCTCGAACTTACCAAATGAGAAAAATTCCTGGAAAACCTTCATCAAATTATCCTTCACCACTTCCCAATAGGATTGGAAGAATCCCATAGAGAGACCGTTTGGACCAGGTGCTTTGTCTTTGACCCTCTGTCTCACCACTTCATAAACCTCTGTCTCATCGAAAGGCCTCTCCAGCCAGACAACACTCTGCTGCTCAATGTTCTCAAATGCTAGTCCATCAAGTTTTGGCAGCCACACTACCTGCTCAACAAGTAATTGTTCAAAAAACCCAGCAACGTGCTTCTGAATCACTACAAGCTCTGTTGACAGAGCATTATCAATGTTTAACATCTCAATGTTGTTAGTCTATGCGAATTGGCCACTCTATGGAAAAACTGTGCTTCAATATCCTTTCAATCACAATGCCAGAGATTTTTGGTACCATGAAATCTCCTACAATAAGGCAACTCTCAAGTTTTGAAACTACTTCTGTCTTCGGAGAGAGTTCCTCCATAGATTGTGCCCAACCCTTTGCCCACTCTGCCTCATGTAATTCCTCCAATAAAGACTTTTTCCAATCGCCTACATCTCCAAAAACTTGTGCATTCTATATCTTGAGATCTATTTTTAAAGCTTTCAGCTTACCTACAAAAACAAAACTTGGGGTGCCATGGATTAGATAAAAGGATCACCATTACCTGACCCTTTCCACAAAGCCTACAGTTTTCAACCACATATTCTCGAATTTGAAATAACTATGCTGTCTTTTTATTTTAATTTGACAAACTTATCATTGACAATTTTTTTTAATTACATAAATTATGCTTATATAATAAAGTTAGGGTTGTTTATGTATATTTTTCTTGTCGTTCTTTATCTACGCCATATATTAAAAATAAATATCGGTTTATACTAGTATTTATTTTTTATTTTTTAATTTGTTGGTTGTCACCAAGAAGAAAGTTTCTTCTTTATGTTGAATGTTGTTACAGTGTTTTTAATGCTACTTTTTATGGCATTGTGACCATTTCGAAAAGCTATCTATAAAAGTGAGAAATTATTTTCTTCCATAGAAAAACATAAACGAACATGTTTTAATTGGGTACTAAATAAAAAATAAATAAATATTTCAAACGAGATATACAGTTTTATATTTCAAGAATGAAATAAAAACCATAGTTTGTATATAGTTTTTATTTTCTATAAATCTTATTAAACTTTTAAATGTTTTGTACTAAACAATATTATACATTTGAAGTAAAAACATAAGGATATTTTTGGGAAAGATAAATAATTCCTATAGGATGCCTAGAAATAAGTCAAATATGAGAATATCATATTTCTAGGAATCATATCAGATTCCTATTCATTTGCAAGCATGGTCACATTTCCAGAAATCTATATTCCAAGGCATCACATTCCTGGGTATGCTAATGCCGAAGGGAATGTTGGATTCCCTTAAACAATCAACTCGATAAAGGTCTAGGCCTTGCCAACACTCTAATCCCAATAGAGCACCCGGCACCTAAATAGGAAATCAAATCTAAAAGGTACTGGATAACATAGGTGTGAAAGAAGGATAGCTAGAGGAAATCATGCAGGAGGTAAGCCCTTGTTACTTGCGAGCAAGTCATCAAAATGAAAGTCTTAAGTATTTCACAGCTTTGGCCAATTTGGAGGACCCATCATTAAAAAGTGAATTTTTTCATGTACTGTATATAAGATGGCCATAGAAATGCATGGGACCAAAGCAAATTATGGGTGGATGTGCAAGTCACGGACCTAAGCGTGGTCCACCACAGATATTTATGATATGTTTAGCAGTTACCCTTGTGGCCACAGGCAGTGGGACCAGTTCACAACTTTGTACACAGGGTTAATATGTGTTGGCCAATTAAGATAAGAAAATGGAAATCAAGTTTTACAAGTCATGCATGCCATGAGCATAAGTATGAATGTTTCAGATTTTATATCAATATTATGCTTATTTTTAGAAAAACCTTATGTTTGTTACGTTTATGGTATGGTGTGCTTCTTATTGAGGCTACGTTTGGATGTTGAGATGAGTTGAGTTGTGAATAGTAGTATTTTGTGGGTCCCATTGAGATGAGTTTAACTTTTTTATAGAAGTTGAAAAAATAGTGGGGCCCATCAATGATTGGTTTGAGATGAGTTAAGTTTGGTTCAACAACCAAACACAACCCGAGTCTTCGACCAGGATGAGCAAGCGGGCGGGCAAGGGACCACATCAAGCATAAAGGAATCATCTTCCAAATAGCAGCAATGCTATGAGAACCCATAAAACCTTTCTAGTACGCCAAGAGGTCAACCACCCTCTTGGGCATCACCCAAGCAATACCCAATCTGCTGAAAATCTCGTCCCAAAATGTCTTAGCCACCTCACAATACATAAACAAATGGTCAACTGATTCACCATCTCTCTTACACAAGTAACACCAGTCAAGACAGATTATATCACGTTTTCTCAAATTATTTGTAGTCAAATTCTTCCCAATAGACACCAACAAACAGAAAAAAGCAACTTTACTGGGCACCTTTGATCTCCAAATACACTTCCAAGGAATTGATTGACACAATGACAAGTCAGCGATTTATAATAAGAGCTGAAAGTAAAAATGAAATATCCAGCTTGTTGCCACACCTGTCTGTCTTCCCCTCCCTGCACAATTTTCATATCATAAAGCCTACTGAAGAAAGCTGAAACAGTGGGCACTTCCCAATCATGCAAGTTTCTAATGAAACTCACATTCCATTGAGGGAAATTGTTAGGAAAAAATACAGAATCAGCCATGGTGACTTCTTTGTCCCTTGCAATCCTAAAAAGAGAAGGAAATGCCTTCTTAGGCGCCAAGTCCCCACAACAAAGATCATGCCAAAAACAAATCCTCTCCACCTTAAATGAAACATGATTAAGGAATTCCCCCCAGCCATTCCGGATATACTTTCACAAGCCCACACCATGCACACTTCTAACCTCGTTAGAGCACCAACTCCCCCAAGCCCTCCCATATTTAGCATCGATAATGTTTCTCCATAATGCCTCCCTCTCTAATTGATATCTCCAAAGCCATTTCCCAAGAAGGGATTTATTAAAAAGCCTCAAATTATGAATCCCCAAATCTCCACAAGCAACCGATGAGTAAACTTATCACAATTTACTAAATGGAACTTCCTATCATCACCAAGACCACCCCACAAAAAATTACAGAAGATTCTCTCAATTCTACAAGCCACCCCAATGGGTAAAGGAAAGAGGGAAAGAAAATACGTTGGAAGGTTAGATAACGTACTCTTAGAGTAATTCTTCCCCCTTTAGACAAATAAATTTTTTTCCAACTAGCCAACCTCCTCTCTATTTTCTCAATCACACCATCCCAAATCGATGACACTAATAAGTCGGATAACTATTAGTGTCCTCATTTACTTCAAGGCCCATGTAGGTTATGATAATTAATATAATTGTTACCGACTGAATAAATCAACCAACGTATATAACAACTCTCAGGTGCACTACAAGATGCAAAAGAATAATGTGGGTGTACAAGCCTTGGGTGTGCAAGCCTTGGGTGTGCAAGCCTCGTGTAGTCCCTTTGAGAAAAGTAGACCCACCATTAAAAAGCGAGTTTTTTCATGTGGGTCCCAGCTTTGCTGACTTTTTTCATAAGGAGTGTGCGTGGCTTACATACCCTAGGAATGTATAAATCATTTTCTGATGCAAATATATGCAATCAAGCAATTTTGATACTCAAGGAATCACGCGGTGTCAAAACTTTACTTCCCTTACAAGTTCACAGCTTAGACTGAAAAGCATTAAAGGATTTAAGTTGATGTATAAAGAAACAGTTCAAAGAAAACTTACCGTGACATTATATTTTAAATAGAGGTTGAGAACAGTTAAAAAATAACTGTATTCATCTTGAATTACAGGATGGGAGCAAGTTCCATGCTTCTCTGCAAAAAAAAAAAAAAAAGAAAAAAAGGAAAAGAGAGCAAGATGGCATCAACAACATATAGAGAAAATATTTTATCGGCTTCATTAAATAGATAAACCATCACACTTACAAGTTAGGTGGATCTCACCATAATAACTGGGTATGCAAAAACATCTTAATAGCTTAATGATCTTAACCAAGTGAATTTCTTTTGACCAACACTACTCTGAACAAATATATTACACACACACACACACACACATATATATAAGTATATATAGTCTTGTATTATCCTCAAAACAACTTGCAATCAATCATCTTGTNGCTTCATTAAATAGATAAACCATCACACTTACAAGTTAGGTGGATCTCACCATAATAACTGGGTATGCAAAAACATCTTAATAGCTTAATGATCTTAACCAAGTGAATTTCTTTTGACCAACACTACTCTGAACAAATATATTACACACACACACACACACACACATATATAAGTATATATAGTCTTGTATTATCCTCAAAACAACTTGCAATCAATCATTTTTTTTTTTTTTTTTTTTTATAAGTAATAATCTTTGTTGAAAAAAATGAAACTAGGCAATGCTTGTCACATGAAGTATACAAAGTGAGACACCTAATTACATTCTAGTGAGCTGAAAAGAAGATAGAAACTAATGGGCATTCCCACCCTTCAGTACAATAGCAGAAAACCACTGTAAAAGAGAGAATACAAATAAATTCCATATTTCCCCCACTGCACGCTCCTTGTTGTTGAAACACCTATCATTCCTTTCGGACCATAAACACCACATTAAGCACAAAGGTATCATTCGCCACACTGCTGCCAGTTGAGTGCTATTGTGCCTTCTGTTCCAGCACGCTAATAGTTTCACCACACTCTTAGGCATTACCCAGCTCAGCCCAGCTCTATTGAGAATACCAGCCCACAACTCCCCAGCCACCTCACAATGTAGAAGCAAGTGATCTATCGATTCCCCATTCCTTTTACACATGTAGCACCATTT